>OV743333.1:9483230-10071570 GCA_928268935.1 Lasiommata megera | reverse complement strand
TTACTTAAACGGGGTAGACTTTTATCACAATCATCTTTTAAGTCTTAAATAAAAAACTCATTTTTCGGGACTTATACAGTTAGATAATTTATTCAAGTTTATTAACACTTAACCAGTGTTACTAGCTACGTTGATTACTTAAACGGGGTAGACTTTCATCACAATCATCTTTTAAGTCTTAAATAAAAAACTCATTTTTCGGGACTTATACAGTTAGATAATTTATTCAAGTTTAATAACACTTAACCAGTGTTACTAGCTACGTTGATTACTTAAACGGGGTAGACTTTCATCACAATCGTCTTTTAAGTCTTAAATAAAAAACTCATTTTTCGGGACTTATACAGTTAGATAATTTATTCAAGTTTATTAACACTTAACCAGTGTTACTAGCTACGTTGATTACTTAAACGGGGTAGACTTTCATCACAATCATCTTTTAAGTCTTAAATAAAAAACTCATTTTTCGGGACTTATACAGTTAGATAATTTATTCAAGTTTATTAACACTTAACCAGTGTTACTAGCTACGTTGATTACTTAAACGGGGTAGACTTTCATCACAATCATCTTGTAAGTCTTAAATAAAAAACTCATTTTTCGGGACTTATGCAGTTCGATAATTTATTCAAGTTTATTAACACTTAACCAGTGTTACTAGCTACGTTGATTACTTAAACGGGGTAGACTTTCATCACAATCATCTTGTAAGTCTTAAATAAAAAACTCATTTTTCGGGACTTATGCAGTTCGATAATTTATTCAAGTTTATTAACACTTAACCAGTGTTACTAGCTACGTTGATTACTTAAACGGGGTAGACTTTCATCACAATCATCTTTTAAGTCTTAAATAAAAAACTCATTTTTCGGGACTTATACAGTTAGATAATTTATTCAAGTTTAATAACACTTAACCAGTGTTACTAGCTACGTTGATTACTTAAACGGGGTAGACTTTCATCACAATCGTCTTTTAAGTCTTAAATAAAAAACTCATTTTTCGGGACTTATACAGTTAGATAATTTATTCAAGTTTATTAACACTTAACCAGTGTTACTAGCTACGTTGATTACTTAAACGGGGTAGACTTTCATCACAATCATCTTTTAAGTCTTAAATAAAAAACTCATTTTTCGGGACTTATACAGTTAGATAATTTATTCAAGTTTATTAACACTTAACCAGTGTTACTAGCTACGTTGATTACTTAAACGGGGTAGACTTTCATCACAATCATCTTGTAAGTCTTAAATAAAAAACTCATTTTTCGGGACTTATGCAGTTCGATAATTTATTCAAGTTTATTAACACTTAACCAGTGTTACTAGCTACGTTGATTACTTAAACGGGGTAGACTTTCATCACAATCATCTTGTAAGTCTTAAATAAAAAACTCATTTTTCGGGACTTATGCAGTTCGATAATTTATTCAAGTTTATTAACACTTAACCAGTGTTACTAGCTACGTTGATTACTTAAACGGGGTAGACTTTCATCACAATCATCTTGTAAGTCTTAAATAAAAAACTCATTTTTCGGGACTTATGCAGTTCGATAATTTATTCAAGTTTATTAACACTTAACCAGTGTTACTAGCTACGTTGATTACTTAAACGGGGTAGACTTTCATCACAATCATCTTTTAAGTCTTAAATAAAAAACTCATTTTTCGGGACTTATACAGTTAGATAATTTATTCAAGTTTATTAACACTTAACCAGTGTTACTAGCTACGTTGATTACTTAAACGGGGTAGACTTTTATCACAATCATCTTTTAAGTCTTAAATAAAAAACTCATTTTGCGGGACTTATACAGTTCGATAATTTATTCAAGTTTATTAACACTTAACCAGTGTTACTAGCTACGTTGATTACTTAAACGGGGTAGACTTTTATCACAATCATCTTTTAAGTCTTAAATAAAAAACTCATTTTTCGGGACTTATACAGTTCGATAATTTATTCAAGTTTATTAACACTTAACCAGTGTTACTAGCTACGTTGATTACTTAAACGGGGTAGACTTTCATCACAATCATCTTGTAAGTCTTAAATAAAAAACTCATTTTTCGGGACTTATGCAGTTCGATAATTTATTCAAGTTTATTAACACTTAACCAGTGTTACTAGCTACGTTGATTACTTAAACGGGGTAGACTTTCATCACAATCATCTTGTAAGTCTTAAATAAAAAACTCATTTTTCGGGACTTATGCAGTTCGATAATTTATTCAAGTTTATTAACACTTAACCAGTGTTACTAGCTACGTTGATTACTTAAACGGGGTAGACTTTCATCACAATCATCTTTTAAGTCTTAAATAAAAAACTCATTTTTCGGGACTTATACAGTTCGATAATTTATTCAAGTTTATTAACACTTAACCAGTGTTACTAGCTACGTTGATTACTTAAACGGGGTAGACTTTCATCACAATCATCTTGTAAGTCTTAAATAAAAAACTCATTTTTCGGGACTTATGCAGTTCGATAATTTATTCAAGTTTATTAACACTTAACCAGTGTTACTAGCTACGTTGATTACTTAAACGGGGTAGACTTTCATCACAATCATCTTTTAAGTCTTAAATAAAAAACTCATTTTTCGGGACTTATACAGTTAGATAATTTATTCAAGTTTATTAACACTTAACCAGTGTTACTAGCTACGTTGATTACTTAAACGGGGTAGACTTTTATCACAATCATCTTTTAAGTCTTAAATAAAAAACTCATTTTTCGGGACTTATACAGTTCGATAATTTATTCAAGTTTATTAACACTTAACCAGTGTTACTAGCTACGTTGATTACTTAAACGGGGTAGACTTTCATCACAATCATCTTGTAAGTCTTAAATAAAAAACTCATTTTTCGGGACTTATGCAGTTCGATAATTTATTCAAGTTTATTAACACTTAACCAGTGTTACTAGCTACGTTGATTACTTAAACGGGGTAGACTTTCATCACAATCATCTTTTAAGTCTTAAATAAAAAACTCATTTTTCGGGACTTATACAGTTAGATAATTTATTCAAGTTTATTAACACTTAACCAGTGTTACTAGCTACGTTGATTACTTAAACGGGGTAGACTTTTATCACAATCATCTTTTAAGTCTTAAATAAAAAACTCATTTTTCGGGACTTATACAGTTAGATAATTTATTCAAGTTTATTAACACTTAACCAGTGTTACTAGCTACGTTGATTACTTAAACGGGGTAGACTTTTATCACAATCATCTTTTAAGTCTTAAATAAGAAACTCATTTTTCGGGACTTATACAGTTAGATAATTTATTCAAGTTTATTAACACTTAACCAGTGTTACTAGCTACGTTGATTACTTAAACGGGGTAGACTTTTATCACAATCATCTTTTAAGTCTTAAATAAAAAACTCATTTTTCGGGACTTATACAGTTAGATAATTTATTCAAGTTTATTAACACTTAACCAGTGTTACTAGCTACGTTGATTACTTAAACGGGGTAGACTTTCATCACAATCATCTTTTAAGTCTTAAATAAAAAACTCATTTTTCGGGACTTATACAGTTAGATAATTTATTCAAGTTTATTAACACTTAACCAGTGTTACTAGCTACGTTGATTACTTAAACGGGGTAGACTTTCATCACAATCATCTTGTAAGTCTTAAATAAAAAACTCATTTTTCGGGACTTATGCAGTTCGATAATTTATTCAAGTTTATTAACACTTAACCAGTGTTACTAGCTACGTTGATTACTTAAACGGGGTAGACTTTCATCACAATGATCTTTTAAGTCTTAAATAAAAAACTCATTTTTCGGGACTTATACAGTTAGATAATTTATTCAAGTTTATTAACACTTAACCAGTGTTACTAGCTACGTTGATTACTTAAACGGGGTAGACTTTTATCACAATCATCTTTTAAGTCTTAAATAAGAAACTCATTTTTCGGGACTTATACAGTTAGATAATTTATTCAAGTTTATTAACACTTAACCAGTGTTACTAGCTACGTTGATTACTTAAACGGGGTAGACTTTTATCACAATTATCTTTTAAGTCTTAAATAAAAAACTCATTTTTCGGGACTTATACAGTTCGATAATTTATTCAAGTTTATTAACACTTAACCAGTGTTACTAGCTACGTTGATTACTTAAACGGGGTAGACTTTTATCACAATCATCTTTTAAGTCTTAAATAAAAAACTCATTTTTCGGGACTTATACAGTTAGATAATTTATTCAAGTTTATTAACACTTAACCAGTGTTACTAGCTACGTTGATTACTTAAACGGGGTAGACTTTCATCACAATCATCTTTTAAGTCTTAAATAAAAAACTCATTTTTCGGGACTTATACAGTTAGATAATTTATTCAAGTTTATTAACACTTAACCAGTGTTACTAGCTACGTTGATTACTTAAACGGGGTAGACTTTTATCACAATCATCTTGTAAGTCTTAAATAAAAAACTCATTTTTCGGGACTTATGCAGTTCGATAATTTATTCAAGTTTATTAACACTTAACCAGTGTTACTAGCTACGTTGATTACTTAAACGGGGTAGACTTTCATCACAATCATCTTTTAAGTCTTAAATAAAAAACTCATTTTTCGGGACTTATACAGTTAGATAATTTATTCAAGTTTATTAACACTTAACCAGTGTTACTAGCTACGTTGATTACTTAAACGGGGTAGACTTTTATCACAATCATCTTTTAAGTCTTAAATAAAAAACTCATTTTTCGGGACTTATACAGTTCGATAATTTATTCAAGTTTATTAACACTTAACCAGTGTTACTAGCTACGTTGATTACTTAAACGGGGTAGACTTTCATCACAATCATCTTGTAAGTCTTAAATAAAAAACTCATTTTTCGGGACTTATGCAGTTCGATAATTTATTCAAGTTTATTAACACTTAACCAGTGTTACTAGCTACGTTGATTACTTAAACGGGGTAGACTTTCATCACAATCATCTTTTAAGTCTTAAATAAAAAACTCATGTTTCGGGACTTATACAGTTAGATAATTTATTCAAGTTTATTAACACTTAACCAGTGTTACTAGCTACGTTGATTACTTAAACGGGGTAGACTTTTATCACAATCATCTTTTAAGTCTTAAATAAAAAACTCATTTTTCGGGACTTATACAGTTAGATAATTTATTCAAGTTTATTAACACTTAACCAGTGTTACTAGCTACGTTGATTACTTAAACGGGGTAGACTTTCATCACAATCATCTTTTAAGTCTTAAATAAAAAACTCATTTTTCGGGACTTATACAGTTCGATAATTTATTCAAGTTTATTAACACTTAACCAGTGTTACTAGCTACGTTGGTTACTTAAACGGGGTAGACTTTCATCACAATCATCTTTTAAGTCTTAAATAAAAAACTCATTTTTCGGGACTTATGCAGTTCGATAATTTATTCAAGTTTATTAACACTTAACCAGTGTTACTAGCTACGTTGATTACTTAAACGGGGTAGACTTTCATCACAATCATCTTTTAAGTCTTAAATAAAAAACTCATTTTTCGGGACTTATACAGTTAGATAATTTATTCAAGTTTATTAACACTTAACCAGTGTTACTAGCTACGTTGATTACTTAAACGGGGTAGACTTTTATCACAATCGTCTTTTAAGTCTTAAATAAAAAACTCATTTTTCGGGACTTATACAGTTCGATAATTTATTCAAGTTTATTAACACTTAACCAGTGTTACTAGCTACGTTGATTACTTAAACGGGGTAGACTTTCATCACAATCATCTTGTAAGTCTTAAATAAAAAACTCATTTTTCGGGACTTATGCAGTTCGATAATTTATTCAAGTTTATTAACACTTAACCAGTGTTACTAGCTACGTTGATTACTTAAACGGGGTAGACTTTCATCACAATCATCTTTTAAGTCTTAAATAAAAAACTCATTTTTCGGGACTTATACAGTTAGATAATTTATTCAAGTTTATTAACACTTAACCAGTGTTACTAGCTACGTTGATTACTTAAACGGGGTAGACTTTTATCACAATCATCTTTTAAGTCTTAAATAAAAAACTCATTTTTCGGGACTTATACAGTTAGATAATTTATTCAAGTTTATTAACACTTAACCAGTGTTACTAGCTACGTTGATTACTTAAACGGGGTAGACTTTTATCACAATCATCTTTTAAGTCTTAAATAAAAAACTCATTTTTCGGGACTTATACAGTTCGATAATTTATTCAAGTTTATTAACACTTAACCAGTGTTACTAGCTACGTTGATTACTTAAACGGGGTAGACTTTTATCACAATCATCTTTTAAGTCTTAAATAAAAAACTCATTTTTCGGGACTTATACAGTTCGATAATTTATTCAAGTTTATTAACACTTAACCAGTGTTACTAGCTACGTTGATTACTTAAACGGGGTAGACTTTCATCACAATCATCTTGTAAGTCTTAAATAAAAAACTCATTTTTCGGGACTTATGCAGTTCGATAATTTATTCAAGTTTATTAACACTTAACCAGTGTTACTAGCTACGTTGATTACTTAAACGGGGTAGACTTTCATCACAATCATCTTTTAAGTCTTAAATAAAAAACTCATTTTTCGGGACTTATACAGTTAGATAATTTATTCAAGTTTATTAACACTTAACCAGTGTTACTAGCTACGTTGATTACTTAAACGGGGTAGACTTTTATCACAATCATCTTTTAAGTCTTAAATAAAAAACTCATTTTTCGGGACTTATACAGTTAGATAATTTATTCAAGTTTATTAACACTTAACCAGTGTTACTAGCTACGTTGATTACTTAAGCGGGGTAGACTTTTATCACAATCATCTTTTAAGTCTTAAATAAGAAACTCATTTTTCGGGACTTATACAGTTAGATAATTTATTCAAGTTTATTAACACTTAACCAGTGTTACTAGCTACGTTGATTACTTAAACGGGGTAGACTTTTATCACAATCATCTTTTAAGTCTTAAATAAAAAACTCATTTTTCGGGACTTATACAGTTAGATAATTTATTCAAGTTTATTAACACTTAACCAGTGTTACTAGCTACGTTGATTACTTAAACGGGGTAGACTTTCATCACAATCATCTTTTAAGTCTTAAATAAAAAACTCATTTTTCGGGACTTATACAGTTAGATAATTTATTCAAGTTTATTAACACTTAACCAGTGTTACTAGCTACGTTGATTACTTAAACGGGGTAGACTTTCATCACAATCATCTTGTAAGTCTTAAATAAAAAACTCATTTTTCGGGACTTATGCAGTTCGATAATTTATTCAAGTTTATTAACACTTAACCAGTGTTACTAGCTACGTTGATTACTTAAACGGGGTAGACTTTCATCACAATCATCTTTTAAGTCTTAAATAAAAAACTCATTTTTCGGGACTTATACAGTTAGATAATTTATTCAAGTTTATTAACACTTAACCAGTGTTACTAGCTACGTTGATTACTTAAACGGGGTAGACTTTTATCACAATCATCTTTTAAGTCTTAAATAAGAAACTCATTTTTCGGGACTTATACAGTTAGATAATTTATTCAAGTTTATTAACACTTAACCAGTGTTACTAGCTACGTTGATTACTTAAACGGGGTAGACTTTTATCACAATTATCTTTTAAGTCTTAAATAAAAAACTCATTTTTCGGGACTTATACAGTTCGATAATTTATTCAAGTTTATTAACACTTAACCAGTGTTACTAGCTACGTTGATTACTTAAACGGGGTAGACTTTCATCACAATCATCTTTTAAGTCTTAAATAAAAAACTCATTTTTCGGGACTTATACAGTTCGATAATTTATTCAAGTTTATTAACACTTAACCAGTGTTACTAGCTACGTTGATTACTTAAACGGGGTAGACTTTTATCACAATCATCTTTTAAGTCTTAAATAAAAAACTCATTTTTCGGGACTTATACAGTTAGATAATTTATTCAAGTTTATTAACACTTAACCAGTGTTACTAGCTACGTTGATTACTTAAACGGGGTAGACTTTCATCACAATCATCTTTTAAGTCTTAAATGAAAAACTCATTTTTCGGGACTTATACAGTTAGATAATTTATTCAAGTTTAATAACACTTAACCAGTGTTACTAGCTACGTTGATTACTTAAACGGGGTAGACTTTCATCACAATCGTCTTTTAAGTCTTAAATAAAAAACTCATTTTTCGGGACTTATACAGTTAGATAATTTATTCAAGTTTATTAACACTTAACCAGTGTTACTAGCTACGTTGATTACTTAAACGGGGTAGACTTTCATCACAATCATCTTTTAAGTCTTAAATAAAAAACTCATTTTTCGGGACTTATACAGTTAGATAATTTATTCAAGTTTATTAACACTTAACCAGTGTTACTAGCTACGTTGATTACTTAAACGGGGTAGACTTTCATCACAATCATCTTGTAAGTCTTAAATAAAAAACTCATTTTTCGGGACTTATGCAGTTCGATAATTTATTCAAGTTTATTAACACTTAACCAGTGTTACTAGCTACGTTGATTACTTAAACGGGGTAGACTTTCATCACAATCATCTTGTAAGTCTTAAATAAAAAACTCATTTTTCGGGACTTATGCAGTTCGATAATTTATTCAAGTTTATTAACACTTAACCAGTGTTACTAGCTACGTTGATTACTTAAACGGGGTAGACTTTCATCACAATCATCTTGTAAGTCTTAAATAAAAAACTCATTTTTCGGGACTTATGCAGTTCGATAATTTATTCAAGTTTATTAACACTTAACCAGTGTTACTAGCTACGTTGATTACTTAAACGGGGTAGACTTTCATCACAATCATCTTTTAAGTCTTAAATAAAAAACTCATTTTTCGGGACTTATACAGTTAGATAATTTATTCAAGTTTATTAACACTTAACCAGTGTTACTAGCTACGTTGATTACTTAAACGGGGTAGACTTTTATCACAATCATCTTTTAAGTCTTAAATAAAAAACTCATTTTGCGGGACTTATACAGTTCGATAATTTATTCAAGTTTATTAACACTTAACCAGTGTTACTAGCTACGTTGATTACTTAAACGGGGTAGACTTTTATCACAATCATCTTTTAAGTCTTAAATAAAAAACTCATTTTTCGGGACTTATACAGTTCGATAATTTATTCAAGTTTATTAACACTTAACCAGTGTTACTAGCTACGATGATTACTTAAACGGGGTAGACTTTCATCACAATCATCTTGTAAGTCTTAAATAAAAAACTCATTTTTCGGGACTTATGCAGTTCGATAATTTATTCAAGTTTATTAACACTTAACCAGTGTTACTAGCTACGCTGATTACTTAAACGGGGTAGACTTTCATCACAATCATCTTGTAAGTCTTAAATAAAAAACTCATTTTTCGGGACTTATGCAGTTCGATAATTTATTCAAGTTTATTAACACTTAACCAGTGTTACTAGCTACGTTGATTACTTAAACGGGGTAGACTTTCATCACAATCATCTTTTAAGTCTTAAATAAAAAACTCATTTTTCGGGACTTATACAGTTAGATAATTTATTCAAGTTTATTAACACTTAACCAGTGTTACTAGCTACGTTGATTACTTAAACGGGGTAGACTTTTATCACAATCATCTTTTAAGTCTTAAATAAAAAACTCATTTTTCGGGACTTATACAGTTCGATAATTTATTCAAGTTTATTAACACTTAACCAGTGTTACTAGCTACGTTGATTACTTAAACGGGGTAGACTTTTATCATAATCATCTTTTAAGTCTTAAATAAAAAACTCATTTTTCGGGACTTATACAGTTCGATAATTTATTCAAGTTTATTAACACTTAACCAGTGTTACTAGCTACGTTGATTACTTAAACGGGGTAGACTTTCATCACAATCATCTTGTAAGTCTCAAATAAAAAACTCATTTTTCGGGACTTATGCAGTTCGATAATTTATTCAAGTTTATTAACACTTAACCAGTGTTACTAGCTACGTTGATTACTTAAACGGGGTAGACTTTCATCACAATCATCTTTTAAGTCTTAAATAAAAAACTCATTTTTCGGGACTTATACAGTTAGATAATTTATTCAAGTTTATTAACACTTAACCAGTGTTACTAGCTACGTTGATTACTTAAACGGGGTAGACTTTTATCACAATCATCTTTTAAGTCTTAAATAAAAAACTCATTTTTCGGGACTTATACAGTTAGATAATTTATTCAAGTTTATTAACACTTAACCAGTGTTACTAGCTACGTTGATTACTTAAACGGGGTAGACTTTTATCACAATCATCTTTTAAGTCTTAAATAAAAAACTCATTTTTCGGGACTTATACAGTTAGATAATTTATTCAAGTTTATTAACACTTAACCAGTGTTACTAGCTACGTTGATTACTTAAACGGGGTAGACTTTTATCACAATCATCTTTTAAGTCTTAAATAAAAAACTCATTTTTCGGGACTTATACAGTTAGATAATTTATTCAAGTTTATTAACACTTAACCAGTGTTACTAGCTACGTTGATTACTTAAACGGGGTAGACTTTCATCACAATCATCTTTTAAGTCTTAAATAAAAAACTCATTTTTCGGGACTTATACAGTTAGATAATTTATTCAAGTTTATTAACACTTAACCAGTGTTACTAGCTACGTTGATTACTTAAACGGGGTAGACTTTCATCACAATCATCTTGTAAGTCTTAAATAAAAAACTCATTTTTCGGGACTTATGCAGTTCGATAATTTATTCAAGTTTATTAACACTTAACCAGTGTTACTAGCTACGTTGATTACTTAAACGGGGTAGACTTTCATCACAATGATCTTTTAAGTCTTAAATAAAAAACTCATTTTTCGGGACTTATACAGTTAGATAATTTATTCAAGTTTATTAACACTTAACCAGTGTTACTAGCTACGTTGATTACTTAAACGGGGTAGACTTTTATCACAATCATCTTTTAAGTCTTAAATAAGAAACTCATTTTTCGGGACTTATACAGTTAGATAATTTATTCAAGTTTATTAACACTTAACCAGTGTTACTAGCTACGTTGATTACTTAAACGGGGTAGACTTTTATCACAATTATCTTTTAAGTCTTAAATAAAAAACTCATTTTTCGGGACTTATACAGTTCGATAATTTATTCAAGTTTATTAACACTTAACCAGTGTTACTAGCTACGTTGATTACTTAAACGGGGTAGACTTTTATCACAATCATCTTTTAAGTCTTAAATAAAAAACTCATTTTTCGGGACTTATACAGTTAGATAATTTATTCAAGTTTATTAACACTTAACCAGTGTTACTAGCTACGTTGATTACTTAAACGGGGTAGACTTTCATCACAATCATCTTTTAAGTCTTAAATAAAAAACTCATTTTTCGGGACTTATACAGTTAGATAATTTATTCAAGTTTATTAACACTTAACCAGTGTTACTAGCTACGTTGATTACTTAAACGGGGTAGACTTTTATCACAATCATCTTGTAAGTCTTAAATAAAAAACTCATTTTTCGGGACTTATGCAGTTCGATAATTTATTCAAGTTTATTAACACTTAACCAGTGTTACTAGCTACGTTGATTACTTAAACGGGGTAGACTTTCATCACAATCATCTTTTAAGTCTTAAATAAAAAACTCATTTTTCGGGACTTATACAGTTAGATAATTTATTCAAGTTTATTAACACTTAACCAGTGTTACTAGCTACGTTGATTACTTAAACGGGGTAGACTTTTATCACAATCATCTTTTAAGTCTTAAATAAAAAACTCATTTTTCGGGACTTATACAGTTAGATAATTTATTCAAGTTTATTAACACTTAACCAGTGTTACTAGCTACGTTGATTACTTAAACGGGGTAGACTTTCATCACAATCATCTTGTAAGTCTTAAATAAAAAACTCATTTTTCGGGACTTATGCAGTTCGATAATTTATTCAAGTTTATTAACACTTAACCAGTGTTACTAGCTACGTTGATTACTTAAACGGGGTAGACTTTCATCACAATCATCTTGTAAGTCTTAAATAAAAAACTCATTTTTCGGGACTTATGCAGTTCGATAATTTATTCAAGTTTATTAACACTTAACCAGTGTTACTAGCTACGTTGATTACTTAAACGGGGTAGACTTTCATCACAATCATCTTGTAAGTCTTAAATAAAAAACTCATTTTTCGGGACTTATGCAATTCGATAATTTATTCAAGTTTATTAACACTTAACCAGTGTTACTAGCTACGTTGATTACTTAAACGGGGTAGACTTTCATCACAATCATCTTGTAAGTCTTAAATAAAAAACTCATTTTTCGGGACTTATGCAGTTCGATAATTTATTCAAGTTTATTAACACTTAACCAGTGTTACTAGCTACGTTGATTACTTAAACGGGGTAGACTTTTATCACAATCATCTTTTAAGTCTTAAATAAAAAACTCATTTTTCGGGACTTATACAGTTAGATAATTTATTCAAGTTTATTAACACTTAACCAGTGTTACTAGCTACGTTGATTACTTAAACGGGGTAGACTTTCATCACAATCATCTTTTAAGTCTTAAATAAAAAACTCATTTTTCGGGACTTATACAGTTAGATAATTTATTCAAGTTTAATAACACTTAACCAGTGTTACTAGCTACGTTGATTACTTAAACGGGGTAGACTTTCATCACAATCGTCTTTTAAGTCTTAAATAAAAAACTCATTTTTCGGGACTTATACAGTTAGATAATTTATTCAAGTTTATTAACACTTAACCAGTGTTACTAGCTACGTTGATTACTTAAACGGGGTAGACTTTCATCACAATCATCTTTTAAGTCTTAAATAAAAAACTCATTTTTCGGGACTTATACAGTTAGATAATTTATTCAAGTTTATTAACACTTAACCAGTGTTACTAGCTACGTTGATTACTTAAACGGGGTAGACTTTCATCACAATCATCTTGTAAGTCTTAAATAAAAAACTCATTTTTCGGGACTTATGCAGTTCGATAATTTATTCAAGTTTATTAACACTTAACCAGTGTTACTAGCTACGTTGATTACTTAAACGGGGTAGACTTTCATCACAATCATCTTGTAAGTCTTAAATAAAAAACTCATTTTTCGGGACTTATGCAGTTCGATAATTTATTCAAGTTTATTAACACTTAACCAGTGTTACTAGCTACGTTGATTACTTAAACGGGGTAGACTTTCATCACAATCATCTTTTAAGTCTTAAATAAAAAACTCATTTTTCGGGACTTATACAGTTAGATAATTTATTCAAGTTTAATAACACTTAACCAGTGTTACTAGCTACGTTGATTACTTAAACGGGGTAGACTTTCATCACAATCGTCTTTTAAGTCTTAAATAAAAAACTCATTTTTCGGGACTTATACAGTTAGATAATTTATTCAAGTTTATTAACACTTAACCAGTGTTACTAGCTACGTTGATTACTTAAACGGGGTAGACTTTCATCACAATCATCTTTTAAGTCTTAAATAAAAAACTCATTATTCGGGACTTATACAGTTAGATAATTTATTCAAGTTTATTAACACTTAACCAGTGTTACTAGCTACGTTGATTACTTAAACGGGGTAGACTTTCATCACAATCATCTTGTAAGTCTTAAATAAAAAACTCATTTTTCGGGACTTATGCAGTTCGATAATTTATTCAAGTTTATTAACACTTAACCAGTGTTACTAGCTACGTTGATTACTTAAACGGGGTAGACTTTCATCACAATCATCTTGTAAGTCTTAAATAAAAAACTCATTTTTCGGGACTTATGCAGTTCGATAATTTATTCAAGTTTATTAACACTTAACCAGTGTTACTAGCTACGTTGATTACTTAAACGGGGTAGACTTTCATCA
The DNA here is from genome assembly GCA_928268935.1 of Lasiommata megera. Lineage (NCBI taxonomy): Eukaryota > Metazoa > Arthropoda > Insecta > Lepidoptera > Nymphalidae > Lasiommata > Lasiommata megera. Next base: position 10,057,607 of record OV743333.1, on the reverse strand, counting down.
CAATCATCTTGTAAGTGTTAAATAAAAAACTCATTTTTCGGGACTTATGCAGTTCGATAATTTATTCAAGTTTATTAACACTTAACCAGTGTTACTAGCTACGTTGATTACTTAAACGGGGTAGACTTTCATCACAATCATCTTTTAAGTCTTAAATAAAAAACTCATTTTTCGGGACTTATACAGTTAGATAATTTATTCAAGTTTATTAACACTTAACCAGTGTTACTAGCTACGTTGATTACTTAAACGGGGTAGACTTTTATCACAATCATCTTTTAAGTCTTAAATAAAAAACTCATTTTGCGGGACTTATACAGTTCGATAATTTATTCAAGTTTATTAACACTTAACCAGTGTTACTAGCTACGTTGATTACTTAAACGGGGTAGACTTTTATCACAATCATCTTTTAAGTCTTAAATAAAAAACTCATTTTTCGGGACTTATACAGTTCGATAATTTATTCAAGTTTATTAACACTTAACCAGTGTTACTAGCTACGTTGATTACTTAAACGGGGTAGACTTTCATCACAATCATCTTGTAAGTCTTAAATAAAAAACTCATTTTTCGGGACTTATGCAGTTCGATAATTTATTCAAGTTTATTAACACTTAACCAGTGTTACTAGCTACGTTGATTACTTAAACGGGGTAGACTTTCATCACAATCATCTTGTAAGTCTTAAATAAAAAACTCATTTTTCGGGACTTATGCAGTTCGATAATTTATTCAAGTTTATTAACACTTAACCAGTGTTACTAGCTACGTTGATTACTTAAACGGGGTAGACTTTCATCACAATCATCTTTTAAGTCTTAAATAAAAAACTCATTTTTCGGGACTTATACAGTTAGATAATTTATTCAAGTTTATTAACACTTAACCAGTGTTACTAGCTACGTTGATTACTTAAACGGGGTAGACTTTTATCACAATCATCTTTTAAGTCTTAAATAAAAAACTCATTTTTCGGGACTTATACAGTTAGATAATTTATTCAAGTTTATTAACACTTAACCAGTGTTACTAGCTACGTTGATTACTTAAACGGGGTAGACTTTTATCACAATCATCTTTTAAGTCTTAAATAAAAAACTCATTTTTCGGGACTTATACAGTTCGATAATTTATTCAAGTTTATTAACACTTAACCAGTGTTACTAGCTACGTTGATTACTTAAACGGGGTAGACTTTTATCACAATCATCTTTTAAGTCTTAAATAAAAAACTCATTTTTCGGGACTTATACAGTTCGATAATTTATTCAAGTTTATTAACACTTAACCAGTGTTACTAGCTACGTTGATTACTTAAACGGGGTAGACTTTCATCACAATCATCTTGTAAGTCTTAAATAAAAAACTCATTTTTCGGGACTTATGCAGTTCGATAATTTATTCAAGTTTATTAACACTTAACCAGTGTTACTAGCTACGTTGATTACTTAAACGGGGTAGACTTTCATCACAATCATCTTTTAAGTCTTAAATAAAAAACTCATTTTTCGGGACTTATACAGTTAGATAATTTATTCAAGTTTATTAACACTTAACCAGTGTTACTAGCTACGTTGATTACTTAAACGGGGTAGACTTTTATCACAATCATCTTTTAAGTCTTAAATAAAAAACTCATTTTTCGGGACTTATACAGTTAGATAATTTATTCAAGTTTATTAACACTTAACCAGTGTTACTAGCTACGTTGATTACTTAAACGGGGTAGACTTTTATCACAATCATCTTTTAAGTCTTAAATAAGAAACTCATTTTTCGGGACTTATACAGTTAGATAATTTATTCAAGTTTATTAACACTTAACCAGTGTTACTAGCTACGTTGATTACTTAAACGGGGTAGACTTTTATCACAATCATCTTTTAAGTCTTAAATAAAAAACTCATTTTTCGGGACTTATACAGTTAGATAATTTATTCAAGTTTATTAACACTTAACCAGTGTTACTAGCTACGTTGATTACTTAAACGGGGTAGACTTTCATCACAATCATCTTTTAAGTCTTAAATAAAAAACTCATTTTTCGGGACTTATACAGTTAGATAATTTATTCAAGTTTATTAACACTTAACCAGTGTTACTAGCTACGTTGATTACTTAAACGGGGTAGACTTTCATCACAATCATCTTGTAAGTCTTAAATAAAAAACTCATTTTTCGGGACTTATGCAGTTCGATAATTTATTCAAGTTTATTAACACTTAACCAGTGTTACTAGCTACGTTGATTACTTAAACGGGGTAGACTTTCATCACAATGATCTTTTAAGTCTTAAATAAAAAACTCATTTTTCGGGACTTATACAGTTAGATAATTTATTCAAGTTTATTAACACTTAACCAGTGTTACTAGCTACGTTGATTACTTAAACGGGGTAGACTTTTATCACAATCATCTTTTAAGTCTTAAATAAGAAACTCATTTTTCGGGACTTATACAGTTAGATAATTTATTCAAGTTTATTAACACTTAACCAGTGTTACTAGCTACGTTGATTACTTAAACGGGGTAGACTTTTATCACAATTATCTTTTAAGTCTTAAATAAAAAACTCATTTTTCGGGACTTATACAGTTCGATAATTTATTCAAGTTTATTAACACTTAACCAGTGTTACTAGCTACGTTGATTACTTAAACGGGGTAGACTTTTATCACAATCATCTTTTAAGTCTTAAATAAAAAACTCATTTTTCGGGACTTATACAGTTAGATAATTTATTCAAGTTTATTAACACTTAACCAGTGTTACTAGCTACGTTGATTACTTAAACGGGGTAGACTTTCATCACAATCATCTTTTAAGTCTTAAATAAAAAACTCATTTTTCGGGACTTATACAGTTAGATAATTTATTCAAGTTTATTAACACTTAACCAGTGTTACTAGCTACGTTGATTACTTAAACGGGGTAGACTTTTATCACAATCATCTTGTAAGTCTTAAATAAAAAACTCATTTTTCGGGACTTATGCAGTTCGATAATTTATTCAAGTTTATTAACACTTAACCAGTGTTACTAGCTACGTTGATTACTTAAACGGGGTAGACTTTCATCACAATCATCTTTTAAGTCTTAAATAAAAAACTCATTTTTCGGGACTTATACAGTTAGATAATTTATTCAAGTTTATTAACACTTAACCAGTGTTACTAGCTACGTTGATTACTTAAACGGGGTAGACTTTTATCACAATCATCTTTTAAGTCTTAAATAAAAAACTCATTTTTCGGGACTTATACAGTTAGATAATTAATTCAAGTTTATTAACACTTAACCAGTGTTACTAGCTACGTTGATTACTTAAACGGGGTAGACTTTCATCACAATCATCTTGTAAGTCTTAAATAAAAAACTCATTTTTCGGGACTTATGCAGTTCGATAATTTATTCAAGTTTATTAACACTTAACCAGTGTTACTAGCTACGTTGATTACTTAAACGGGGTAGACTTTCATCACAATCATCTTGTAAGTCTTAAATAAAAAACTCATTTTTCGGGACTTATGCAGTTCGATAATTTATTCAAGTTTATTAACACTTAACCAGTGTTACTAGCTACGTTGATTACTTAAACGGGGTAGACTTTCATCACAATCATCTTGTAAGTCTTAAATAAAAAACTCATTTTTCGGGACTTATGCAATTCGATAATTTATTCAAGTTTATTAACACTTAACCAGTGTTACTAGCTACGTTGATTACTTAAACGGGGTAGACTTTCATCACAATCATCTTTTAAGTCTTAAATAAAAAACTCATTTTTCGGGACTTATGCAGTTCGATAATTTATTCAAGTTTATTAACACTTAACCAGTGTTACTAGCTACGTTGATTACTTAAACGGGGTAGACTTTTATCACAATCATCTTTTAAGTCTTAAATAAAAAACTCATTTTTCGGGACTTATACAGTTAGATAATTTATTCAAGTTTATTAACACTTAACCAGTGTTACTAGCTACGTTGATTACTTAAACGGGGTAGACTTTCATCACAATCATCTTTTAAGTCTTAAATAAAAAACTCATTTTTCGGGACTTATACAGTTAGATAATTTATTCAAGTTTAATAACACTTAACCAGTGTTACTAGCTACGTTGATTACTTAAACGGGGTAGACTTTCATCACAATCGTCTTTTAAGTCTTAAATAAAAAACTCATTTTTCGGGACTTATACAGTTAGATAATTTATTCAAGTTTATTAACACTTAACCAGTGTTACTAGCTACGTTGATTACTTAAACGGGGTAGACTTTCATCACAATCATCTTTTAAGTCTTAAATAAAAAACTCATTTTTCGGGACTTATACAGTTAGATAATTTATTCAAGTTTATTAACACTTAACCAGTGTTACTAGCTACGTTGATTACTTAAACGGGGTAGACTTTCATCACAATCATCTTGTAAGTCTTAAATAAAAAACTCATTTTTCGGGACTTATGCAGTTCGATAATTTATTCAAGTTTATTAACACTTAACCAGTGTTACTAGCTACGTTGATTACTTAAACGGGGTAGACTTTCATCACAATCATCTTGTAAGTCTTAAATAAAAAACTCATTTTTCGGGACTTATGCAGTTCGATAATTTATTCAAGTTTATTAACACTTAACCAGTGTTACTAGCTACGTTGATTACTTAAACGGGGTAGACTTTCATCACAATCATCTTGTAAGTCTTAAATAAAAAACTCATTTTTCGGGACTTATGCAGTTCGATAATTTATTCAAGTTTATTAACACTTAACCAGTGTTACTAGCTACGTTGATTACTTAAACGGGGTAGACTTTCATCACAATCATCTTTTAAGTCTTAAATAAAAAACTCATTTTTCGGGACTTATACAGTTAGATAATTTATTCAAGTTTATTAACACTTAACCAGTGTTACTAGCTACGTTGATTACTTAAACGGGGTAGACTTTTATCACAATCATCTTTTAAGTCTTAAATAAAAAACTCATTTTGCGGGACTTATACAGTTCGATAATTTATTCAAGTTTATTAACACTTAACCAGTGTTACTAGCTACGTTGATTACTTAAACGGGGTAGACTTTTATCACAATCATCTTTTAAGTCTTAAATAAAAAACTCATTTTTCGGGACTTATACAGTTCGATAATTTATTCAAGTTTATTAACACTTAACCAGTGTTACTAGCTACGTTGATTACTTAAACGGGGTAGACTTTCATCACAATCATCTTGTAAGTCTTAAATAAAAAACTCATTTTTCGGGACTTATGCAGTTCGATAATTTATTCAAGTTTATTAACACTTAACCAGTGTTACTAGCTACGTTGATTACTTAAACGGGGTAGACTTTCATCACAATCATCTTGTAAGTCTTAAATAAAAAACTCATTTTTCGGGACTTATGCAGTTCGATAATTTATTCAAGTTTATTAACACTTAACCAGTGTTACTAGCTACGTTGATTACTTAAACGGGGTAGACTTTCATCACAATCATCTTTTAAGTCTTAAATAAAAAACTCATTTTTCGGGACTTATACAGTTAGATAATTTATTCAAGTTTATTAACACTTAACCAGTGTTACTAGCTACGTTGATTACTTAAACGGGGTAGACTTTTATCACAATCATCTTTTAAGTCTTAAATAAAAAACTCATTTTTCGGGACTTATACAGTTAGATAATTTATTCAAGTTTATTAACACTTAACCAGTGTTACTAGCTACGTTGATTACTTAAACGGGGTAGACTTTTATCACAATCATCTTTTAAGTCTTAAATAAAAAACTCATTTTTCGGGACTTATACAGTTCGATAATTTATTCAAGTTTATTAACACTTAACCAGTGTTACTAGCTACGTTGATTACTTAAACGGGGTAGACTTTTATCACAATCATCTTTTAAGTCTTAAATAAGAAACTCATTTTTCGGGACTTATACAGTTCGATAATTTATTCAAGTTTATTAACACTTAACCAGTGTTACTAGCTACGTTGATTACTTAAACGGGGTAGACTTTCATCACAATCATCTTGTAAGTCTTAAATAAAAAACTCATTTTTCGGGACTTATGCAGTTCGATAATTTATTCAAGTTTATTAACACTTAACCAGTGTTACTAGCTACGTTGATTACTTAAACGGGGTAGACTTTCATCACAATCATCTTTTAAGTCTTAAATAAAAAACTCATTTTTCGGGACTTATACAGTTAGATAATTTATTCAAGTTTATTAACACTTAACCAGTGTTACTAGCTACGTTGATTACTTAAACGGGGTAGACTTTTATCACAATCATCTTTTAAGTCTTAAATAAAAAACTCATTTTTCGGGACTTATACAGTTAGATAATTTATTCAAGTTTATTAACACTTAACCAGTGTTACTAGCTACGTTGATTACTTAAACGGGGTAGACTTTTATCACAATCATCTTTTAAGTCTTAAATAAGAAACTCATTTTTCGGGACTTATACAGTTAGATAATTTATTCAAGTTTATTAACACTTAACCAGTGTTACTAGCTACGTTGATTACTTAAACGGGGTAGACTTTTATCACAATCATCTTTTAAGTCTTAAATAAAAAACTCATTTTTCGGGACTTATACAGTTAGATAATTTATTCAAGTTTATTAACACTTAACCAGTGTTACTAGCTACGTTGATTACTTAAACGGGGTAGACTTTCATCACAATCATCTTTTAAGTCTTAAATAAAAAACTCATTTTTCGGGACTTATACAGTTAGATAATTTATTCAAGTTTATTAACACTTAACCAGTGTTACTAGCTACGTTGATTACTTAAACGGGGTAGACTTTCATCACAATCATCTTGTAAGTCTTAAATAAAAAACTCATTTTTCGGGACTTATGCAGTTCGATAATTTATTCAAGTTTATTAACACTTAACCAGTGTTACTAGCTACGTTGATTACTTAAACGGGGTAGACTTTCATCACAATGATCTTTTAAGTCTTAAATAAAAAACTCATTTTTCGGGACTTATACAGTTAGATAATTTATTCAAGTTTATTAACACTTAACCAGTGTTACTAGCTACGTTGATTACTTAAACGGGGTAGACTTTTATCACAATCATCTTTTAAGTCTTAAATAAGAAACTCATTTTTCGGGACTTATACAGTTAGATAATTTATTCAAGTTTATTAACACTTAACCAGTGTTACTAGCTACGTTGATTACTTAAACGGGGTAGACTTTTATCACAATTATCTTTTAAGTCTTAAATAAAAAACTCATTTTTCGGGACTTATACAGTTCGATAATTTATTCAAGTTTATTAACACTTAACCAGTGTTACTAGCTACGTTGATTACTTAAACGGGGTAGACTTTTATCACAATCATCTTTTAAGTCTTAAATAAAAAACTCATTTTTCGGGACTTATACAGTTAGATAATTTATTCAAGTTTATTAACACTTAACCAGTGTTACTAGCTACGTTGATTACTTAAACGGGGTAGACTTTCATCACAATCATCTTTTAAGTCTTAAATAAAAAACTCATTTTTCGGGACTTATACAGTTAGATAATTTATTCAAGTTTATTAACACTTAACCAGTGTTACTAGCTACGTTGATTACTTAAACGGGGTAGACTTTCATCACAATCATCTTGTAAGTCTTAAATAAAAAACTCATTTTTCGGGACTTATGCAGTTCGATAATTTATTCAAGTTTATTAACACTTAACCAGTGTTACTAGCTACGTTGATTACTTAAACGGGGTAGACTTTCATCACAATCATCTTTTAAGTCTTAAATAAAAAACTCATTTTTCGGGACTTATACAGTTAGATAATTTATTCAAGTTTATTAACACTTAACCAGTGTTACTAGCTACGTTGATTACTTAAACGGGGTAGACTTTTATCACAATCATCTTTTAAGTCTTAAATAAAAAACTCATTTTTCGGGACTTATACAGTTAGATAATTTATTCAAGTTTATTAACACTTAACCAGTGTTACTAGCTACGTTGATTACTTAAACGGGGTAGACTTTCATCACAATCATCTTGTAAGTCTTAAATAAAAAACTCATTTTTCGGGACTTATGCAGTTCGATAATTTATTCAAGTTTATTAACACTTAACCAGTGTTACTAGCTACGTTGATTACTTAAACGGGGTAGACTTTCATCACAATCATCTTGTAAGTCTTAAATAAAAAACTCATTTTTCGGGACTTATGCAGTTCGATAATTTATTCAAGTTTATTAACACTTAACCAGTGTTACTAGCTACGTTGATTACTTAAACGGGGTAGACTTTCATCACAATCATCTTGTAAGTCTTAAATAAAAAACTCATTTTTCGGGACTTATGCAATTCGATAATTTATTCAAGTTTATTAACACTTAACCAGTGTTACTAGCTACGTTGATTACTTAAACGGGGTAGACTTTCATCACAATCATCTTGTAAGTCTTAAATAAAAAACTCATTTTTCGGGACTTATGCAGTTCGATAATTTATTCAAGTTTATTAACACTTAACCAGTGTTACTAGCTACGTTGATTACTTAAACGGGGTAGACTTTCATCACAATCATCTTTTAAGTCTTAAATAAAAAACTCATTTTTCGGGACTTATACAGTTAGATAATTTATTCAAGTTTATTAACACTTAACCAGTGTTACTAGCTACGTTGATTACTTAAACGGGGTAGACTTTCATCACAATCATCTTTTAAGTCTTAAATAAAAAACTCATTTTTCGGGACTTATACAGTTCGATAATTTATTCAAGTTTATTAACACTTAACCAGTGTTACTAGCTACGTTGATTACTTAAACGGGGTAGACTTTTATCACAATCATCTTTTAAGTCTTAAATAAAAAACTCAGTTTTCGGGACTTATACAGTTAGATAATTTATTCAAGTTTATTAACACTTAACCAGTGTTACTAGCTACGTTGATTACTTAAACGGGGTAGACTTTCATCACAATCATCTTGTAAGTCTTAAATAAAAAACTCATTTTTCGGGACTTATGCAGTTCGATAATTTATTCAAGTTTATTAACACTTAACCAGTGTTACTAGCTACGTTGATTACTTAAACGGGGTAGACTTTCATCACAATCATCTTTTAAGTCTTAAATAAAAAACTCATTTTTCGGGACTTATACAGTTAGATAATTTATTCAAGTTTATTAACACTTAACCAGTGTTACTAGCTACGTTGATTACTTAAACGGGGTAGACTTTCATCACAATCATCTTTTAAGTCTTAAATAAAAAACTCATTTTTCGGGACTTATACAGTTAGATAATTTATTCAAGTTTATTAACACTTAACCAGTGTTACTAGCTACGTTGATTACTTAAACAGGGTAGACTTTCATCACAATCATCTTTTAAGTCTTAAATAAAAAACTCATTTTTCGGGACTTATACAGTTCGATAATTTATTCAAGTTTATTAACACTTAACCAGTGTTACTAGCTACGTTGATTACTTAAACGGGGTAGACTTTCATCACAATCATCTTTTAAGTCTTAAATAAAAAACTCATTTTTCGGGACTTATACAGTTAGATAATTTATTCAAGTTTATTAACACTTAACCAGTGTTACTAGCTACGTTGATTACTTAAACGGGGTAGACTTTTATCACAATCATCTTTTAAGTCTTAAATAAAAAACTCATTTTTCGGGACTTATACAGTTAGATAATTTATTCAAGTTTATTAACACTTAACCAGTGTTACTAGCTACGTTGATTACTTAAACGGGGTAGACTTTTATCACAATCATCTTTTAAGTCTTAAATAAAAAACTCATTTTTCGGGACTTATACAGTTCGATAATTTATTCAAGTTTATTAACACTTAACCAGTGTTACTAGCTACGTTGATTACTTAAACGGGGTAGACTTTTATCACAATCATCTTTTAAGTCTTAAATAAAAAACTCATTTTTCGGGACTTATACAGTTCGATAATTTATTCAAGTTTATTAACACTTAACCAGTGTTACTAGCTACGTTGATTACTTAAACGGGGTAGACTTTCATCACAATCATCTTGTAAGTCTTAAATAAAAAACTCATTTTTCGGGACTTATGCAGTTCGATAATTTATTCAAGTTTATTAACACTTAACCAGTGTTACTAGCTACGTTGATTACTTAAACGGGGTAGACTTTCATCACAATCATCTTTTAAGTCTTAAATAAAAAACTCATTTTTCGGGACTTATACAATTAGATAATTTATTCAAGTTTATTAACACTTAACCAGTGTTACTAGCTACGTTGATTACTTAAACGGGGTAGACTTTTATCACAATCATCTTTTAAGTCTTAAATAAAAAACTCATTTTTCGGGACTTATACAGTTAGATAATTTATTCAAGTTTATTAACACTTAACCAGTGTTACTAGCTACGTTGATTACTTAAACGGGGTAGACTTTTATCACAATCATCTTTTAAGTCTTAAATAAGAAACTCATTTTTCGGGACTTATACAGTTAGATAATTTATTCAAGTTTATTAACACTTAACCAGTGTTACTAGCTACGTTGATTACTTAAACGGGGTAGACTTTTATCACAATCATCTTTTAAGTCTTAAATAAAAAACTCATTTTTCGGGACTTATACAGTTAGATAATTTATTCAAGTTTATTAACACTTAACCAGTGTTACTAGCTACGTTGATTACTTAAACGGGGTAGACTTTCATCACAATCATCTTTTAAGTCTTAAATAAAAAACTCATTTTTCGGGACTTATACAGTTAGATAATTTATTCAAGTTTATTAACACTTAACCAGTGTTACTAGCTACGTTGATTACTTAAACGGGGTAGACTTTCATCACAATCATCTTGTAAGTCTTAAATAAAAAACTCATTTTTCGGGACTTATGCAGTTCGATAATTTATTCAAGTTTATTAACACTTAACCAGTGTTACTAGCTACGTTGATTACTTAAACGGGGTAGACTTTCATCACAATCATCTTTTAAGTCTTAAATAAAAAACTCAGTTTTCGGGACTTATACAGTTAGATAATTTATTCAAGTTTATTAACACTTAACCAGTGTTACTAGCTACGTTGATTACTTAAACGGGGTAGACTTTTATCACAATCATCTTTTAAGTCTTAAATAAGAAACTCATTTTTCGGGACTTATACAGTTAGATAATTTATTCAAGTTTATTAACACTTAACCAGTGTTACTAGCTACGTTGATTACTTAAACGGGGTAGACTTTTATCACAATTATCTTTTAAGTCTTAAATAAAAAACTCATTTTTCGGGACTTATACAGTTCGATAATTTATTCAAGTTTATTAACACTTAACCAGTGTTACTAGCTACGTTGATTACTTAAACGGGGTAGACTTTTATCACAATCATCTTTTAAGTCTTAAATAAAAAACTCATTTTTCGGGACTTATACAGTTAGATAATTTATTCAAGTTTATTAACACTTAACCAGTGTTACTAGCTACGTTGATTACTTAAACGGGGTAGACTTTCATCACAATCATCTTTTAAGTCTTAAATAAAAAACTCATTTTTCGGGACTTATACAGTTAGATAATTTATTCAAGTTTATTAACACTTAACCAGTGTTACTAGCTACGTTGATTACTTAAACGGGGTAGACTTTCATCACAATCATCTTGTAAGTCTTAAATAAAAAACTCATTTTTCGGGACTTATGCAGTTCGATAATTTATTCAAGTTTATTAACACTTAACCAGTGTTACTAGCTACGTTGATTACTTAAACGGGGTAGACTTTCATCACAATCATCTTTTAAGTCTTAAATAAAAAACTCATTTTTCGGGACTTATACAGTTAGATAATTTATTCAAGTTTATTAACACTTAACCAGTGTTACTAGCTACGTTGATTACTTAAACGGGGTAGACTTTTATCACAATCATCTTTTAAGTCTTAAATAAAAAACTCATTTTTCGGGACTTATACAGTTCGATAATTTATTCAAGTTTATTAACACTTAACCAGTGTTACTAGCTACGTTGATTACTTAAACGGGGTAGACTTTCATCACAATCATCTTTTAAGTCTTAAATAAAAAACTCATTTTTCGGGACTTATACAGTTAGATAATTTATTCAAGTTTATTAACACTTAACCAGTGTTACTAGCTACGTTGATTACTTAAACGGGGTAGACTTTTATCACAATCATCTTTTAAGTCTTAAATAAAAAACTCATTTTTCGGGACTTATACAGTTCGATAATTTATTCAAGTTTATTAACACTTATCCAGTGTTACTAGCTACGTTGATTACTTAAACGGGGTAGACTTTTATCACAATCATCTTTTAAGTCTTAAATAAAAAACTCATTTTTCGGGACTTATACAGTTAGATAATTTATTCAAGTTTATTAACACTTAACCAGTGTTACTAGCTACGTTGATTACTTAAACGGGGTAGACTTTTATCACAATCGTCTTTTAAGTCTTAAATAAAAAACTCATTTTTCGGGACTTATACAGTTCGATAATTTATTCAAGTTTATTAACACTTAACCAGTGTTACTAGCTACGTTGATTACTTAAACGGGGTAGACTTTCATCACAATCATCTTGTAAGTCTTAAATAAAAAACTCATTTTTCGGGACTTATGCAGTTCGATAATTTATTCAAGTTTATTAACACTTAACCAGTGTTACTAGCTACGTTGATTACTTAAACGGGGTAGACTTTCATCACAATCATCTTTTAAGTCTTAAATAAAAAACTCATTTTTCGGGACTTATACAGTTCGATAATTTATTCAAGTTTATTAACACTTATCCAGTGTTACTAGCTACGTTGATTACTTAAACGGGGTAGACTTTTATCACAATCATCTTTTAAGTCTTAAATAAAAAACTCATTTTTCGGGACTTATACAGTTAGATAATTTATTCAAGTTTATTAACACTTAACCAGTGTTACTAGCTACGTTGATTACTTAAACGGGGTAGACTTTTATCACAATCGTCTTTTAAGTCTTAAATAAAAAACTCATTTTTCGGGACTTATACAGTTCGATAATTTATTCAAGTTTATTAACACTTAACCAGTGTTACTAGCTACGTTGATTACTTAAACGGGGTAGACTTTCATCACAATCATCTTGTAAGTCTTAAATAAAAAACTCATTTTTCGGGACTTATACAGTTCGATAATTTATTCAAGTTTATTAACACTTAACCAGTGTTACTAGCTACGTTGATTACTTAAACGGGGTAGACTTTCATCACAATCATCTTGTAAGTCTTAAATAAAAAACTCAGTTTTCGGGACTTATGCAGTTTGATAATTTATTCAAGTTTATTAACACTTAACCAGTGTTACTAGCTACGTTGATTACTTAAACGGGGTAGACTTTCATCACAATCATCTTTTAAGTCTTAAATAAAAAACTCAGTTTTCGGGACTTATACAGTTAGATAATTTATTCAAGTTTATTAACACTTAACCAGTGTTACTAGCTACGTTGATTACTTAAACGGGGTAGACTTTCATCACAATCATCTTGTAAGTCTTAAATAAAAAACTCATTTTTCGGGACTTATGCAGTTCGATAATTTATTCAAGTTTATTAACACTTAACCAGTGTTACTAGCAACGTTGATTACTTAAACGGGGTAGACTTTCATCACAATCATCTTGTAAGTCTTAAATAAAAAACTCATTTTTCGGGACTTATGCAGTTCGATAATTTATTCAAGTTTATTAACACTTAACCAGTGTTACTAGCTACGTTGATTACTTAAACGGGGTAGACTTTCATCACAATCATCTTGTAAGTCTTAAATAAAAAACTCATTTTTCGGGACTTATGCAGTTCGATAATTTATTCAAGTTTATTAACACTTAACCAGTGTTACTAGCTACGTTGATTACTTAAACGGGGTAGACTTTCATCACAATCATCTTGTAAGTCTTAAATAAAAAACTCATTTTTCGGGACTTATGCAGTTCGATAATTTATTCAAGTTTATTAACACTTAACCAGTGTTACTAGCTACGTTGATTACTTAAACGGGGTAGACTTTCATCACAATCATCTTTTAAGTCTTAAATAAAAAACTCATTTTTCGGGACTTATACAGTTAGATAATTTATTCAAGTTTATTAACACTTAACCAGTGTTACTAGCTACGTTGATTACTTAAACAGGGTAGACTTTCATCACAATCATCTTTTAAGTCTTAAATAAAAAACTCATTTTTCGGGACTTATACAGTTCGATAATTTATTCAAGTTTATTAACACTTAACCAGTGTTACTAGCTACGTTGATTACTTAAACGGGGTAGACTTTTATCACAATCATCTTTTAAGTCTTAAATAAGAAACTCATTTTTCGGGACTTATACAGTTAGATAATTTATTCAAGTTTATTAACACTTAACCAGTGTTACTAGCTACGTTGATTACTTAAACGGGGTAGACTTTTATCACAATTATCTTTTAAGTCTTAAATAAAAAACTCATTTTTCGGGACTTATACAGTTCGATAATTTATTCAAGTTTATTAACACTTAACCAGTGTTACTAGCTACGTTGATTACTTAAACGGGGTAGACTTTTATCACAATCATCTTTTAAGTCTTAAATAAAAAACTCATTTTTCGGGACTTATACAGTTAGATAATTTATTCAAGTTTATTAACACTTAACCAGTGTTACTAGCTACGTTGATTACTTAAACGGGGTAGACTTTCATCACAATCATCTTTTAAGTCTTAAATAAAAAACTCATTTTTCGGGACTTATACAGTTAGATAATTTATTCAAGTTTATTAACACTTAACCAGTGTTACTAGCTACGTTGATTACTTAAACGGGGTAGACTTTCATCACAATCATCTTGTAAGTCTTAAATAAAAAACTCATTTTTCGGGACTTATGCAGTTCGATAATTTATTCAAGTTTATTAACACTTAACCAGTGTTACTAGCTACGTTGATTACTTAAACGAGGTAGACTTTCACCACAATCATCTTTTAAGTCTTAAATAAAAAACTCATTTTTCGGGACTTATACAGTTAGATAATTTATTCAAGTTTATTAACACTTAACCAGTGTTACTAGCTACGTTGATTACTTAAACGGGGTAGACTTTTATCACAATCATCTTTTAAGTCTTAAATAAAAAACTCATTTTTCGGGACTTATACAGTTCGATAATTTATTCAAGTTTATTAACACTTAACCAGTGTTACTAGCTACGTTGATTACTTAAACGGGGTAGACTTTCATCACAATCATCTTTTAAGTCTTAAATAAAAAACTCATTTTTCGGGACTTATACAGTTAGATAATTTATTCAAGTTTATTAACACTTAACCAGTGTTACTAGCTACGTTGATTACTTAAACGGGGTAGACTTTTATCACAATCATCTTTTAAGTCTTAAATAAAAAACTCATTTTTCGGGACTTATACAGTTCGATAATTTATTCAAGTTTATTAACACTTATCCAGTGTTACTAGCTACGTTGATTACTTAAACGGGGTAGACTTTTATCACAATCATCTTTTAAGTCTTAAATAAAAAACTCATTTTTCGGGACTTATACAGTTAGATAATTTATTCAAGTTTATTAACACTTAACCAGTGTTACTAGCTACGTTGATTACTTAAACGGGGTAGACTTTTATCACAATCGTCTTTTAAGTCTTAAATAAAAAACTCATTTTTCGGGACTTATACAGTTCGATAATTTATTCAAGTTTATTAACACTTAACCAGTGTTACTAGCTACGTTGATTACTTAAACGGGGTAGACTTTCATCACAATCATCTTGTAAGTCTTAAATAAAAAACTCATTTTTCGGGACTTATACAGTTCGATAATTTATTCAAGTTTATTAACACTTAACCAGTGTTACTAGCTACGTTGATTACTTAAACGGGGTAGACTTTTATCACAATCATCTTTTAAGTCTTAAATAAAAAACTCATTTTTCGGGACTTATACAGTTCGATAATTTATTCAAGTTTATTAACACTTAACCAGTGTTACTAGCTACGTTGATTACTTAAACGGGGTAGACTTTCATCACAATCATCTTTTAAGTCTTAAATAAAAAACTCATTTTTCGGGACTTATACAGTTAGATAATTTATTCAAGTTTATTAACACTTAACCAGTGTTACTAGCTACGTTGATTACTTAAACGGGGTAGACTTTCATCACAATCATCTTTTAAGTCTTAAATAAAAAACTCATTTTTCGGGACTTATACAGTTAGATAATTTATTCAAGTTTAATAACACTTAACCAGTGTTACTAGCTACGTTGATTACTTAAACGGGGTAGACTTTCATCACAATCGTCTATTAAGTCTTAAATAAAAAACTCATTTTTCGGGACTTATACAGTTAGATAATTTATTCAAGTTTATTAACACTTAACCAGTGTTACTAGCTACGTTGATTACTTAAACGGGGTAGACTTTCATCACAATCATCTTTTAAGTCTTAAATAAAAAACTCATTTTTCGGGACTTATACAGTTAGATAATTTATTCAAGTTTATTTACACTTAACCAGTGTTACTAGCTACGTTGATTACTTAAACGGGGTAGACTTTCATCACAATCATCTTGTAAGTCTTAAATAAAAAACTCATTTTTCGGGACTTATGCAGTTCGATAATTTATTCAAGTTTATTAACACTTAACCAGTGTTACTAGCTACGTTGATTACTTAAACGGGGTAGACTTTCATCACAATCATCTTGTAAGTCTTAAATAAAAAACTCATTTTTCGGGACTTATGCAGTTCGATAATTTATTCAAGTTTATTAACACTTAACCAGTGTTACTAGCTACGTTGATTACTTAAACGGGGTAGACTTTCATCACAATCATCTTGCAAGTCTTAAATAAAAAACTCATTTTTCGGGACTTATGCAGTTCGATAATTTATTCAAGTTTATTAACACTTAACCAGTGTTACTAGCTACGTTGATTACTTAAACGGGGTAGACTTTCATCACAATCATCTTTTAAGTCTTAAATAAAAAACTCATTTTTCGGGACTTATACAGTTAGATAATTTATTCAAGTTTATTAACACTTAACCAGTGTTACTAGCTACGTTGATTACTTAAACGGGGTAGACTTTTATCACAATCATCTTTTAAGTCTTAAATAAAAAACTCATTTTGCGGGACTTATACAGTTCGATAATTTATTCAAGTTTATTAACACTTAACCAGTGTTACTAGCTACGTTGATTACTTAAACGGGGTAGACTTTCATCACAATCATCTTTTAAGTCTTAAATAAAAACTCATTTTTCGGGACTTATACAGTTCGATAATTTATTCAAGTTTATTAACACTTAACCAGTGTTACTAGCTACGTTGATTACTTAAACGGGGTAGACTTTCATCACAATCATCTTTTAAGTCTTAAATAAAAAACTCATTTTTCGGGACTTATACAGTTCGATAATTTATTCAAGTTTATTAACACTTAACCAGTGTTACTAGCTACGTTGATTACTTAAACGGGGTAGACTTTTATCACAATCATCTTTTAAGTCTTAAATAAAAAACTCATTTTTCGGGACTTATACAGTTCGATAATTTATTCAAGTTTATTAACACTTAACCAGTGTTACTAGCTACGTTGATTACTTAAACGGGGTAGACTTTCATCACAATCATCTTGTAAGTCTTAAATAAAAAACTCATTTTTCGGGACTTATACAGTTAGATAATTTATTCAAGTTTATTAACACTTAACCAGTGTTACTAGCTACGTTGATTACTTAAACGGGGTAGACTTTTATCACAATCGTCTTTTGAGTCTTAAATAAAAAACTCATTTTTCGGGACTTATACAGTTCGATAATTTATTCAAGTTTATTAACACTTAACCAGTGTTACTAGCTACGTTGATTACTTAAACGGGGTAGACTTTCATCACAATCATCTTGTAAGTCTTAAATAAAAAACTCATTTTTCGGGACTTATGCAGTTCGATAATTTATTCAAGTTTATTAACACTTAACCAGTGTTACTAGCTACGTTGATTACTTAAACGGGGTAGACTTTCATCACAATCATCTTGTAAGTCTTAAATAAAAAACTCATTTTTCGGGACTTATACAGTTCGATAATTTATTCAAGTTTATTAACACTTATCCAGTGTTACTAGCTACGTTGATTACTTAAACGGGGTAGACTTTTATCACAATCGTCTTTTAAGTCTTAAATAAAAAACTCATTTTTCGGGACTTATACAGTTCGATAATTTATTCAAGTTTATTAACACTTAACCAGTGTTACTAGCTACGTTGATTACTTAAACGGGGTAGACTTTCATCACAATCATCTTGTAAGTCTTAAATAAAAAACTCATTTTTCGGGACTTATGCAGTTCGATAATTTATTCAAGTTTATTAACACTTAACCAGTGTTACTAGCTACGTTGATTACTTAAACGGGGTAGACTTTCATCACAATCATCTTGTAAGTCTTAAATAAAAAACTCATTTTTCGGGACTTATGCAGTTCGATAATTTATTCAAGTTTATTAACACTTAACCAGTGTTACTAGCTACGTTGATTACTTAAACGGGATAGACTTTCATCACAATCATCTTGTAAGTCTTAAATAAAAAACTCATTTTTCGGGACTTATGCAATTCGATAATTTATTCAAGTTTATTAACACTTAACCAGTGTTACTAGCTACGTTGATTACTTAAACGGGGTAGACTTTCATCACAATCATCTTGTAAGTCTTAAATAAAAAACTCATTTTTCGGGACTTATGCAGTTCGATAATTTATTCAAGTTTATTAACACTTAACCAGTGTTACTAGCTACGTTGATTACTTAAACGGGGTAGACTTTCATCACAATCATCTTTTAAGTCTTAAATAAAAAACTCATTTTTCGGGACTTATACAGTTAGATAATTTATTCAAGTTTATTAACACTTAACCAGTGTTACTAGCTACGTTGATTACTTAAACGGGGTAGACTTTCATCACAATCATCTTTTAAGTCTTAAATAAAAAACTCATTTTTCGGGACTTATACAGTTCGATAATTTATTCAAGTTTATTAACACTTAACCAGTGTTACTAGCTACGTTGATTACTTAAACGGGGTAGACTTTTATCACAATCATCTTTTAAGTCTTAAATAAAAAACTCATTTTTCGGGACTTATACAGTTAGATAATTTATTCAAGTTTATTAACATTTAACCAGTGTTACTAGCTACGTTGATTACTTAAACGGGGTAGACTTTCATCACAATCATCTTTTAAGTCTTAAATAAAAAACTCATTTTTCGGGACTTATACAGTTAGATAATTTATTCAAGTTTATTAACACTTAACCAGTGTTACTAGCTACGTTGATTACTTAAACGGGGTAGACTTTCATCACAATCATCTTTTAAGTCTTAAATAAAAAACTCATTTTTCGGGACTTATACAGTTCGATAATTTATTCAAGTTTATTAACACTTAACCAGTGTTACTAGCTACGTTGATTACTTAAACGGGGTAGACTTTCATCACAATCATCTTTTAAGTCTTAAATAAAAAACTCATTTTTCGGGACTTATACAGTTAGATAATTTATTCAAGTTTATTAACACTTAACCAGTGTTACTAGCTACATTGATTACTTAAACGGGGTAGACTTTTATCACAATCATCTTTTAAGTCTTAAATAAAAAACTCATTTTTCGGGACTTATACAGTTAGATAATTTATTCAAGTTTATTAACACTTAACCAGTGTTACTAGCTACGTTGATTACTTAAACGGGGTAGACTTTTATCACAATCATCTTTTAAGTCTTAAATAAAAAACTCATTTTTCGGGACTTATACAGTTCGATAATTTATTCAAGTTTATTAACACTTAACCAGTGTTACTAGCTACGTTGATTACTTAAACGGGGTAGACTTTCATCACAATCATCTTGTAAGTCTTAAATAAAAAACTCATTTTTCGGGACTTATGCAGTTCGATAATTTATTCAAGTTTATTAACACTTAACCAGTGTTACTAGCTACGTTGATTACTTAAACGGGGTAGACTTTCATCACAATCATCTTTTAAGTCTTGAATAAAAAACTCATTTTTCGGGACTTATACAGTTAGATAATTTATTCAAGTTTATTAACACTTAACCAGTGTTACTAGCTACGTTGATTACTTAAACGGGGTAGACTTTCATCACAATCATCTTGTAAGTCTTAAATAAAAAACTCATTTTTCGGGACTTATGCAGTTCGATAATTTATTCAAGTTTATTAACACTTAACCAGTGTTACTAGCTACGTTGATTACTTAAACGGGGTAGACTTTCATCACAATCATCTTTTAAGTCTTAAATAAAAAACTCATTTTTCGGGACTTATACAGTTCGATAATTTATTCAAGTTTATTAACACTTAACCAGTGTTACTAGCTACGTTGATTACTTAAACGGGGTAGACTTTTATCACAATCATCTTTTAAGTCTTAAATAAAAAACTCATTTTTCGGGACTTATACAGTTCGATAATTTATTCAAGTTTATTAACACTTAACCAGTGTTACTAGCTACGTTGATTACTTAAACGGGGTAGACTTTCATCACAATCATCTTGTAAGTCTTAAATAAAAAACTCATTTTTCGGGACTTATACAGTTAGATAATTTATTCAAGTTTATTAACACTTAACCAGTGTTACTAGCTACGTTGATTACTTAAACGGGGTAGACTTTTATCACAATCGTCTTTTGAGTCTTAAATAAAAAACTCATTTTTCGGGACTTATACAGTTCGATAATTTATTCAAGTTTATTAACACTTAACCAGTGTTACTAGCTACGTTGATTACTTAAACGGGGTAGACTTTCATCACAATCATCTTGTAAGTCTTAAATAAAAAACTCATTTTTCGGGACTTATGCAGTTCGATAATTTATTCAAGTTTATTAACACTTAACCAGTGTTACTAGCTACGTTGATTACTTAAACGGGGTAGACTTTCATCACAATCATCTTGTAAGTCTTAAATAAAAAACTCATTTTTCGGGACTTGTACAGTTCGATAATTTATTCAAGTTTATTAACACTTATCCAGTGTTATTAGCTACATTGATTACTTAAACGGGGTAGACTTTTATCACAATCATCTTTTAAGTCTTAAATAAAAAACTCATTTTTCGGGACTTATACAGTTAGATAATTTATTCAAGTTTATTAACACTTAACCAGTGTTACTAGCTACGTTGATTACTTAAACGGGGTAGACTTTTATCACAATCATCTTTTAAGTCTTAAATAAAAAACTCATTTTTCGGGACTTATACAGTTCGATAATTTATTCAAGTTTATTAACACTTAACCAGTGTTACTAGCTACGTTGATTACTTAAACGGGGTAGACTTTCATCACAATCATCTTTTAAGTCTTGAATAAAAAACTCATTTTTCGGGACTTATACAGTTAGATAATTTATTCAAGTTTATTAACACTTAACCAGTGTTACTAGCTACGTTGATTACTTAAACGGGGTAGACTTTCATCACAATCATCTTTTAAGTCTTAAATAAAAAACTCATTTTTCGGGACTTATACAGTTAGATAATTTATTCAAGTTTATTAACACTTAACCAGTGTTACTAGCTACGTTGATTACTTAAACGGGGTAGACTTTCATCACAATCATCTTTTAAGTCTTAAATAAAAAACTCATTTTTCGGGACTTATACAGTTAGATAATTTATTCAAGTTTATTAACACTTAACCAGTGTTACTAGCTACGTTGATTACTTAAACGGGGTAGACTTTTATCACAATCATCTTTTAAGTCTTAAATAAAAAACTCATTTTGCGGGACTTATACAGTTCGATAATTTATTCAAGTTTATTAACACTTAACCAGTGTTACTAGCTACGTTGATTACTTAAACGGGGTAGACTTTCATCACATTCATCTTGTAAGTCTTAAATAAAAAACTCATTTTTCGGGACTTATGCAGTTCGATAATTTATTCAAGTTTATTAACACTTAACCAGTGTTACTAGCTACGTTGATTACTTAAACGGGGTAGACTTTCATCACAATCATCTTTTAAGTCTTAAATAAAAAACTCATTTTTCGGGACTTATACAGTTAGATAATTTATTCAAGTTTATTAACACTTAACCAGTGTTACTAGCTACGTTGATTACTTAAACGGGGTAGACTTTCATCACAATCATCTTGTAAGTCTTAAATAAAAAACTCATTTTTCGGGACTTATGAAGTTCGATAATTTATTCAAGTTTATTAACACTTAACCAGTGTTACTAGCTACGTTGATTACTTAAACGGGGTAGACTTTCATCACAATCATCTTGTAAGTCTTAAATAAAAAACTCATTTTTCGGGACTTATGCAGTTCGATAATTTATTCAAGTTTATTAACACTTAACCAGTGTTACTAGCTACGTTGATTACTTAAACGGGGTAGACTTTCATCACAATCATCTTGTAAGTCTTAAATAAAAAACTCATTTTTCGGGACTTATGCAGTTCGATAATTTATTCAAGTTTATTAACACTTAACCAGTGTTACTAGCTACGTTGATTACTTAAACGGGGTAGACTTTCATCACAATCATCTTTTAAGTCTTAAATAAAAAACTCATTTTTCGGGACTTATACAGTTAGATAATTTATTCAAGTTTATTAACACTTAACCAGTGTTACTAGCTACGTTGATTACTTAAACGGGGTAGACTTTCATCACAATCATCTTTTAAGTCTTAAATAAAAAACTCATTTTTCGGGACTTATACAGTTCGATAATTTATTCAAGTTTATTAACACTTAACCAGTGTTACTAGCTACGTTGATTACTTAAACGGGGTAGACTTTCATCACAATCATCTTTTAAGTCTTAAATAAAAAACTCATTTTTCGGGACTTATACAGTTCGATAATTTATTCAAGTTTATTAACACTTAACCAGTGTTACTAGCTACGTTGATTACTTAAACGGGGTAGACTTTCATCACAATCATCTTTTAAGTCTTAAATAAAAAACTCATTTTTCGGGACTTATACAGTTAGATAATTTATTCAAGTTTAATAACACTTAACCAGTGTTACTAGCTACGTTGATTTCTTAAACGGGGTAGACTTTTATCACAATCATCTTTTAAGTCTTAAATAAAAAACTCATTTTTCGGGACTTATACAGTTAGATAATTTATTCAAGTTTATTAACACTTAACCAGTGTTACTAGCTACGTTGATTACATAAACGGGGTAGACTTTCATCACAATCATCTTTTAAGTCTTAAATAAAAAACTCATTTTTCGGGACTTATACAGTTAGATAATTTATTCAAGTTTATTAACACTTAACCAGTGTTACTAGCTACGTTGATTACTTAAACGGGGTAGACTTTTATCACAATCATCTTTTAAGTCTTAAATAAAAAAATCATTTTTCGGGACTTATACAGTTCGATAATTTATTCAAGTTTATTAACACTTAACCAGTGTTACTAGCTACGTTGATTACTTAAACGGGGTAGACTTTCATCACAATCATCTTGTAAGTCTTAAATAAAAAACTCATTTTTCGGGACTTATGCAGTTCGATAATTTATTCAAGTTTATTAACACTTAACCAGTGTTACTAGCTACGTTGATTACTTAAACGGGGTAGACTTTCATCACAATCATCTTTTAAGTCTTGAATAAAAAACTCATTTTTCGGGACTTATACAGTTAGATAATTTATTCAAGTTTATTAACACTTAACCAGTGTTACTAGCTACGTTGATTACTTAAACGGGGTAGACTTTTATCACAATCATCTTTTAAGTCTTAAATAAAAAACTCATTTTTCGGGACTTATACAGTTCGATAATTTATTCAAGTTTATTAACACTTAACCAGTGTTACTAGCTACGTTGATTACTTAAACGGGGTAGACTTTCATCACAATCATCTTGTAAGTCTTAAATAAAAAACTCATTTTTCGGGACTCATACAGTTAGATAATTTATTCAAGTTTATTAACACTTAACCAGTGTTACTAGCTACGTTGATTACTTAAACGGGGTAGACTTTTATCACAATCATCTTTTAAGTCTTAAATAAAAAACTCATTTTTCGGGACTTATACAGTTCGATAATTTATTCAAGTTTATTAACACTTAACCAGTGTTACTAGCTACGTTGATTACTTAAACGGGGTAGACTTTTGTCACAATCATCTTTTAAGTCTTAAATAAAAAACTCATTTGTCGGGACTTATACAGTTAGATAATTTATTCAAGTTTATTAACACTTAACCAGTGTTACTAGCTACGTTGATTACTTAAACGGGGTAGACTTTTATCACAATCATCTTGTAAGTCTTAAATAAAAAACTCATTTTTCGGGACTTATGCAGTTCGATAATTTATTCAAGTTTATTAACACTTAACCAGTGTTACTAGCTACGTTGATTACTTAAACGGGGTAGACTTTCATCACAATCATCTTGTAAGTCTTAAATAAAAAACTCATTTTTCGGGACTTATGCAGTTCGATAATTTATTCAAGTTTATTAACACTTAACCAGTGTTACTAGCTACGTTGATTACTTAAACGGGGTAGACTTTTGTCACAATCATCTTTTAAGTCTTAAATAAAAAACTCATTTGTCGGGACTTATACAGTTAGATAATTTATTCAAGTTTATTAACACTTAACCAGTGTTACTAGCTACGTTGATTACTTAAACGGGGTAGACTTTTATCACAATCATCTTGTAAGTCTTAAATAAAAAACTCATTTTTCGGGACTTATGCAGTTCGATAATTTATTCAAGTTTATTAACACTTAACCAGTGTTACTAGCTACGTTGATTACTTAAACGGGGTAGACTTTCATCACAATCATCTTGTAAGTCTTAAATAAAAAACTCATTTTTCGGGACTTATGCAGTTCGATAATTTATTCAAGTTTATTAACACTTAACCAGTGTTACTAGCTACGTTGATTACTTAAACGGGGTAGACTTTCATCACAATCATCTTTTAAGTCTTAAATAAAAAACTCATTTTTCGGGACTTATACAGTTAGATAATTTATTCAAGTTTATTAACACTTAACCAGTGTTACTAGCTACGTTGATTACTTAAACGGGGTAGACTTTCATCACAATCATCTTTTAAGTCTTAAATAAAAAACTCATTTTTCGGGACTTATACAGTTAGATAATTTATTCAAGTTTATTAACACTTAACCAGTGTTACTAGCTACGTTGATTACTTAAACGGGGTAGACTTTTATCACAATTATCTTTTAAGTCTTAAATAAAAAACTCATTTTTCGGGACTTATACAGTTCGATAATTTATTCAAGTTTATTAACACTTAACCAGTGTTACTAGCTACGTTGATTACTTAAACGGGGTAGACTTTCATCACAATCATCTTGTAAGTCTTAAATAAAAATTTCATTTTTCGGGACTTATGCAGTTCGATAATTTATTCAAGTTTATTAACACTTAACCAGTGTTACTAGCTACGTTGATTACTTAAACGGGGTAGACTTTCATCACAATCATCTTTTAAGTCTTAAATAAAAAACTCATTTTTCGGGACTTATACAGTTAGATAATTTATTCAAGTTTATTAACACTTAACCAGTGTTACTAGCTACGTTGATTACTTAAACGGGGTAGACTTTTATCACAATCATCTTTTAAGTCTTAAATAAAAAACTCATTTTTCGGGACTTATACAGTTCGATAATTTATTCAAGTTTATTAACACTTAACCAGTGTTACTAGCTACGTTGATTACTTAAACGGGGTAGACTTTCATCACAATCATCTTGTAAGTCTTAAATAAAAAACTCATTTTTCGGGACTTATGCAATTCGATAATTTATTCAAGTTTATTAACACTTAACCAGTCTTACTAGCTACGTTGATTACTTAAACGGGGTAGACTTTCATCACAATCATCTTGTAAGTCTTAAATAAAAAACTCATTTTTCGGGACTTATGCAGTTCGATAATTTATTCAAGTTTATTAACACTTAACCAGTGTTACTAGCTACGTTGATTACTTAAACGGGGTAGACTTTCATCACAATCATCTTTTAAGTCTTAAATAAAAAACTCATTTTTCGGGACTTATACAGTTAGATAATTTATTCAAGTTTATTAACACTTAACCAGTGTTACTAGCTACGTTGATTACTTAAACGGGGTAGACTTTTATCACAATTATCTTTTAAGTCTTAAATAAAAAACTCATTTTTCGGGACTCATGCAGTTCGATAATTTATTCAAGTTTATTAACACTTAACCAGTGTTACTATCTACGTTGATTACTTAAACGGGGTAGACTTTCATCACAATCATCTTGTAAGTCTTAAATAAAAAACTCATTTTTCGGGACTTATGCAGTTCGATAATTTATTCAAGTTTATTAACACTTAACCAGTGTTACTAGCTACGTTGATTACTTAAACGGGGTAGACTTTCATCACAATCATCTTGTAAGTCTTAAATAAAAAACTCATTTTTCGGGACTTATGCAGTTCCCGAAAAATGAGTTTTTTATTTAAGACTTAAAAGATGATTGTGATGAAAGTCTACCCCGTTTAAGTAATCAACGTAGCTAGTAACACTGGTTAAATGTTAATAAACTTGAATAAATTATCTAACTGTATAAGTCCCGAAAAATGAGTTTTTTATTTAAGACTTAAAAGATGATTGTGATGAAAGTCTACCCCGTTTAAGTAATCAACGTAGCTAGTAACACTGGTTAAGTGTTAATAAACTTGAATAAATTATCGAACTGTATAAGTCCCGAAAAATGAGTTTTTTATTTAAGACTTAAAAGATGATTGTGATGAAAGTCTACCCCGTTTAAGTAAATTACTTAAATAAAAAACTCATTTTTCGGGACTTATGCAGTTCGATAATTTATTCAAGTTTATTAACACTTAACCAGTGTTACTAGCTACGTTGATTACTTAAACGGGGTAGACTTTCATCACAATCATCTTGTAAGTCTTAAATAAAAAACTCATTTTTCGGGACTCATGCAGTTCGATAATTTATTCAAGTTTATTAACACTTAACCAGTGTTACTATCTACGTTGATTACTTAAACGGGGTAGACTTTCATCACAATCATCTTGTAAGTCTTAAATAAAAAACTCATTTTTCGGGACTTATGCAGTTCGATAATTTATTCAAGTTTATTAACACTTAACCAGTGTTACTAGCTACGTTGATTACTTAAACGGGGTAGACTTTCATCACAATCATCTTGTAAGTCTTAAATAAAAAACTCATTTTTCGGGACTTATGCAGTTCGATAATTTATTCAAGTTTATTAACACTTAACCAGTGTTACTAGCTACGTTGATTACTTAAACGGGGTAGACTTTCATCACAATCTTCTTTTAAGTCTTAAATAAAAAACTCATTTTTCGGGACTTATACAGTTCGATAATTTATTCAAGTTTAATAACACTTAACCAGTGTTACTAGCTACGTTGATTACTTAAACGGGGTAGACTTTTATCACAATCATCTTTTAAGTCTTAAATAAAAAACTCATTTTTCGGGACTTATACAGTTAGATAATTTATTCAAGTTTATTAACACTTAACCAGTGTTACTAGCTACGTTGATTACTTAAACGGGGTAGACTTTCATCACAATCATCTTTTAAGTCTTAAATAAAAAACTCATTTTTCGGGACTTATACAGTTAGATAATTTATTCAAGTTTATTAACACTTAACCAGTGTTACTAGCTACGTTGATTACTTAAACGGGGTAGACTTTTATCACAATCATCTTTTAAGGCTTAAATAAAAAACTCATTTTTCGGGACTTATGCAGTTCGATAATTTATTCAAGTTTATTAACACTTAACCAGTGTTACTAGCTACGTTGATTACTTAAACGGGGTAGACTTTCATCACAATCATC
Organism: Lasiommata megera; assembly: GCA_928268935.1. Lineage (NCBI taxonomy): Eukaryota > Metazoa > Arthropoda > Insecta > Lepidoptera > Nymphalidae > Lasiommata > Lasiommata megera. Next base: position 10,029,617 of record OV743333.1, on the reverse strand, counting down.
TTTTAAGTCTTAAATAAAAAACTCATTTTTCGGGACTTATACAGTTAGATAATTTATTCAAGTTTATTAACACTTAACCAGTGTTACTAGCTACGTTGATTACTTAAACGGGGTAGACTTTTATCACAATCATCTTTTAAGTCTTAAATAAAAAACTCATTTTTTGGGACTTATGCAGTTCGATAATTTATTCAAGTTTATTAACACTTAACCAGTGTTACTAGCTACGTTGATTACTTAAACGGGGTAGACTTTCATCACAATCATCTTGTAAGTCTTAAATAAAAAACTCATTTTTCGGGACTTATGCAGTTCGATAATTTATTCAAGTTTATTAACACTTAACCAGTGTTACTAGCTACGTTGATTACTTAAACGGGGTAGACTTTCATCACAATCATCTTTTAAGTCTTAAATAAAAACTCATTTTTCGGGACTTATACAGTTAGATAATTTATTCAAGTTTATTAACACTTAACCAGTGTTACTAGCTACGTTGATTACTTAAACGGGGTAGACTTTTATCACAATCATCTTTTAAGTCTTAAATAAAAAACTCATTTTTCGGGACTTATACAGTTAGATAATTTATTCAAGTTTATTAACACTTAACCAGTGTTACTAGCTACGTTGATTACTTAAACGGGGTAGACTTTCATCACAATCATCTTTTAAGTCTTAAATAAAAAACTCATTTTTCGGGACTTATACAGTTAGATAATTTATTCAAGTTTATTAACACTTAACCAGTGTTACTAGCTACGTTGATTACTTAAACGGGGTAGACTTTCATCACAATCATCTTTTAAGTCTTAAATAAAAAACTCATTTTTCGGGACTTATACAGTTCGATAATTTATTCAAGTTTATTAACACTTAACCAGTGTTACTAGCTACGTTGATTACTTAAACGGGGTAGACTTTCATCACAATCATCTTGTAAGTCTTAAATAAAAAACTCATTTTTCGGGACTCATGCAGTTCGATAATTTATTCAAGTTTATTAACACTTAACCAGTGTTACTATCTACGTTGATTACTTAAACGGGGTAGACTTTCATCACAATCATCTTGTAAGTCTTAAATAAAAAACTCATTTTTCGGGACTTATGCAGTTCGATAATTTATTCAAGTTTATTAACACTTAACCAGTGTTACTAGCTACGTTGATTACTTAAACGGGGTAGACTTTCATCACAATCATCTTGTAAGTCTTAAATAAAAAACTCATTTTTCGGGACTTATGCAGTTCGATAATTTATTCAAGTTTATTAACACTTAACCAGTGTTACTAGCTACGTTGATTACTTAAACGGGGTAGACTTTCATCACAATCATCTTTTAAGTCTTAAATAAAAAACTCATTTTTCGGGACTTATACAGTTCGATAATTTATTCAAGTTTAATAACACTTAACCAGTGTTACTAGCTACGTTGATTACTTAAACGGGGTAGACTTTTATCACAATCATCTTTTAAGTCTTAAATAAAAAACTCATTTTTCGGGACTTATACAGTTAGATAATTTATTCAAGTTTATTAACACTTAACCAGTGTTACTAGCTACGTTGATTACTTAAACGGGGTAGACTTTCATCACAATCATCTTTTAAGTCTTAAATAAAAAACTCATTTTTCGGGACTTATACAGTTAGATAATTTATTCAAGTTTATTAACACTTAACCAGTGTTACTAGCTACGTTGATTACTTAAACGGGGTAGACTTTTATCACAATCATCTTTTAAGGCTTAAATAAAAAACTCATTTTTCGGGACTTATGCAGTTCGATAATTTATTCAAGTTTATTAACACTTAACCAGTGTTACTAGCTACGTTGATTACTTAAACGGGGTAGACTTTCATCACAATCATCTTTTAAGTCTTAAATAAAAAACTCATTTTTCGGGACTTATACAGTTAGATAATTTATTCAAGTTTATTAACACTTAACCAGTGTTACTAGCTACGTTGATTACTTAAACGGGGTAGACTTTTATCACAATCATCTTTTAAGTCTTAAATAAAAAACTCATTTTTCGGGACTTATGCAGTTCGATAATTTATTCAAGTTTATTAACACTTAACCAGTGTTACTAGCTACGTTGATTACTTAAACGGGGTAGACTTTCATCACAATCATCTTGTAAGTCTTAAATAAAAAACTCATTTTTCGGGACTTATGCAGTTCGATAATTTATTCAAGTTTATTAACACTTAACCAGTGTTACTAGCTACGTTGATTACTTAAACGGGGTAGACTTTCATCACAATCATCTTTTAAGTCTTAAATAAAAACTCATTTTTCGGGACTTATACAGTTAGATAATTTATTCAAGTTTATTAACACTTAACCAGTGTTACTAGCTACGTTGATTACTTAAACGGGGTAGACTTTTATCACAATCATCTTTTAAGTCTTAAATAAAAAACTCATTTTTCGGGACTTATGCAGTTCGATAATTTATTCAAGTTTATTAACACTTAACCAGTGTTACTAGCTACGTTGATTACTTAAACGGGGTAGACTTTCATCACAATCATCTTTTAAGTCTTAAATAAAAAACTCATTTTTCGGGACTTATACAGTTAGATAATTTATTCAAGTTTATTAACACTTAACCAGTGTTACTAGCTACGTTGATTACTTAAACGGGGTAGACTTTCATCACAATCATCTTTTAAGTCTTAAATAAAAAACTCATTTTTCGGGACTTATACAGTTCGATAATTTATTCAAGTTTATTAACACTTAACCAGTGTTACTAGCTACGTTGATTACTTAAACGGGGTAGACTTTCATCACAATCATCTTGTAAGTCTTAAATAAAAAACTCATTTTTCGGGACTTATGCAGTTCGATAATTTATTCAAGTTTATTAACACTTAACCAGTGTTACTAGCTACGTTGATTACTTAAACGGGGTAGACTTTCATCACAATCATCTTTTAAGTCTTAAATAAAAAACTCATTTTTCGGGACTTATACAGTTCGATAATTTATTCAAGTTTATTAACACTTAACCAGTGTTACTAGCTACGTTGATTACTTAAACGGGGTAGACTTTTATCACAATCATCTTTTAAGTCTTAAATAAAAAACTCATTTTTCGGGACTTATGCAGTTCGATAATTTATTCAAGTTTATTAACACTTAACCAGTGTTACTAGCTACGTTGATTACTAAAACGGGGTAGACTTTCATCACAATCATCTTGTAAGTCTTAAATAAAAAACTCATTTTTCGGGACTTATGCAGTTCGATAATTTATTCAAGTTTATTAACACTTAACCAGTGTTACTAGCTACGTTGATTACTTAAACGGGGTAGACTTTCATCACAATCATCTTTTAAGTCTTAAATAAAAAACTCATTTTTCGGGACTTATACAGTTAGTTAATTTATTCAAGTTTATTAACACTTAACCAGTGTTACTAGCTACGTTGATTACTTAAACGGGGTAGACTTTTATCACAATCATCTTTTAAGTCTTAAATAAAAAACTCATTTTTCGGGACTTATACAGTTCGATAATTTATTCAAGTTTATTAACACTTAACCAGTGTTACTAGCTACGTTGATTACTTAAACGGGGTAGACTTTCATCACAATCATCTTGTAAGTCTTAAATAAAAAACTCATTTTTCGGGACTTATGCAGTTCGATAATTTATTCAAGTTTATTAACACTTAACCAGTGTTACTAGCTACGTTGATTACTTAAACGGGGTAGACTTTCATCACAATCATCTTGTAAGTCTTAAATAAAAAACTCATTTTTCAGGACTTATGCAGTTCGATAATTTATTCAAGTTTATTAACACTTAACCAGTGTTACTAGCAACGTTGATTACTTAAACGGGGTAGACTTTCATCACAATCATCTTTTAAGTCTTTAATAAAAAACTCATTTTTCGGGACTTATACAGTTAGATAATTTATTCAAGTTTATTAACACTTAACCAGTGTTACTAGCTACGTTGATTACTTAAACGGGGTAGACTTTTATCACAATCATCTTGTAAGTCTTAAATAAAAAACTCATTTTTCGGGACTTATGCAGTTCGATAATTTATTCAAGTTTATTAACACTTAACCAGTGTTACTAGCTACGTTGATTACTTAAACGGGGTAGACTTTCATCACAATAATCTTGTAAGTCTTAAATAAAAAACTCATTTTTCGGGACTCATGCAGTTCGATAATTTATTCAAGTTTATTAACACTTAACCAGTGTTACTAGCTACGTTGATTACTTAAACGGGGTAGACTTTTATCACAATCATCTTTTAAGTCTTAAATAAAAAACTCATTTTTCGGGACTTATACAGTTAGATAATTTATTCAAGTTTATTAACACTTAACCAGTGTTACTAGCTACGTTGATTACTTAAACGGGGTAGACTTTCATCACAATCATCTTTTAAGTCTTAAATAAAAAACTCATTTTTCGGGACTTATACAGTTAGATAATTTATTCAAGTTTATTAACACTTAACCAGTGTTACTAGCTACGTTGATTACTTAAACGGGGTAGACTTTTATCACAATCATCTTTTAAGTCTTAAATAAAAAACTCATTTTTCGGGACTTATGCAGTTCGATAATTTATTCAAGTTTATTAACACTTAACCAGTGTTACTAGCTACGTTGATTACTTAAACGGGGTAGACTTTCATCACAATCATCTTTTAAGTCTTAAATAAAAAAACTCATTTTTCGGGACTTATACAGTTCGATAATTTATTCAAGTTTATTAACACTTAACCAGTGTTACTAGCTACGTTGATTACTTAAACGGGGTAGACTTTCATCACAATCATCTTGTAAGTCTTAAATAAAAAACTCATTTTTCGGGACTTATGCAGTTTGATAATTTATTCAAGTTTATTAACACTTAACCAGTGTTACTAGCTACGTTGATTACTTAAACGGGGTAGACTTTCATCACAATCATCTTTTAAGTCTTAAATAAAAAACTCATTTTTCGGGACTTATACAGTTCGATAATTTATTCAAGTTTATTAACACTTAACCAGTGTTACTAGCTACGTTGATTACTTAAACGGGGTACACTTTTATCACAATCATCTTTTAAGTCTTAAATAAAAAACTCATTTTTCGGGACTTATGCAGTTCGATAATTTATTCAAGTTTATTAACACTTAACCAGTGTTACTAGCTACGTTGATTACTTAAACGGGGTAGACTTTCATCACAATCATCTTGTAAGTCTTAAATAAAAAACTCATTTTTCGGGACTTATGCAGTTCGATAATTTATTCAAGTTTATTAACACTTAACCAGTGTTACTAGCTACGTTGATTACTTAAACGGGGTAGACTTTCATCACAATCATCTTTTAAGTCTTAAATAAAAAACTCATTTTTCGGGACTTATACAGTTAGTTAATTTATTCAAGTTTATTAACACTTAACCAGTGTTACTAGCTACGTTGATTACTTAAACGGGGTAGACTTTTATCACAATCATCTTTTAAGTCTTAAATAAAAAACTCATTTTTCGGGACTTATACAGTTCGATAATTTATTCAAGTTTATTAACACTTAACCAGTGTTACTAGCTACGTTGATTACTTAAACGGGGTAGACTTTCATCACAATCATCTTGTAAGTCTTAAATAAAAAACTCATTTTTCGGGACTTATGCAGTTCGATAATTTATTCAAGTTTATTAACACTTAACCAGTGTTACTAGCTACGTTGATTACTTAAACGGGGTAGACTTTCATCACAATCATCTTGTAAGTCTTAAATAAAAAACTCATTTTTCGGGACTTATGCAGTTCGATAATTTATTCAAGTTTATTAACACTTAACCAGTGTTACTAGCTACGTTGATTACTTAAACGGGGTAGACTTTCATCACAATCATCTTTTAAGTCTTAAATAAAAAACTCATTTTTCGGGACTTATACAGTTCGATAATTTATTCAAGTTTATTAACACTTAACCAGTGTTACTAGCTACGTTGATTACTTAAACGGGGTAGACTTTTATCACAATCATCTTTTAAGTCTTAAATAAAAAACTCATTTTTCGGGACTTATACAGTTAGATAATTTATTCAAGTTTATTAACACTTAACCAGTGTTACTAGCTACGTTGATTACTTAAACGGGGTAGACTTTCATCACAATCATCTTTTAAGTCTTAAATAAAAAACTCATTTTTCGGGACTTATACAGTTCGATAATTTATTCAAGTTTATTAACACTTAACCAGTGTTACTAGCTACGTTGATTACTTAAACGGGGTAGACTTTCATCACAATCATCTTGTAAGTCTTAAATAAAAAACTCATTTTTCGGGACTTATGCAGTTCGATAATTTATTCAAGTTTATTAACACTTAACCAGTGTTACTAGCTACGTTGATTACTTAAACGGGGTAGACTTTCATCACAATCATCTTGTAAGTCTTAAATAAAAAACTCATTTTTCGGGACTCATGCAGTTCGATAATTTATTCAAGTTTATTAACACTTAACCAGTGTTACTAGCTACGTTGATTACTTAAACGGGGTAGACTTTTATCACAATCATCTTTTAAGTCTTAAATAAAAAACTCATTTTTCGGGACTTATACAGTTAGATAATTTATTCAAGTTTATTAACACTTAACCAGTGTTACTAGCTACGTTGATTACTTAAACGGGGTAGACTTTCATCACAATCATCTTTTAAGTCTTAAATAAAAAACTCATTTTTCGGGACTTATACAGTTAGATAATTTATTCAAGTTTATTAACACTTAACCAGTGTTACTAGCTACGTTGATTACTTAAACGGGGTAGACTTTTATCACAATCATCTTTTAAGTCTTAAATAAAAAACTCATTTTTCGGGACTTATACAGTTAGATAATTTATTCAAGTTTATTAACACTTAACCAGTGTTACTAGCTACGTTGATTACTTAAACGGGGTAGACTTTTATCACAATCATCTTTTAAGTCTTAAATAAAAAACTCATTTTTCGGGACTTATACAGTTAGATAATTTATTCAAGTTTATTAACACTTAACCAGTGTTACTAGCTACGTTGATTACTTAAACGGGGTAGACTTTCATCACAATCATCTTTTAAGTCTTAAATAAAAAACTCATTTTTCGGGACTTATACAGTTCGATAATTTATTCAAGTTTATTAACACTTAACCAGTGTTACTAGCTACGTTGATTACTTAAACGGGGTAGACTTTCATCACAATCATCTTGTAAGTCTTAAATAAAAAACTCATTTTTCGGGACTTATGCAGTTCGATAATTTATTCAAGTTTATTAACACTTAACCAGTGTTACTAGCTACGTTGATTACTTAAACGGGGTAGACTTTCATCACAATCATCTTTTAAGTCTTAAATAAAAAACTCATTTTTCGGGACTTATACAGTTCGATAATTTATTCAAGTTTATTAACACTTAACCAGTGTTACTAGCTACGTTGATTACTTAAACGGGGTAGACTTTTATCACAATCATCTTTTAAGTCTTAAATAAAAAACTCATTTTTCGTGACTTATGCAGTTCGATAATTTATTCAAGTTTATTAACACTTAACCAGTGTTACTAGCTACGTTGATTACTTAAACGGGGTAGACTTTCATCACAATCATCTTGTAAGTCTTAAATAAAAAACTCATTTTTCGGGACTTATGCAGTTCGATAATTTATTCAAGTTTATTAACACTTAACCAGTGTTACTAGCTACGTTGATTACTTAAACGGGGTAGACTTTCATCACAATCATCTTTTAAGTCTTAAATAAAAAACTCATTTTTCGGGACTTATACAGTTCGATAATTTATTCAAGTTTATTAACACTTAACCAGTGTTACTAGCTACGTTGATTACTTAAACGGGGTAGACTTTCATCACAATCATCTTTTAAGTCTTAAATAAAAAACTCATTTTTCGGGACTCATGCAGTTCGATAATTTATTCAAGTTTATTAACACTTAACCAGTGTTACTAGCTACGTTGATTACTTAAACGGGGTAGACTTTTATCACAATCATCTTGTAAGTCTTAAATAAAAAACTCATTTTTCGGGACTTATGCAGTTCGATAATTTATTCAAGTTTATTAACACTTAACCAGTGTTACTAGCTACGTTGATTACTTAAACGGGGTAGACTTTCATCACAATCATCTTTTAAGTCTTAAATAAAAAACTCATTTTTCGGGACTCATGCAGTTCGATAATTTATTCAAGTTTATTAACACTTAACCAGTGTTACTAGCTACGTTGATTACTTAAACGGGGTAGACTTTCATCACAATCATCTTTTAAGTCTTAAATAAAAAACTCATTTTTCGGGACTTATACAGTTAGATAATTTATTCAAGTTTATTAACACTTAACCAGTGTTACTAGCTACGTTGATTACTTAAACGGGGTAGACTTTTATCACAATCATCTTGTAAGTCTTAAATAAAAAACTCATTTTTCGGGACTTATGCAGTTCGATAATTTATTCAAGTTTATTAACACTTAACCAGTGTTACTAGCTACGTTGATTACTTAAACGGGGTAGACTTTCATCACAATCATCTTTTAAGTCTTAAATAAAAAACTCATTTTTCGGGACTTATACAGTTAGATAATTTATTCAAGTTTATTAACACTTAACCAGTGTTACTAGCTACGTTGATTACTTAAACGGGGTAGACTTTTATCACAATCATCTTTTAAGTCTTAAATAAAAAACTCATTTTTCGGGACTTATACAGTTCGATAATTTATTCAAATTTATTAACACTTAACCAGTGTTACTAGCTACGTTGATTACTTAAACGGGGTAGACTTTCATCACAATCATCTTTTAAGTCTTAAATAAAAAACTCATTTTTCGGGACTTATACAGTTCGATAATTTATTCAAGTTTATTAACACTTAACCAGTGTTACTAGCTACGTTGATTACTTAAACGGGGTAGACTTTCATCACAATCATCTTGTAAGTCTTAAATAAAAAACTCATTTTTCGGGACTTATGCAGTTCGATAATTTATTCAAGTTTATTAACACTTAACCAGTGTTACTAGCTACGTTGATTACTTAAACGGGGTAGACTTTCATCACAATCATCTTGTAAGTCTTAAATAAAAAACTCATTTTTCGGGACTCATGCAGTTCGATAATTTATTCAAGTTTATTAACACTTAACCAGTGTTACTAGCTACGTTGATTACTTAAACGGGGTAGACTTTCATCACAATCATCTTTTAAGTCTTAAATAAAAAACTCATTTTTCGGGACTTATACAGTTCGATAATCTATTCAAGTTTATTAACACTTAACCAGTGTTACTAGCTACGTTGATTACTTAAACGGGGTAGACTTTTATCACAATCATCTTTTAAGTCTTAAATAAAAAACTCATTTTTCGGGACTTATACAGTTCGATAATTTATTCAAGTTTATTAACACTTAACCAGTGTTACTAGCTACGTTGATTACTTAAACGGGGTAGACTTTTATCACAATCATCTTTTAAGTCTTAAATAAAAAACTCATTTTTCGGGACTTATACAGTTAGATAATTTATTCAAGTTTATTAACACTTAACCAGTGTTACTAGCTACGTTGATTACTTAAACGGGGTAGACTTTTATCACAGTCATCTTGTAAGTCTTAAATAAAAAACTCATTTTTCGGGACTTATGCAGTTTGATAATTTATTCAAGTTTATTAACACTTAACCAGTGTTACTAGCTACGTTGATTACTTAAACGGGGTAGACTTTCATCACAATCATCTTGTAAGTCTTAAATAAAAAACTCATTTTTCGGGACTTATGCAGTTCGATAATTTATTCAAGTTTATTAACACTTAACCAGTGTTACTAGCTACGTTGATTACTTAAACGGGGTAGACTTTCATCACAATCATCTTTTAAGTCTTAAATAAAAAACTCATTTTTCGGGACTTATACAGTTAGATAATTTATTCAAGTTTATTAACACTTAACCAGTGTTACTAGCTACGTTGATTACTTAAACGGGGTAGACTTTCATCACAATCATCTTGTAAGTCTTAAATAAAAAACTCATTTTTCGGGACTTATGCAGTTCGATAATTTATTCAAGTTTATTAACACTTAACCAGTGTTACTAGCTACGTTGATTACTTAAACGGGGTAGACTTTCATCACAATCATCTTGTAAGTCTTAAATAAAAAACTCATTTTTCGGGACTTATGCAGTTCGATAATTTATTCAAGTTTATTAACACTTAACCAGTGTTACTAGCTACGTTGATTACTTAAACGGGGTATTCTTTTATCACAATCATCTTGTAAGTCTTAAATAAAAAACTCATTTTTCGGGACTTATGCAGTTCGATAATTTATTCAAGTTTATTAACACTTAACCAGTGTTACTAGCTACGTTGATTACTTAAACGGGGTAGACTTTCATCACAATCATCTTGTAAGTCTTAAATAAAAAACTCATTTTTCGGGACTTATGCAGTTCGATAATTTATTCAAGTTTATTAACACTTAACCAGTGTTACTAGCTACGTTGATTACTTAAACGGGGTAGACTTTCATCACAATCATCTTTTAAGTCTTAAATAAAAAACTCATTTTTCGGGACTTATACAGTTAGATAATTTATTCAAGTTTATTAACACTTAACCAGTGTTACTAGCTACGTTGATTACTTAAACGGGGTAGACTTTTATCACAATCATCTTTTAAGTCTTAAATAAAAAACTCATTTTTCGGGACTTATACAGTTCGATAATTTATTCAAGTTTATTAACACTTAACCAGTGTTACTAGCTACGTTGATTACTTAAACGGGGTAGACTTTCATCACAATCATCTTTTAAGTCTTAAATAAAAAACTCATTTTTCGGGACTTATACAGTTCGATAATTTATTCAAGTTTATTAACACTTAACCAGTGTTACTAGCTACGTTGATTACTTAAACGGGGTAGACTTTCATCACAATCATCTTGTAAGTCTTAAATAAAAAACTCATTTTTCGGGACTTATGCAGTTCGATAATTTATTCAAGTTTATTAACACTTAACCAGTGTTACTAGCTACGTTGATTACTTAAACGGGGTAGACTTTCATCACAATCATCTTTTAAGTCTTAAATAAAAAACTCATTTTTCGGGACTCATGCAGTTCGATAATTTATTCAAGTTTATTAACACTTAACCAGTGTTACTAGCTACGTTGATTACTTAAACGGGGTAGACTTTCATCACAATCATCTTTTAAGTCTTAAATAAAAAACTCATTTTTCGGGACTCATGCAGTTCGATAATTTATTCAAGTTTATTAACACTTAACCAGTGTTACTAGCTACGTTGATTACTTAAACGGGGTAGACTTTTATCACAATCATCTTTTAAGTCTTAAATAAAAAACTCATTTTTCGGGACTTATACAGTTCGATAATTTATTCAAGTTTATTAACACTTAACCAGTGTTACTAGCTACGTTGATTACTTAAACGGGGTAGACTTTTATCACAATCATCTTTTAAGTCTTAAATAAAAAACTCATTTTTCGGGACTTATACAGTTAGATAATTTATTCAAGTTTATTAACACTTAACCAGTGTTACTAGCTACGTTGATTACTTAAACGGGGTAGACTTTCATCACAATCATCTTGTAAGTCTTAAATAAAAAACTCATTTTTCGGGACTTATGCAGTTCGATAATTTATTCAAGTTTATTAACACTTAACCAGTGTTACTAGCTACGTTGATTACTTAAACGGGGTAGACTTTCATCACAATCATCTTGTAAGTCTTAAATAAAAAACTCATTTTTCGGGACTCATGCAGTTCGATAATTTATTCAAGTTTATTAACACTTAACCAGTGTTACTAGCTACGTTGATTACTTAAACGGGGTAGACTTTTATCACAATCATCTTTTAAGTCTTAAATAAAAAACTCATTTTTCGGGACTTATACAGTTAGATAATTTATTCAAGTTTATTAACACTTAACCAGTGTTACTAGCTACGTTGATTACTTAAACGGGGTAGACTTTCATCACAATCATCTTTTAAGTCTTAAATAAAAAACTCATTTTTCGGGACTTATACAGTTAGATAATTTATTCAAGTTTATTAACACTTAACCAGTGTTACTAGCTACGTTGATTACTTAAACGGGGTAGACTTTCATCACAATCATCTTGTAAGTCTTAAATAAAAAACTCATTTTTCGGGACTTATGCAGTTCGATAATTTATTCAAGTTTATTAACACTTAACCAGTGTTACTAGCTACGTTGATTACTTAAACGGGGTAGACTTTCATCACAATCATCTTTTAAGTCTTAAATAAAAAACTCATTTTTCGGGACTTATACAGTTCGATAATTTATTCAAGTTTATTAACACTTAACCAGTGTTACTAGCTACGTTGATTACTTAAACGGGGTAGACTTTCATCACAATCATCTTTTAAGTCTTAAATAAAAAACTCATTTTTCGGGACTCATGCAGTTCGATAATTTATTCAAGTTTATTAACACTTAACCAGTGTTACTAGCTACGTTGATTACTTAAACGGGGTAGACTTTTATCACAATCATCTTGTAAGTCTTAAATAAAAAACTCATTTTTCGGGACTTATGCAGTTCGATAATTTATTCAAGTTTATTAACACTTAACCAGTGTTACTAGCTACGTTGATTACTTAAACGGGGTAGACTTTCATCACAATCATCTTTTAAGTCTTAAATAAAAAACTCATTTTTCGGGACTCATGCAGTTCGATAATTTATTCAAGTTTATTAACACTTAACCAGTGTTACTAGCTACGTTGATTACTTAAACGGGGTAGACTTTCATCACAATCATCTTTTAAGTCTTAAATAAAAAACTCATTTTTCGGGACTTATACAGTTAGATAATTTATTCAAGTTTATTAACACTTAACCAGTGTTACTAGCTACGTTGATTACTTAAACGGGGTAGACTTTTATCACAATCATCTTGTAAGTCTTAAATAAAAAACTCATTTTTCGGGACTTATGCAGTTCGATAATTTATTCAAGTTTATTAACACTTAACCAGTGTTACTAGCTACGTTGATTACTTAAACGGGGTAGACTTTCATCACAATCATCTTTTAAGTCTTAAATAAAAAACTCATTTTTCGGGACTTATACAGTTAGATAATTTATTCAAGTTTATTAACACTTAACCAGTGTTACTAGCTACGTTGATTACTTAAACGGGGTAGACTTTTATCACAATCATCTTTTAAGTCTTAAATAAAAAACTCATTTTTCGGGACTTATACAGTTCGATAATTTATTCAAGTTTATTAACACTTAACCAGTGTTACTAGCTACGTTGATTACTTAAACGGGGTAGACTTTCATCACAATCATCTTTTAAGTCTTAAATAAAAAACTCATTTTTCGGGACTTATACAGTTCGATAATTTATTCAAGTTTATTAACACTTAACCAGTGTTACTAGCTACGTTGATTACTTAAACGGGGTAGACTTTCATCACAATCATCTTGTAAGTCTTAAATAAAAAACTCATTTTTCGGGACTTATGCAGTTCGATAATTTATTCAAGTTTATTAACACTTAACCAGTGTTACTAGCTACGTTGATTACTTAAACGGGGTAGACTTTCATCACAATCATCTTGTAAGTCTTAAATAAAAAACTCATTTTTCGGGACTCATGCAGTTCGATAATTTATTCAAGTTTATTAACACTTAACCAGTGTTACTAGCTACGTTGATTACTTAAACGGGGTAGACTTTCATCACAATCATCTTTTAAGTCTTAAATAAAAAACTCATTTTTCGGGACTTATACAGTTCGATAATCTATTCAAGTTTATTAACACTTAACCAGTGTTACTAGCTACGTTGATTACTTAAACGGGGTAGACTTTTATCACAATCATCTTTTAAGTCTTAAATAAAAAACTCATTTTTCGGGACTTATACAGTTCGATAATTTATTCAAGTTTATTAACACTTAACCAGTGTTACTAGCTACGTTGATTACTTAAACGGGGTAGACTTTTATCACAATCATCTTTTAAGTCTTAAATAAAAAACTCATTTTTCGGGACTTATACAGTTAGATAATTTATTCAAGTTTATTAACACTTAACCAGTGTTACTAGCTACGTTGATTACTTAAACGGGGTAGACTTTTATCACAGTCATCTTGTAAGTCTTAAATAAAAAACTCATTTTTCGGGACTTATGCAGTTTGATAATTTATTCAAGTTTATTAACACTTAACCAGTGTTACTAGCTACGTTGATTACTTAAACGGGGTAGACTTTCATCACAATCATCTTGTAAGTCTTAAATAAAAAACTCATTTTTCGGGACTTATGCAGTTCGATAATTTATTCAAGTTTATTAACACTTAACCAGTGTTACTAGCTACGTTGATTACTTAAACGGGGTAGACTTTCATCACAATCATCTTTTAAGTCTTAAATAAAAAACTCATTTTTCGGGACTTATACAGTTAGATAATTTATTCAAGTTTATTAACACTTAACCAGTGTTACTAGCTACGTTGATTACTTAAACGGGGTAGACTTTCATCACAATCATCTTGTAAGTCTTAAATAAAAAACTCATTTTTCGGGACTTATGCAGTTCGATAATTTATTCAAGTTTATTAACACTTAACCAGTGTTACTAGCTACGTTGATTACTTAAACGGGGTAGACTTTCATCACAATCATCTTGTAAGTCTTAAATAAAAAACTCATTTTTCGGGACTTATGCAGTTCGATAATTTATTCAAGTTTATTAACACTTAACCAGTGTTACTAGCTACGTTGATTACTTAAACGGGGTATTCTTTTATCACAATCATCTTGTAAGTCTTAAATAAAAAACTCATTTTTCGGGACTTATGCAGTTCGATAATTTATTCAAGTTTATTAACACTTAACCAGTGTTACTAGCTACGTTGATTACTTAAACGGGGTAGACTTTCATCACAATCATCTTGTAAGTCTTAAATAAAAAACTCATTTTTCGGGACTTATGCAGTTCGATAATTTATTCAAGTTTATTAACACTTAACCAGTGTTACTAGCTACGTTGATTACTTAAACGGGGTAGACTTTCATCACAATCATCTTTTAAGTCTTAAATAAAAAACTCATTTTTCGGGACTTATACAGTTAGATAATTTATTCAAGTTTATTAACACTTAACCAGTGTTACTAGCTACGTTGATTACTTAAACGGGGTAGACTTTTATCACAATCATCTTTTAAGTCTTAAATAAAAAACTCATTTTTCGGGACTTATACAGTTCGATAATTTATTCAAGTTTATTAACACTTAACCAGTGTTACTAGCTACGTTGATTACTTAAACGGGGTAGACTTTCATCACAATCATCTTTTAAGTCTTAAATAAAAAACTCATTTGTCGGGACTTATACAGTTCGATAATTTATTCAAGTTTATTAACACTTAACCAGTGTTACTAGCTACGTTGATTACTTAAACGGGGTAGACTTTCATCACAATCATCTTGTAAGTCTTAAATAAAAAACTCATTTTTCGGGACTTATGCAGTTCGATAATTTATTCAAGTTTATTAACACTTAACCAGTGTTACTAGCTACGTTGATTACTTAAACGGGGTAGACTTTCATCACAATCATCTTTTAAGTCTTAAATAAAAAACTCATTTTTCGGGACTCATGCAGTTCGATAATTTATTCAAGTTTATTAACACTTAACCAGTGTTACTAGCTACGTTGATTACTTAAACGGGGTAGACTTTCATCACAATCATCTTTTAAGTCTTAAATAAAAAACTCATTTTTCGGGACTCATGCAGTTCGATAATTTATTCAAGTTTATTAACACTTAACCAGTGTTACTAGCTACGTTGATTACTTAAACGGGGTAGACTTTTATCACAATCATCTTTTAAGTCTTAAATAAAAAACTCATTTTTCGGGACTTATACAGTTCGATAATTTATTCAAGTTTATTAACACTTAACCAGTGTTACTAGCTACGTTGATTACTTAAACGGGGTAGACTTTTATCACAATCATCTTTTAAGTCTTAAATAAAAAACTCATTTTTCGGGACTTATACAGTTAGATAATTTATTCAAGTTTATTAACACTTAACCAGTGTTACTAGCTACGTTGATTACTTAAACGGGGTAGACTTTCATCACAATCATCTTGTAAGTCTTAAATAAAAAACTCATTTTTCGGGACTTATGCAGTTCGATAATTTATTCAAGTTTATTAACACTTAACCAGTGTTACTAGCTACGTTGATTACTTAAACGGGGTAGACTTTCATCACAATCATCTTGTAAGTCTTAAATAAAAAACTCATTTTTCGGGACTCATGCAGTTCGATAATTTATTCAAGTTTATTAACACTTAACCAGTGTTACTAGCTACGTTGATTACTTAAACGGGGTAGACTTTTATCACAATCATCTTTTAAGTCTTAAATAAAAAACTCATTTTTCGGGACTTATACAGTTAGATAATTTATTCAAGTTTATTAACACTTAACCAGTGTTACTAGCTACGTTGATTACTTAAACGGGGTAGACTTTCATCACAATCATCTTTTAAGTCTTAAATAAAAAACTCATTTTTCGGGACTTATACAGTTAGATAATTTATTCAAGTTTATTAACACTTAACCAGTGTTACTAGCTACGTTGATTACTTAAACGGGGTAGACTTTTATCACAATCATCTTTTAAGTCTTAAATAAAAAACTCATTTTTCGGGACTTATGCAGTTCGATAATTTATTCAAGTTTATTAACACTTAACCAGTGTTACTAGCTACGTTGATTACTTAAACGGGGTAGACTTTCATCACAATCATCTTTTAAGTCTTAAATAAAAAACTCATTTTTCGGGACTTATACAGTTCGATAATTTATTCAAGTTTATTAACACTTAACCAGTGTTACTAGCTACGTTGATTACTTAAACGGGGTAGACTTTCATCACAATCATCTTGTAAGTCTTAAATAAAAAACTCATTTTTCGGGACTCATGCAGTTCGATAATTTATTCAAGTTTATTAACACTTAACCAGTGTTACTAGCTACGTTGATTACTTAAACGGGGTAGACTTTTATCACAATCATCTTTTAAGTCTTAAATAAAAAACTCATTTTTCGGGACTTATACAGTTAGATAATTTATTCAAGTTTATTAACACTTAACCAGTGTTACTAGCTACGTTGATTACTTAAACGGGGTAGACTTTCATCACAATCATCTTTTAAGTCTTAAATAAAAAACTCATTTTTCGGGACTTATACAGTTAGATAATTTATTCAAGTTTATTAACACTTAACCAGTGTTACTAGCTACGTTGATTACTTAAACGGGGTAGACTTTTATCACAATCATCTTTTAAGTCTTAAATAAAAAACTCATTTTTCGGGACTTATACAGTTCGATAATTTATTCAAGTTTATTAACACTTAACCAGTGTTACTAGCTACGTTGATTACTTAAACGGGGTAGACTTTCATCACAATCATCTTGTAAGTCTTAAATAAAAAACTCATTTTTCGGGACTTATGCAGTTCGATAATTTATTCAAGTTTATTAACACTTAACCAGTGTTACTAGCTACGTTGATTACTTAAACGGGGTAGACTTTCATCACAATCATCTTTTAAGTCTTAAATAAAAAACTCATTTTTCGGGACTTATACAGTTCGATAATTTATTCAAGTTTATTAACACTTAACCAGTGTTACTAGCTACGTTGATTACTTAAACGGGGTAGACTTTTATCACAATCATCTTTTAAGTCTTAAATAAAAAACTCATTTTTCGTGACTTATGCAGTTCGATAATTTATTCAAGTTTATTAACACTTAACCAGTGTTACTAGCTACGTTGATTACTTAAACGGGGTAGACTTTCATCACAATCATCTTGTAAGTCTTAAATAAAAAACTCATTTTTCGGGACTTATGCAGTTCGATAATTTATTCAAGTTTATTAACACTTAACCAGTGTTACTAGCTACGTTGATTACTTAAACGGGGTAGACTTTCATCACAATCATCTTTTAAGTCTTAAATAAAAAACTCATTTTTCGGGACTTATACAGTTCGATAATTTATTCAAGTTTATTAACACTTAACCAGTGTTACTAGCTACGTTGATTACTTAAACGGGGTAGACTTTCATCACAATCATCTTTTAAGTCTTAAATAAAAAACTCATTTTTCGGGACTCATGCAGTTCGATAATTTATTCAAGATTATTAACACTTAACCAGTGTTACTAGCTACGTTGATTACTTAAACGGGGTAGACTTTTATCACAATCATCTTGTAAGTCTTAAATAAAAAACTCATTTTTCGGGACTTATGCAGTTCGATAATTTATTCAAGTTTATTAACACTTAACCAGTGTTACTAGCTACGTTGATTACTTAAACGGGGTAGACTTTCATCACAATCATCTTTTAAGTCTTAAATAAAAAACTCATTTTTCGGGACTCATGCAGTTCGATAATTTATTCAAGTTTATTAACACTTAACCAGTGTTACTAGCTACGTTGATTACTTAAACGGGGTAGACTTTCATCACAATCATCTTTTAAGTCTTAAATAAAAAACTCATTTTTCGGGACTTATACAGTTAGATAATTTATTCAAGTTTATTAACACTTAACCAGTGTTACTAGCTACGTTGATTACTTAAACGGGGTAGACTTTTATCACAATCATCTTGTAAGTCTTAAATAAAAAACTCATTTTTCGGGACTTATGCAGTTCGATAATTTATTCAAGTTTATTAACACTTAACCAGTGTTACTAGCTACGTTGATTACTTAAACGGGGTAGACTTTCATCACAATCATCTTTTAAGTCTTAAATAAAAAACTCATTTTTCGGGACTTATACAGTTAGATAATTTATTCAAGTTTATTAACACTTAACCAGTGTTACTAGCTACGTTGATTACTTAAGCGGGGTAGACTTTTATCACAATCATCTTTTAAGTCTTAAATAAAAAACTCATTTTTCGGGACTTATACAGTTCGATAATTTATTCAAGTTTATTAACACTTAACCAGTGTTACTAGCTACGTTGATTACTTAAACGGGGTAGACTTTCATCACAATCATCTTGTAAGTCTTAAATAAAAAACTCATTTTTCGGGACTTATGCAGTTCGATAATTTATTCAAGTTTATTAACACTTAACCAGTGTTACTAGCTACGTTGATTACTTAAACGGGGTAGACTTTCATCACAATCATCTTGTAAGTCTTAAATAAAAAACTCATTTTTCGGGACTCATGCAGTTCGATAATTTATTCAAGTTTATTAACACTTAACCAGTGTTACTAGCTACGTTGATTACTTAAACGGGGTAGACTTTCATCACAATCATCTTTTAAGTCTTAAATAAAAAACTCATTTTTCGGGACTTATACAGTTCGATAATCTATTCAAGTTTATTAACACTTAACCAGTGTTACTAGCTACGTTGATTACTTAAACGGGGTAGACTTTTATCACAATCATCTTTTAAGTCTTAAATAAAAAACTCATTTTTCGGGACTTATACAGTTCGATAATTTATTCAAGTTTATTAACACTTAACCAGTGTTACTAGCTACGTTGATTACTTAAACGGGGTAGACTTTTATCACAATCATCTTTTAAGTCTTAAATAAAAAACTCATTTTTCGGGACTTATACAGTTAGATAATTTATTCAAGTTTATTAACACTTAACCAGTGTTACTAGCTACGTTGATTACTTAAACGGGGTAGACTTTTATCACAGTCATCTTGTAAGTCTTAAATAAAAAACTCATTTTTCGGGACTTATGCAGTTTGATAATTTATTCAAGTTTATTAACACTTAACCAGTGTTACTAGCTACGTTGATTACTTAAACGGGGTAGACTTTCATCACAATCATCTTGTAAGTCTTAAATAAAAAACTCATTTTTCGGGACTTATGCAGTTCGATAATTTATTCAAGTTTATTAACACTTAACCAGTGTTACTAGCTACGTTGATTACTTAAACGGGGTAGACTTTCATCACAATCATCTTTTAAGTCTTAAATAAAAAACTCATTTTTCGGGACTTATACAGTTAGATAATTTATTCAAGTTTATTAACACTTAACCAGTGTTACTAGCTACGTTGATTACTTAAACGGGGTAGACTTTCATCACAATCATCTTGTAAGTCTTAAATAAAAAACTCATTTTTCGGGACTTATACAGTTCGATAATTTATTCAAGTTTATTAACACTTAACCAGTGTTACTAGCTACGTTGATTACTTAAACGGGGTAGACTTTTATCACAATCATCTTTTAAGTCTTAAATAAAAAACTCTTTTTTCGGGACTTATACAGTTAGATAATTTATTCAAGTTTATTAACACTTAACCAGTGTTACTAGCTACGTTGATTACTTAAACGGGGTAGACTTTTATCACAGTCATCTTGTAAGTCTTAAATAAAAAACTCATTTTTCGGGACTTATGCAGTTTGATAATTTATTCAAGTTTATTAACACTTAACCAGTGTTACTAGCTACGTTGATTACTTAAACGGGGTAGACTTTCATCACAATCATCTTGTAAGTCTTAAATAAAAAACTCATTTTTCGGGACTTATGCAGTTCGATAATTTATTCAAGTTTATTAACACTTAACCAGTGTTACTAGCTACGTTGATTACTTAAACGGGGTAGACTTTCATCACAATCATCTTTTAAGTCTTAAATAAAAAACTCATTTTTCGGGACTTATACAGTTAGATAATTTATTCAAGTTTATTAACACTTAACCAGTGTTACTAGCTACGTTGATTACTTAAACGGGGTAGACTTTCATCACAATCATCTTGTAAGTCTTAAATAAAAAACTCATTTTTCGGGACTTATGCAGTTCGATAATTTATTCAAGTTTATTAACACTTAACCAGTGTTACTAGCTACGTTGATTACTTAAACGGGGTAGACTTTCATCACAATCATCTTGTAAGTCTTAAATAAAAAACTCATTTTTCGGGACTTATGCAGTTCGATAATTTATTCAAGTTTATTAACACTTAACCAGTGTTACTAGCTACGTTGATTACTTAAACGGGGTAGACTTTTATCACAATCATCTTGTAAGTCTTAAATAAAAAACTCATTTTTCGGGACTTATGCAGTTCGATAATTTATTCAAGTTTATTAACACTTAACCAGTGTTACTAGCTACGTTGATTACTTAAACGGGGTAGACTTTCATCACAATCATCTTGTAAGTCTTAAATAAAAAACTCATTTTTCGGGACTTATGCAGTTCGATAATTTATTCAAGTTTATTAACACTTAACCAGTGTTACTAGCTACGTTGATTACTTAAACGGGGTAGACTTTCATCACAATCATCTTTTAAGTCTTAAATAAAAAACTCATTTTTCGGGACTTATACAGTTAGATAATTTATTCAAGTTTATTAACACTTAACCAGTGTTACTAGCTACGTTGATTACTTAAACGGGGTAGACTTTTATCACAATCATCTTTTAAGTCTTAAATAAAAAACTCATTTTTCGGGACTTATACAGTTCGATAATTTATTCAAGTTTATTAACACTTAACCAGTGTTACTAGCTACGTTGATTACTTAAACGGGGTAGACTTTCATCACAATCATCTTTTAAGTCTTAAATAAAAAACTCATTTTTCGGGACTTATACAGTTCGATAATTTATTCAAGTTTATTAACACTTAACCAGTGTTACTAGCTACGTTGATTACTTAAACGGGGTAGACTTTCATCACAATCATCTTGTAAGTCTTAAATAAAAAACTCATTTTTCGGGACTTATGCAGTTCGATAATTTATTCAAGTTTATTAACACTTAACCAGTGTTACTAGCTACGTTGATTACTTAAACGGGGTAGACTTTCATCACAATCATCTTTTAAGTCTTAAATAAAAAACTCATTTTTCGGGACTCATGCAGTTCGATAATTTATTCAAGTTTATTAACACTTAACCAGTGTTACTAGCTACGTTGATTACTTAAACGGGGTAGACTTTCATCACAATCATCTTTTAAGTCTTAAATAAAAAACTCATTTTTCGGGACTCATGCAGTTCGATAATTTATTCAAGTTTATTAACACTTAACCAGTGTTACTAGCTACGTTGATTACTTAAACGGGGTAGACTTTTATCACAATCATCTTTTAAGTCTTAAATAAAAAACTCATTTTTCGGGACTTATACAGTTCGATAATTTATTCAAGTTTATTAACACTTAACCAGTGTTACTAGCTACGTTGATTACTTAAACGGGGTAGACTTTTATCACAATCATCTTTTAAGTCTTAAATAAAAAACTCATTTTTCGGGACTTATACAGTTAGATAATTTATTCAAGTTTATTAACACTTAACCAGTGTTACTAGCTACGTTGATTACTTAAACGGGGTAGACTTTCATCACAATCATCTTGTAAGTCTTAAATAAAAAACTCATTTTTCGGGACTTATGCAGTTCGATAATTTATTCAAGTTTATTAACACTTAACCAGTGTTACTAGCTACGTTGATTACTTAAACGGGGTAGACTTTCATCACGATCATCTTGTAAGTCTTAAATAAAAAACTCATTTTTCGGGACTCATGCAGTTCGATAATTTATTCAAGTTTATTAACACTTAACCAGTGTTACTAGCTACGTTGATTACTTAAACGGGGTAGACTTTTATCACAATCATCTTTTAAGTCTTAAATAAAAAACTCAATTTTCGGGACTTATACAGTTAGATAATTTATTCAAGTTTATTAACACTTAACCAGTGTTACTAGCTACGTTGATTACTTAAACGGGGTAGACTTTCATCACAATCATCTTTTAAGTCTTAAATAAAAAACTCATTTTTCGGGACTTATACAGTTAGATAATTTATTCAAGTTTATTAACACTTAACCAGTGTTACTAGCTACGTTGATTACTTAAACGGGGTAGACTTTTATCACAATCATCTTTTAAGTCTTAAATAAAAAACTCATTTTTCGGGACTTATGCAGTTCGATAATTTATTCAAGTTTATTAACACTTAACCAGTGTTACTAGCTACGTTGATTACTTAAACGGGGTAGACTTTCATCACAATCATCTTTTAAGTCTTAAATAAAAAACTCATTTTTCGGGACTTATACAGTTCGATAATTTATTCAAGTTTATTAACACTTAACCAGTGTTACTAGCTACGTTGATTACTTAAACGGGGTAGACTTTCATCACAATCATCTTGTAAGTCTTAAATAAAAAACTCATTTTTCGGGACTCATGCAGTTCGATAATTTATTCAAGTTTATTAACACTTAACCAGTGTTACTAGCTACGTTGATTACTTAAACGGGGTAGACTTTTATCACAATCATCTTTTAAGTCTTAAATAAAAAACTCATTTTTCGGGACTTATACAGTTAGATAATTTATTCAAGTTTATTAACACTTAACCAGTGTTACTAGCTACGTTGATTACTTAAACGGGGTAGACTTTCATCACAATCATCTTTTAAGTCTTAAATAAAAAACTCATTTTTCGGGACTTATACAGTTAGATAATTTATTCAAGTTTATTAACACTTAACCAGTGTTACTAGCTACGTTGATTACTTAAACGGGGTAGACTTTTATCACAATCATCTTTTAAGTCTTAAATAAAAAACTCATTTTTCGGGACTTATACAGTTCGATAATTTATTCAAGTTTATTAACACTTAACCAGTGTTACTAGCTACGTTGATTACTTAAACGGGGTAGACTTTCATCACAATCATCTTGTAAGTCTTAAATAAAAAACTCATTTTTCGGGACTTATGCAGTTCGATAATTTATTCAAGTTTATTAACACTTAACCAGTGTTACTAGCTACGTTGATTACTTAAACGGGGTAGACTTTCATCACAATCATCTTTTAAGTCTTAAATAAAAAACTCATTTTTCGGGACTTATACAGTTCGATAATTTATTCAAGTTTATTAACACTTAACCAGTGTTACTAGCTACGTTGATTACTTAAACGGGGTAGACTTTTATCACAATCATCTTTTAAGTCTTAAATAAAAAACTCATTTTTCGTGACTTATGCAGTTCGATAATTTATTCAAGTTTATTAACACTTAACCAGTGTTACTAGCTACGTTGATTACTTAAACGGGGTAGACTTTCATCACAATCATCTTGTAAGTCTTAAATAAAAAACTCATTTTTCGGGACTTATGCAGTTCGATAATTTATTCAAGTTTATTAACACTTAACCAGTGTTACTAGCTACGTTGATTACTTAAACGGGGTAGACTTTCATCACAATCATCTTTTAAGTCTTAAATAAAAAACTCATTTTTCGGGACTTATACAGTTCGATAATTTATTCAAGTTTATTAACACTTAACCAGTGTTACTAGCTACGTTGATTACTTAAACGGGGTAGACTTTCATCACAATCATCTTTTAAGTCTTAAATAAAAAACTCATTTTTCGGGACTCATGCAGTTCGATAATTTATTCAAGTTTATTAACACTTAACCAGTGTTACTAGCTACGTTGATTACTTAAACGGGGTAGACTTTCATCACAATCATCTTGTAAGTCTTAAATAAAAAACTCATTTTTCGGGACTCATGCAGTTCGATAATTTATTCAAGTTTATTAACACTTAACCAGTGTTACTAGCTACGTTGATTACTTAAACGGGGTAGACTTTCATCACAATCATCTTTTAAGTCTTAAATAAAAAACTCATTTTTCGGGACTCATGCAGTTCGATAATTTATTCAAGTTTATTAACACTTAACCAGTGTTACTAGCTACGTTGATTACTTAAACGGGGTAGACTTTCATCACAATCATCTTTTAAGTCTTAAATAAAAAACTCATTTTTCGGGACTTATACAGTTAGATAATTTATTCAAGTTTATTAACACTTAACCAGTGTTACCAGCTACGTTGATTACTTAAACGGGGTAGACTTTTATCACAATCATCTTGTAAGTCTTAAATAAAAAACTCATTTTTCGGGACTTATGCAGTTCGATAATTTATTCAAGTTTATTAACACTTAACCAGTGTTACTAGCTACGTTGATTACTTAAACGGGGTAGACTTTCATCACAATCATCTTTTAAGTCTTAAATAAAAAACTCATTTTTCGGGACTTATACAGTTAGATAATTTATTCAAGTTTATTAACACTTAACCAGTGTTACTAGCTACGTTGATTACTTAAGCGGGGTAGACTTTTATCACAATCATCTTTTAAGTCTTAAATAAAAAACTCATTTTTCGGGACTTATACAGTTCGATAATTTATTCAAGTTTATTAACACTTAACCAGTGTTACTAGCTACGTTGATTACTTAAACGGGGTAGACTTTCATCACAATCATCTTGTAAGTCTTAAATAAAAAACTCATTTTTCGGGACTTATGCAGTTCGATAATTTATTCAAGTTTATTAACACTTAACCAGTGTTACTAGCTACGTTGATTACTTAAACGGGGTAGACTTTCATCACAATCATCTTGTAAGTCTTAAATAAAAAACTCATTTTTCGGGACTCATGCAGTTCGATAATTTATTCAAGTTTATTAACACTTAACCAGTGTTACTAGCTACGTTGATTACTTAAACGGGGTAGACTTTCATCACAATCATCTTTTAAGTCTTAAATAAAAAACTCATTTTTCGGGACTTATACAGTTCGATAATCTATTCAAGTTTATTAACACTTAACCAGTGTTACTAGCTACGTTGATTACTTAAACGGGGTAGACTTTTATCACAATCATCTTTTAAGTCTTAAATAAAAAACTCATTTTTCGGGACTTATACAGTTCGATAATTTATTCAAGTTTATTAACACTTAACCAGTGTTACTAGCTACGTTGATTACTTAAACGGGGTAGACTTTTATCACAATCATCTTTTAAGTCTTAAATAAAAAACTCATTTTTCGGGACTTATACAGTTAGATAATTTATTCAAGTTTATTAACACTTAACCAGTGTTACTAGCTACGTTGATTACTTAAACGGGGTAGACTTTTATCACAGTCATCTTGTAAGTCTTAAATAAAAAACTCATTTTTCGGGACTTATGCAGTTTGATAATTTATTCAAGTTTATTAACACTTAACCAGTGTTACTAGCTACGTTGATTACTTAAACGGGGTAGACTTTCATCACAATCATCTTGTAAGTCTTAAATAAAAAACTCATTTTTCGGGACTTATGCAGTTCGATAATTTATTCAAGTTTATTAACACTTAACCAGTGTTACTAGCTACGTTGATTACTTAAACGGGGTAGACTTTCATCACAATCATCTTTTAAGTCTTAAATAAAAAACTCATTTTTCGGGACTTATACAGTTAGATAATTTATTCAAGTTTATTAACACTTAACCAGTGTTACTAGCTACGTTGATTACTTAAACGGGGTAGACTTTCATCACAATCATCTTGTAAGTCTTAAATAAAAAACTCATTTTTCGGGACTTATGCAGTTCGATAATTTATTCAAGTTTATTAACACTTAACCAGTGTTACTAGCTACGTTGATTACTTAAACGGGGTAGACTTTCATCACAATCATCTTGTAAGTCTTAAATAAAAAACTCATTTTTCGGGACTTATGCAGTTCGATAATTTATTCAAGTTTATTAACACTTAACCAGTGTTACTAGCTACGTTGATTACTTAAACGGGGTAGACTTTTATCACAATCATCTTGTAAGTCTTAAATAAAAAACTCATTTTTCGGGACTTATGCAGTTCGATAATTTATTCAAGTTTATTAACACTTAACCAGTGTTACTAGCTACGTTGATTACTTAAACGGGGTAGACTTTCATCACAATCATCTTGTAAGTCTTAAATAAAAAACTCATTTTTCGGGACTTATGCAGTTCGATAATTTATTCAAGTTTATTAACACTTTACCAGTGTTACTAGCTACGTTGATTACTTAAACGGGGTAGACTTTCATCACAATCATCTTTTAAGTCTTAAATAAAAAACTCATTTTTCGGGACTTATACAGTTAGATAATTTATTCAAGTTTATTAACACTTAACCAGTGTTACTAGCTACGTTGATTACTTAAACGGGGTAGACTTTTATCACAATCATCTTTTAAGTCTTAAATAAAAAACTCATTTTTCGGGACTTATACAGTTCGATAATTTATTCAAGTTTATTAACACTTAACCAGTGTTACTAGCTACGTTGATTACTTAAACGGGGTAGACTTTCATCACAATCATCTTTTAAGTCTTAAATAAAAAACTCATTTTTCGGGACTTATACAGTTCGATAATTTATTCAAGTTTATTAACACTTAACCAGTGTTACTAGCTACGTTGATTACTTAAACGGGGTAGACTTTCATCACAATCATCTTGTAAGTCTTAAATAAAAAACTCATTTTTCGGGACTTATGCAGTTCGATAATTTATTCAAGTTTATTAACACTTAACCAGTGTTACTAGCTACGTTGATTACTTAAACGGGGTAGACTTTCATCACAATCATCTTGTAAGTCTTAAATAAAAAACTCATTTTTCGGGACTCATGCAGTTCGATAATTTATTCAAGTTTATTAACACTTAACCAGTGTTACTAGCTACGTTGATTACTTAAACGGGGTAGACTTTCATCACAATCATCTTTTAAGTCTTAAATAAAAAACTCATTTTTCGGGACTCATGCAGTTCGATAATTTATTCAAGTTTATTAACACTTAACCAGTGTTACTAGCTACGTTGATTACTTAAACGGGGTAGACTTTTATCACAATCATCTTTTAAGTCTTAAATAAAAAACTCATTTTTCGGGACTTATACAGTTCGATAATTTATTCAAGTTTATTAACACTTAACCAGTGTTACTAGCTACGTTGATTACTTAAACGGGGTAGACTTTTATCACAATCATCTTTTAAGTCTTAAATAAAAAACTCATTTTTCGGGACTTATACAGTTAGATAATTTATTCAAGTTTATTAACACTTAACCAGTGTTACTAGCTACGTTGATTACTTAAACGGGGTAGACTTTCATCACAATCATCTTGTAAGTCTTAAATAAAAAACTCATTTTTCGGGACTTATGCAGTTCGATAATTTATTCAAGTTTATTAACACTTAACCAGTGTTACTAGCTACGTTGATTACTTAAACGGGGTAGACTTTCATCACAATCATCTTGTAAGTCTTAAATAAAAAACTCATTTTTCGGGACTCATGCAGTTCGATAATTTATTCAAGTTTATTAACACTTAACCAGTGTTACTAGCTACGTTGATTACTTAAACGGGGTAGACTTTTATCACAATCATCTTTTAAGTCTTAAATAAAAAACTCATTTTTCGGGACTTATACAGTTAGATAATTTATTCAAGTTTATTAACACTTAACCAGTGTTACTAGCTACGTTGATTACTTAAACGGGGTAGACTTTCATCACAATCATCTTTTAAGTCTTAAATAAAAAACTCATTTTTCGGGACTTATACAGTTAGATAATTTATTCAAGTTTATTAACACTTAACCAGTGTTACTAGCTACGTTGATTACTTAAACGGGGTAGACTTTTATCACAATCATCTTTTAAGTCTTAAATAAAAAACTCATTTTTCGGGACTTATGCAGTTCGATAATTTATTCAAGTTTATTAACACTTAACCAGTGTTACTAGCTACGTTGATTACTTAAACGGGGTAGACTTTCATCACAATCATCTTTTAAGTCTTAAATAAAAAACTCATTTTTCGGGACTTATACAGTTCGATAATTTATTCAAGTTTATTAACACTTAACCAGTGTTACTAGCTACGTTGATTACTTAAACGGGGTAGACTTTCATCACAATCATCTTGTAAGTCTTAAATAAAAAACTCATTTTTCGGGACTTATGCAGTTCGATAATTTATTCAAGTTTATTAACACTTAACCAGTGTTACTAGCTACGTTGATTACTTAAACGGGGTAGACTTTCATCACAATCATCTTTTAAGTCTTAAATAAAAAACTCATTTTTCGGGACTTATACAGTTCGATAATTTATTCAAGTTTATTAACACTTAACCAGTGTTACTAGCTACGTTGATTACTTAAACGGGGTACACTTTTATCACAATCATCTTTTAAGTCTTAAATAAAAAACTCATTTTTCGGGACTTATGCAGTTCGATAATTTATTCAAGTTTATTAACACTTAACCAGTGTTACTAGCTACGTTGATTACTTAAACGGGGTAGACTTTCATCACAATCATCTTGTAAGTCTTAAATAAAAAACTCATTTTTCGGGACTTATGCAGTTCGATAATTTATTCAAGTTTATTAACACTTAACCAGTGTTACTAGCTACGTTGATTACTTAAACGGGGTAGACTTTCATCACAATCATCTTGTAAGTCTTAAATAAAAAACTCATTTTTCGGGACTCATGCAGTTCGATAATTTATTCAAGTTTATTAACACTTAACCAGTGTTACTAGCTACGTTGATTACTTAAACGGGGTAGACTTTCATCACAATCATCTTTTAAGTCTTAAATAAAAAACTCATTTTTCGGGACTCATGCAGTTCGATAATTTATTCAAGTTTATTAACACTTAACCAGTGTTACTAGCTACGTTGATTACTTAAACGTGGTAGACTTTTATCACAATCATCTTTTAAGTCTTAAATAAAAAACTCATTTTTCGGGACTTATACAGTTCGATAATTTATTCAAGTTTATTAACACTTAACCAGTGTTACTAGCTACGTTGATTACTTAAACGGGGTAGACTTTTATCACAATCATCTTTTAAGTCTTAAATAAAAAACTCATTTTTCGGGACTTATACAGTTAGATAATTTATTCAAGTTTATTAACACTTAACCAGTGTTACTAGCTACGTTGATTACTTAAACGGGGTAGACTTTCATCACAATCATCTTGTAAGTCTTAAATAAAAAACTCATTTTTCGGGACTTATGCAGTTCGATAATTTATTCAAGTTTATTAACACTTAACCAGTGTTACTAGCTACGTTGATTACTTAAACGGGGTAGACTTTCATCACAATCATCTTGTAAGTCTTAAATAAAAAACTCATTTTTCGGGACTCATGCAGTTCGATAATTTATTCAAGTTTATTAACACTTAACCAGTGTTACTAGCTACGTTGATTACTTAAACGGGGTAGACTTTTATCACAATCATCTTTTAAGTCTTAAATAAAAAACTCATTTTTCGGGACTTATACAGTTAGATAATTTATTCAAGTTTATTAACACTTAACCAGTGTTACTAGCTACGTTGATTACTTAAACGGGGTAGACTTTCATCACAATCATCTTGTAAGTCTTAAATAAAAAACTCATTTTTCGGGACTTATACAGTTAGATAATTTATTCAAGTTTATTAACACTTAACCAGTGTTACTAGCTACGTTGATTACTTAAACGGGGTAGACTTTTATCACAATCATCTTTTAAGTCTTAAATAAAAAACTCATTTTTCGGGACTTATGCAGTTCGATAATTTATTCAAGTTTATTAACACTTAACCAGTGTTACTAGCTACGTTGATTACTTAAACGGGGTAGACTTTCATCACAATCATCTTTTAAGTCTTAAATAAAAAACTCATTTTTCGGGACTTATACAGTTCGATAATTTATTCAAGTTTATTAACACTTAACCAGTGTTACTAGCTACGTTGATTACTTAAACGGGGTAGACTTTCATCACAATCATCTTGTAAGTCTTAAATAAAAAACTCATTTTTCGGGACTTATGCAGTTCGATAATTTATTCAAGTTTATTAACACTTAACCAGTGTTACTAGCTACGTTGATTACTTAAACGGGGTAGACTTTCATCACAATCATCTTTTAAGTCTTAAATAAAAAACTCATTTTTCGGGACTTATGCAGTTCGATAATTTATTCAAGTTTATTAACACTTAACCAGTGTTACTAGCTACGTTGATTACTTAAACGGGGTACACTTTTATCACAATCATCTTTTAAGTCTTAAATAAAAAACTCATTTTTCGGGACTTATGCAGTTCGATAATTTATTCAAGTTTATTAACACTTAACCAGTGTTACTAGCTACGTTGATTACTTAAACGGGGTAGACTTTCATCACAATCATCTTGTAAGTCTTAAATATAAAACTCATTTTTCGGGACTTATGCAGTTAGATAATTTATTCAAGTTTATTAACACTTAACCAGTGTTACTAGCTACGTTGATTACTTAAACGGGGTAGACTTTCATCACAATCATCTTGTAAGTCTTAAATAAAAAACTCATTTTTCGGGACTTATGCAGTTCGATAATTTATTCAAGTTTATTAACACTTAACCAGTGTTACTAGCTACGTTGATTACTTAAACGGGGTAGACTTTCATCACAATCATCTTTTAAGTCTTAAATAAAAAACTCATTTTTCGGGACTTATACAGTTCGATAATTTATTCAAGTTTATTAACACTTAACCAGTGTTACTAGCTACGTTGATTACTTAAACGGGGTAGACTTTCATCACAATCATCTTTTAAGTCTTAAATAAAAAACTCATTTTTCGGGACTCATGCAGTTCGATAATTTATTCAAGTTTATTAACACTTAACCAGTGTTACTAGCTACGTTGATTACTTAAACGGGGTAGACTTTTATCACAATCATCTTTTAAGTCTTAAATAAAAAACTCATTTTTCGGGACTTATGCAGTTCGATAATTTATTCAAGTTTATTAACACTTAACCAGTGTTACTAGCTACGTTGATTACTTAAACGGGGTAGACTTTCATCACAATCATCTTTTAAGTCTTAAATAAAAAACTCATTTTTCGGGACTCATGCAGTTCGATAATTTATTCAAGTTTATTAACACTTAACCAGTGTTACTAGCTACGTTGATTACTTAAACGGGGTAGACTTTCATCACAATCATCTTTTAAGTCTTAAATAAAAAACTCATTTTTCGGGACTTATACAGTTAGATAATTTATTCAAGTTTATTAACACTTAACCAGTGTTACTAGCTACGTTGATTACTTAAACGGGGTAGACTTTCATCACAATCATCTTTTAAGTCTTAAATAAAAAACTCATTTTTCGGGACTTATACAGTTAGTTAATTTATTCAAGTTTATTAACACTTAACCAGTGTTACTAGCTACGTTGATTACTTAAACGGGGTAGACTTTTATCACAATCATCTTTTAAGTCTTAAATAAAAAACTCATTTTTCGGGACTTATACAGTTCGATAATTTATTCAAGTTTATTAACACTTAACCAGTGTTACTAGCTACGTTGATTACTTAAACGGGGTAGACTTTCATCACAATCATCTTTTAAGTCTTAAATAAAAAACTCATTTTTCGGGACTTATACAGTTCGATAATTTATTCAAGTTTATTAACACTTAACCAGTGTTACTAGCTACGTTGATTACTTAAACGGGGTAGACTTTCATCACAATCATCTTGTAAGTCTTAAATAAAAAACTCATTTTTCGGGACTTATGCAGTTCGATAATTTATTCAAGTTTATTAACACTTAACCAGTGTTACTAGCTACGTTGATTACTTAAACGGGGTAGACTTTCATCACAATCATCTTGTAAGTCTTAAATAAAAAACTCATTTTTCGGGACTCATGCAGTTCGATAATTTATTCAAGTTTATTAACACTTAACCAGTGTTACTAGCTACGTTGATTACTTAAACGGGGTAGACTTTCATCACAATCATCTTTTAAGTCTTAAATAAAAAACTCATTTTTCGGGACTTATACAGTTCGATAATCTATTCAAGTTTATTAACACTTAACCAGTGTTACTAGCTACGTTGATTACTTAAACGGGGTAGACTTTTATCACAATCATCTTTTAAGTCTTAAATAAAAAACTCATTTTTCGGGACTTATACAGTTCGATAATTTATTCAAGTTTATTAACACTTAACCAGTGTTACTAGCTACGTTGATTACTTAAACGGGGTAGACTTTTATCACAATCATCTTTTAAGTCTTAAATAAAAAACTCATTTTTCGGGACTTATACAGTTAGATAATTTATTCAAGTTTATTAACACTTAACCAGTGTTACTAGCTACGTTGATTACTTAAACGGGGTAGACTTTTATCACAGTCATCTTGTAAGTCTTAAATAAAAAACTCATTTTTCGGGACTTATGCAGTTCGATAATTTATTCAAGTTTATTAACACTTAACCAGTGTTACTAGCTACGTTGATTACTTAAACGGGGTAGACTTTCATCACAATCATCTTGTAAGTCTTAAATAAAAAACTCATTTTTCGGGACTTATGCAGTTCGATAATTTATTCAAGTTTATTAACACTTAACCAGTGTTACTAGCTACGTTGATTACTTAAACGGGGTAGACTTTCATCACAATCATCTTTTAAGTCTTAAATAAAAAACTCATTTTTCGGGACTTATACAGTTAGATAATTTATTCAAGTTTATTAACACTTAACCAGTGTTACTAGCTACGTTGATTACTTAAACGGGGTAGACTTTCATCACAATCATCTTGTAAGTCTTAAATAAAAAACTCATTTTTCGGGACTTATGCAGTTCGATAATTTATTCAAGTTTATTAACACTTAACCAGTGTTACTAGCTACGTTGATTACTTAAACGGGGTAGACTTTCATCACAATCATCTTGTAAGTCTTAAATAAAAAACTCATTTTTCGGGACTTATGCAGTTCGATAATTTATTCAAGTTTATTAACACTTAACCAGTGTTACTAGCTACGTTGATTACTTAAACGGGGTAGACTTTTATCACAATCATCTTGTAAGTCTTAAATAAAAAACTCATTTTTCGGGACTTATGCAGTTCGATAATTTATTCAAGTTTATTAACACTTAACCAGTGTTACTAGCTACGTTGATTACTTAAACGGGGTAGACTTTCATCACAATCATCTTGTAAGTCTTAAATAAAAAACTCATTTTTCGGGACTTATGCAGTTCGATAATTTATTCAAGTTTATTAACACTTAACCAGTGTTACTAGCTACGTTGATTACTTAAACGGGGTAGACTTTCATCACAATCATCTTTTAAGTCTTAAATAAAAAACTCATTTTTCGGGACTTAAACAGTTAGATAATTTATTCAAGTTTATTAACACTTAACCAGTGTTACTAGCTACGTTGATTACTTAAACGGGGTAGACTTTTATCACAATCATCTTTTAAGTCTTAAATAAAAAACTCATTTTTCGGGACTTATACAGTTCGATAATTTATTCAAGTTTATTAACACTTAACCAGTGTTACTAGCTACGTTGATTACTTAAACGGGGTAGACTTTCATCACAATCATCTTTTAAGTCTTAAATAAAAAACTCATTTTTCGGGACTTATACAGTTCGATAATTTATTCAAGTTTATTAACACTTAACCAGTGTTACTAGCTACGTTGATTACTTAAACGGGGTAGACTTTCATCACAATCATCTTGTAAGTCTTAAATAAAAAACTCATTTTTCGGGACTTATGCAGTTCGATAATTTATTCAAGTTTATTAACACTTAACCAGTGTTACTAGCTACGTTGATTACTTAAACGGGGTAGACTTTCATCACAATCATCTTGTAAATCTTAAATAAAAAACTCATTTTTCGGGACTCATGCAGTTCGATAATTTATTCAAGTTTATTAACACTTAACCAGTGTTACTAGCTACGTTGATTACTTAAACGGGGTAGACTTTTATCACAATCATCTTTTAAGTCTTAAATAAAAAACTCATTTTTCGGGACTTATACAGTTCGAT
This sequence comes from Lasiommata megera, assembly GCA_928268935.1. NCBI lineage: Eukaryota > Metazoa > Arthropoda > Insecta > Lepidoptera > Nymphalidae > Lasiommata > Lasiommata megera. The sequence goes on along the minus strand of OV743333.1, from coordinate 9,994,728 downwards.
AATTTATTCAAGTTTATTAACACTTAACCAGTGTTACTAGCTACGTTGATTACTTAAACGGGGTAGACTTTTATCACAATCATCTTTTAAGTCTTAAATAAAAAACTCATTTTTCGGGACTTATACAGTTAGATAATTTATTCAAGTTTATTAACACTTAACCAGTGTTACTAGCTACGTTGATTACTTAAACGGGGTAGACTTTTATCACAATCATAATGTAAGTCTTAAATAAAAAACTCATTTTTCGGGACTTATGCAGTTCGATAATTTATTCAAGTTTATTAACACTTAACCAGTGTTACTAGCTACGTTGATTACTTAAACGGGGTAGACTTTCATCACAATCATCTTGTAAGTCTTAAATAAAAAACTCATTTTTCGGGACTCATGCAGTTCGATAATTTATTCAAGTTTATTAAAACTTAACCAGTGTTACTAGCTACGTTGATTACTTAAACGGGGTAGACTTTCATCACAATCATCTTTTAAGTCTTAAATAAAAAACTAATTTTTCGGGACTTATACAGTTCGATAATTTATTCAAGTTTATTAACACTTAACCAGTGTTACTAGCTACGTTGATTACTTAAACGGGGTAGACTTTTATCACAATCATCTTTTAAGTCTTAAATAAAAAACTCATTTTTCGGGACTTATACAGTTCGATAATTTATTCAAGTTTATTAACACTTAACCAGTGTTACTAGCTACGTTGATTACTTAAACGGGGTAGACTTTTATCACAATCATCTTTTAAGTCTTAAATAAAAAACTCATTTTTCGGGACTTATACAGTTAGATAATTTATTCAAGTTTATTAACACTTAACCAGTGTTACTAGCTACGTTGATTACTTAAACGGGGTAGACTTTTATCACAATCATCTTGTAAGTCTTAAATAAAAAACTCATTTTTCGGGACTTATGCAGTTCGATAATTTATTCAAGTTTATTAACACTTAACCAGTGTTACTAGCTACGTTGATTACTTAAACGGGGTAGACTTTCATCACAATCATCTTGTAAGTCTTAAATAAAAAACTCATTTTTCGGGACTTATGCAGTTCGATAATTTATTCAAGTTTATTAACACTTAACCAGTGTTACTAGCTACGTTGATTACTTAAACGGGGTAGACTTTCATCACAATCATCTTTTAAGTCTTAAATAAAAAACTCATTTTTCGGGACTTATACAGTTAGATAATTTATTCAAGTTTATTAACACTTAACCAGTGTTACTAGCTACGTTGATTACTTAAACGGGGTAGACTTTCATCACAATCATCTTGTAAGTCTTAAATAAAAAACTCATTTTTCGGGACTTATGCAGTTCGATAATTTATTCAAGTTTATTAACACTTAACCAGTGTTACTAGCTACGTTGATTACTTAAACGGGGTAGACTTTCATCACAATCATCTTGTAAGTCTTAAATAAAAAACTCATTTTTCGGGACTTATGCAGTTCGATAATTTATTCAAGTTTATTAACACTTAACCAGTGTTACTAGCTACGTTGATTACTTAAACGGGGTAGACTTTTATCACAATCATCTTGTAAGTCTTAAATAAAAAACTCATTTTTCGGGACTTATGCAGTTCGATAATTTATTCAAGTTTATTAACACTTAACCAGTGTTACTAGCTACGTTGATTACTTAAACGGGGTAGACTTTCATCACAATCATCTTGTAAGTCTTAAATAAAAAACTCATTTTTCGGGACTTATGCAGTTCGATAATTTATTCAAGTTTATTAACACTTAACCAGTGTTACTAGCTACGTTGATTACTTAAACGGGGTAGACTTTCATCACAATCATCTTTTAAGTCTTAAATAAAAAACTCATTTTTCGGGACTTATACAGTTAGATAATTTATTCAAGTTTATTAACACTTAACCAGTGTTACTAGCTACGTTGATTACTTAAACGGGGTAGACTTTCATCACAATCATCTTGTAAGTCTTAAATAAAAAACTCATTTTTCGGGACTTATGCAGTTCGATAATTTATTCAAGTTTATTAACACTTAACCAGTGTTACTAGCTACGTTGATTACTTAAACGGGGTAGACTTTTATCACAATCATCTTGTAAGTCTTAAATAAAAAACTCATTTTTCGGGACTTATGCAGTTCGATAATTTATTCAAGTTTATTAACACTTAACCAGTGTTACTAGCTACGTTGATTACTTAAACGGGGTAGACTTTCATCACAATCATCTTGTAAGTCTTAAATAAAAAACTCATTTTTCGGGACTTATGCAGTTCGATAATTTATTCAAGTTTATTAACACTTAACCAGTGTTACTAGCTACGTTGATTACTTAAACGGGGTAGACTTTCATCACAATCATCTTGTAAGTCTTAAATAAAAAACTCATTTTTCGGGACTTATGCAGTTCGATAATTTATTCAAGTTTATTAACACTTAACCAGTGTTACTAGCTACGTTGATTACTTAAACGGGGTAGACTTTCATCACAATCATCTTTTAAGTCTTAAATAAAAAACTCATTTTTCGGGACTTATACAGTTCGATAATTTATTCAAGTTTATTAACACTTAACCAGTGTTACTAGCTATGTTGATTACTTAAACGGGGTAGACTTTCATCACAATCATCTTGTAAGTCTTAAATAAAAAACTCATTTTTCGGGACTTATGCAGTTCGATAATTTATTCAAGTTTATTAACACTTAACCAGTGTTACTAGCTACGTTGATTACTTAAACGGGGTAGACTTTCATCACAATCATCTTGTAAGTCTTAAATAAAAAACTCATTTTTCGGGACTCATGCAGTTCGATAATTTATTCAAGTTTATTAACACTTAACCAGTGTTACTAGCTACGTTGATTACTTAAACGGGGTAGACTTTCATCACAATCATCTTTTAAGTCTTAAATAAAAAACTAATTTTTCGGGACTTATACAGTTCGATAATTTATTCAAGTTTATTAACACTTAACCAGTGTTACTAGCTACGTTGATTACTTAAACGGGGTAGACTTTTATCACAATCATCTTTTAAGTCTTAAATAAAAAACTCATTTTTCGGGACTTATACAGTTCGATAATTTATTCAAGTTTATTAACACTTAACCAGTGTTACTAGCTACGTTGATTACTTAAACGGGGTAGACTTTTATCACAATCATCTTGTAAGTCTTAAATAAAAAACTCATTTTTCGGGACTTATGCAGTTCGATAATTTATTCAAGTTTATTAACACTTAACCAGTGTTACTAGCTACGTTGATTACTTAAACGGGGTAGACTTTCATCACAATCATCTTGTAAGTCTTAAATAAACAACTCATTTTTCGGGACTCATGCAGTTCGATAATTTATTCAAGTTTATTAACACTTAACCAGTGTTACTATCTACGTTGATTACTTAAACGGGGTAGACTTTCATCACAATCATCTTTTAAGTCTTAAATAAAAAACTAATTTTTCGGGACTTATACAGTTCGATAATTTATTCAAGTTTATTAACACTTAACCAGTGTTACTAGCTACGTTGATTACTTAAACGGGGTAGACTTTCATCACAATCATCTTGTAAGTCTTAAATAAAAAACTCATTTTTCGGGACTCATGCAGTTCGATAATTTATTCAAGTTTATTAACACTTAACCAGTGTTACTAGCTACGTTGATTACTTAAACGGGGTAGACTTTCATCACAATCATCTTTTAAGTCTTAAATAAAAAACTAATTTTTCGGGACTTATACAGTTCGATAATTTATTCAAGTTTATTAACACTTAACCAGTGTTACTAGCTACGTTGATTACTTAAACGGGGTAGACTTTCATCACAATCATCTTGTAAGTCTTAAATAAAAAACTCATTTTTCGGGACTTATGCAGTTCGATAATTTATTCAAGTTTATTAACACTTAACCAGTGTTACTAGCTACGTTGATTACTTAAACGGGGTAGACTTTCATCACAATCATCTTGTAAGTCTTAAATAAAAAACTCATTTTTCGGGACTCATGCAGTTCGATAATTTATTCAAGTTTATTAACACTTAACCAGTGTTACTAGCTACGTTGATTACTTAAACGGGGTAGACTTTCATCACAATCATCTTTTAAGTCTTAAATAAAAAACTAATTTTTCGGGACTTATACAGTTCGATAATTTATTCAAGTTTATTAACACTTAACCAGTGTTACTAGCTATGTTGATTACTTAAACGGGGTAGACTTTCATCACAATCATCTTGTAAGTCTTAAATAAAAAACTCATTTTTCGGGACTTATGCAGTTCGATAATTTATTCAAGTTTATTAACACTTAACCAGTGTTACTAGCTACGTTGATTACTTAAACGGGGTAGACTTTCATCACAATCATCTTGTAAGTCTTAAATAAAAAACTCATTTTTCGGGACTCATGCAGTTCGATAATTTATTCAAGTTTATTAACACTTAACCAGTGTTACTAGCTACGTTGATTACTTAAACGGGGTAGACTTTCATCACAATCATCTTTTAAGTCTTAAATAAAAAACTAATTTTTCGGGACTTATACAGTTCGATAATTTATTCAAGTTTATTAACACTTAACCAGTGTTACTAGCTACGTTGATTACTTAAACGGGGTAGACTTTTATCACAATCATCTTTTAAGTCTTAAATAAAAAACTCATTTTTCGGGACTTATACAGTTCGATAATTTATTCAAGTTTATTAACACTTAACCAGTGTTACTAGCTACGTTGATTACTTAAACGGGGTAGACTTTTATCACAATCATCTTGTAAGTCTTAAATAAAAAACTCATTTTTCGGGACTTATGCAGTTCGATAATTTATTCAAGTTTATTAACACTTAACCAGTGTTACTAGCTACGTTGATTACTTAAACGGGGTAGACTTTCATCACAATCATCTTGTAAGTCTTAAATAAACAACTCATTTTTCGGGACTCATGCAGTTCGATAATTTATTCAAGTTTATTAACACTTAACCAGTGTTACTATCTACGTTGATTACTTAAACGGGGTAGACTTTCATCACAATCATCTTGTAAGTCTTAAATAAAAAACTCATTTTTCGGGACTCATGCAGTTCGATAATTTATTCAAGTTTATTAACACTTAACCAGTGTTACTAGCTACGTTGATTACTTAAACGGGGTAGACTTTCATCACAATCATCTTTTAAGTCTTAAATAAAAAACTAATTTTTCGGGACTTATACAGTTCGATAATTTATTCAAGTTTATTAACACTTAACCAGTGTTACTAGCTATGTTGATTACTTAAACGGGGTAGACTTTCATCACAATCATCTTGTAAGTCTTAAATAAAAAACTCATTTTTCGGGACTTATGCAGTTCGATAATTTATTCAAGTTTATTAACACTTAACCAGTGTTACTAGCTACGTTGATTACTTAAACGGGGTAGACTTTCATCACAATCATCTTGTAAGTCTTAAATAAAAAACTCATTTTTCGGGACTCATGCAGTTCGATAATTTATTCAAGTTTATTAACACTTAACCAGTGTTACTAGCTACGTTGATTACTTAAACGGGGTAGACTTTCATCACAATCATCTTTTAAGTCTTAAATAAAAAACTAATTTTTCGGGACTTATACAGTTCGATAATTTATTAAAGTTTATTAACACTTAACCAGTGTTACTAGCTACGTTGATTACTTAAACGGGGTAGACTTTTATCACAATCATCTTTTAAGTCTTAAATAAAAAACTCATTTTTCGGGACTTATACAGTTCGATAATTTATTCAAGTTTATTAACACTTAACCAGTGTTACTAGCTACGTTGATTACTTAAACGGGGTAGACTTTTATCACAATCATCTTGTAAGTCTTAAATAAAAAACTCATTTTTCGGGACTTATGCAGTTCGATAATTTATTCAAGTTTATTAACACTTAACCAGTGTTACTAGCTACGTTGATTACTTAAACGGGGTAGACTTTCATCACAATCATCTTGTAAGTCTTAAATAAACAACTCATTTTTCGGGACTCATGCAGTTCGATAATTTATTCAAGTTTATTAACACTTAACCAGTGTTACTATCTACGTTGATTACTTAAACGGGGTAGACTTTCATCACAATCATCTTTTAAGTCTTAAATAAAAAACTAATTTTTCGGGACTTATACAGTTCGATAATTTATTCAAGTTTATTAACACTTAACCAGTGTTACTAGCTACGTTGATTACTTAAACGGGGTAGACTTTCATCACAATCATCTTGTAAGTCTTAAATAAAAAACTCATTTTTCGGGACTCATGCAGTTCGATAATTTATTCAAGTTTATTAACACTTAACCAGTGTTACTAGCTACGTTGATTACTTAAACGGGGTAGACTTTCATCACAATCATCTTTTAAGTCTTAAATAAAAAACTAATTTTTCGGGACTTATACAGTTCGATAATTTATTCAAGTTTATTAACACTTAACCAGTGTTACTAGCTACGTTGATTACTTAAACGGGGTAGACTTTTATCACAATCATCTTTTAAGTCTTAAATAAAAAACTCATTTTTCGGGACTTATACAGTTCGATAATTTATTCAAGTTTATTAACACTTAACCAGTGTTACTAGCTACGTTGATTACTTAAACGGGGTAGACTTTTATCACAATCATCTTGTAAGTCTTAAATAAAAAACTCATTTTTCGGGACTTATGCAGTTCGATAATTTATTCAAGTTTATTAACACTTAACCAGTGTTACTAGCTACGTTGATTACTTAAACGGGGTAGACTTTTATCACAATCATCTTTTAAGTCTTAAATAAAAAACTCATTTTTCGGGACTTATACAGTTAGATAATTTATTCAAGTTTATTAACACTTAACCAGTGTTACTAGCTACGTTGATTACTTAAACGGGGTAGACTTTCATCACAATCATCTTTTAAGTCTTAAATAAAAAACTAATTTTTCGGGACTTATACAGTTCGATAATTTATTCAAGTTTATTAACACTTAACCAGTGTTACTAGCTACGTTGATTACTTAAACGGGGTAGACTTTTATCACAATCATCTTTTAAGTCTTAAATAAAAAACTCATTTTTCGGGACTTATACAGTTCGATAATTTATTCAAGTTTATTAACACTTAACCAGTGTTACTAGCTACGTTGATTACTTAAACGGGGTAGACTTTTATCACAATCATCTTGTAAGTCTTAAATAAAAAACTCATTTTTCGGGACTTATGCAGTTCGATAATTTATTCAAGTTTATTAACACTTAACCAGTGTTACTAGCTACGTTGATTACTTAAACGGGGTAGACTTTCATCACAATCATCTTGTAAGTCTTAAATAAACAACTCATTTTTCGGGACTCATGCAGTTCGATAATTTATTCAAGTTTATTAACACTTAACCAGTGTTACTATCTACGTTGATTACTTAAACGGGGTAGACTTTCATCACAATCATCTTGTAAGTCTTAAATAAAAAACTCATTTTTCGGGACTTATGCAGTTCGATAATTTATTCAAGTTTATTAACACTTAACCAGTGTTACTAGCTACGTTGATTACTTAAACGGGGTAGACTTTCATCACAATCATCTTGTAAGTCTTAAATAAAAAACTCATTTTTCGGGACTTATGCAGTTCGATAATTTATTCAAGTTTATTAACACTTAACCAGTGTTACTAGCTACGTTGATTACTTAAACGGGGTAGACTTTCATCACAATCATCTTTTAAGTCTTAAATAAAAAACTCATTTTTCGGGACTTATACAGTTAGATAATTTATTCAAGTTTAATAACACTTAACCAGTGTTACTAGCTACGTTGATTACTTAAACGGGGTAGACTTTTATCACAATCATCTTTTAAGTCTTAAATAAAAAACTCATTTTTCGGGACTTATACAGTTAGATAATTTATTCAAGTTTATTAACACTTAACCAGTGTTACTAGCTACGTTGATTACTTAAACGGGGTAGACTTTCATCACAATCATCTTTTAAGTCTTAAATAAAAAACTCATTTTTCGGGACTTATACAGTTAGATAATTTATTCAAGTTTATTAACACTTAACCAGTGTTACTAGCTACGTTGATTACTTAAACGGGGTAGACTTTCATCACAATCATCTTTTAAGGCTTAAATAAAAAACTCATTTTTCGGGACTTATGCAGTTCGATAATTTATTCAAGTTTATTAACACTTAACCAGTGTTACTAGCTACGTTGATTACTTAAACGGGGTAGACTTTCATCACAATCATCTTTTAAGTCTTAAATAAAAAACTCATTTTTCGGGACTTATACAGTTAGATAATTTATTCAAGTTTATTAACACTTAACCAGTGTTACTAGCTACGTTGATTACTTAAACGGGGTAGACTTTTATCACAATCATCTTTTAAGTCTTAAATAAAAAACTCATTTTTCGGGACTTATGCAGTTCGATAATTTATTCAAGTTTATTAACACTTAACCAGTGTTACTAGCTACGTTGATTACTTAAACGGGGTAGACTTTCATCACAATCATCTTGTAAGTCTTAAATAAAAAACTCAATTTTCGGGACTCATGCAGTTCGATAATTTATTCAAGTTTATTAACACTTAACCAGTGTTACTAGCTACGTTGATTACTTAAACGGGGTAGACTTTCATCACAATCATCTTGTAAGTCTTAAATAAAAAACTCATTTTTCGGGACTTATGCAGTTCGATAATTTATTCAAGTTTATTAACACTTAACCAGTGTTACTAGCTACGTTGATTACTTAAACGGGGTAGACTTTCATCACAATCATCTTTTAAGTCTTAAATAAAAAACTCATTTTTCGGGACTTATACAGTTCGATAATTTATTCAAGTTTATTAACACTTAACCAGTGTTACTAGCTACGTTGATTACTTAAACGGGGTAGACTTTTATCACAATCATCTTTTAAGTCTTAAATAAAAAACTCATTTTTCGGGACTTATGCAGTTCGATAATTTATTCAAGTTTATTAACACTTAACCAGTGTTACTAGCTACGTTGATTACTTAAACGGGGTAGACTTTCATCACAATCATCTTGTAAGTCTTAAATAAAAAACTCATTTTTCGGGACTTATGCAGTTCGATAATTTATTCAAGTTTATTAACACTTAACCAGTGTTACTAGCTACGTTGATTACTTAAACGGGGTAGACTTTCATCACAATCATCTTGTAAGTCTTAAATAAAAAACTCATTTTTCGGGACTTATGCAGTTAGTTAATTTATTCAAGTTTATTAACACTTAACCAGTGTTACTAGCTACGTTGATTACTTAAACGGGGTAGACTTTTATCACAATCATCTTTTAAGTCTTAAATAAAAAACTCATTTTTCGGGACTTATACAGTTCGATAATTTATTCAAGTTTATTAACACTTAACCAGTGTTACTAGCTACGTTGATTACTTAAACGGGGTAGACTTTCATCACAATCATCTTGTAAGTCTTAAATAAAAAACTCATTTTTCGGGACTTATGCAGTTCGATAATTTATTCAAGTTTATTAACACTTAACCAGTGTTACTAGCTACGTTGATTACTTAAACGGGGTAGACTTTCAACACAATCATCTTGTAAGTCTTAAATAAAAAACTCATTTTTCGGGACTTATGCAGTTCGATAATTTATTCAAGTTTATTAACACTTAACCAGTGTTACTAGCTACGTTGATTACTTAAACGGGGTAGACTTTCATCACAATCATCTTTTAAGTCTTAAATAAAAAACTCATTTTTCGGGACTTATACAGTTAGATAATTTATTCAAGTTTATTAACACTTAACCAGTGTTACTAGCTACGTTGATTACTTAAACGGGGTAGACTTTTATCACAATCATCTTTTAAGTCTTAAATAAAAAACTCATTTTTCGGGACTTATACAGTTAGATAGATTATTCAAGTTTATTAACACTTAACCAGTGTTACTAGCTACGTTGATTACTTAAACGGGGTAGACTTTCATCACAATCATCTTTTAAGTCTTAAATAAAAAACTCATTTTTCGGGACTTATACAGTTCGATAATTTATTCAAGTTTATTAACACTTAACCAGTGTTACTAGCTACGTTGATTACTTAAACGGGGTAGACTTTCATCACAATCATCTTGTAAGTCTTAAATAAAAAACTCATTTTTCGGGACTTATACAGTTAGATAATTTATTCAAGTTTATTAACACTTAACCAGTGTTACTAGCTACGTTGATTACTTAAACGGGGTAGACTTTCATCACAATCATCTTGTAAGTCTTAAATAAAAAACTCATTTTTCGGGACTCATGCAGTTCGATAATTTATTCAAGTTTATTAACACTTAACCAGTGTTACTAGCTACGTTGATTACTTAAACGGGGTAGACTTTCATCACAATCATCTTTTAAGTCTTAAATAAAAAACTAATTTTTCGGGACTTATACAGTTCGATAATTTATTCAAGTTTATTAACACTTAACCAGTGTTACTAGCTACGTTGATTACTTAAACGGGGTAGACTTTTATCACAATCATCTTTTAAGTCTTAAATAAAAAACTCATTTTTCGGGACTTATACAGTTCGATAATTTATTCAAGTTTATTAACACTTAACCAGTGTTACTAGCTACGTTGATTACTTAAACGGGGTAGACTTTTATCACAATCATCTTGTAAGTCTTAAATAAAAAACTCATTTTTCGGGACTTATGCAGTTCGATAATTTATTCAAGTTTATTAACACTTAACCAGTGTTACTAGCTACGTTGATTACTTAAACGGGGTAGACTTTCATCACAATCATCTTGTAAGTCTTAAATAAACAACTCATTTTTCGGGACTCATGCAGTTCGATAATTTATTCAAGTTTATTAACACTTAACCAGTGTTACTATCTACGTTGATTACTTAAACGGGGTAGACTTTCATCACAATCATCTTGTAAGTCTTAAATAAAAAACTCATTTTTCGGGACTCATGCAGTTCGATAATTTATTCAAGTTTATTAACACTTAACCAGTGTTACTAGCTACGTTGATTACTTAAACGGGGTAGACTTTCATCACAATCATCTTTTAAGTCTTAAATAAAAAACTAATTTTTCGGGACTTATACAGTTCGATAATTTATTCAAGTTTATTAACACTTAACCAGTGTTACTAGCTATGTTGATTACTTAAACGGGGTAGACTTTCATCACAATCATCTTGTAAGTCTTAAATAAAAAACTCATTTTTCGGGACTTATGCAGTTCGATAATTTATTCAAGTTTATTAACACTTAACCAGTGTTACTAGCTACGTTGATTACTTAAACGGGGTAGACTTTCATCACAATCATCTTGTAAGTCTTAAATAAAAAACTCATTTTTCGGGACTCATGCAGTTCGATAATTTATTCAAGTTTATTAACACTTAACCAGTGTTACTAGCTACGTTGATTACTTAAACGGGGTAGACTTTCATCACAATCATCTTTTAAGTCTTAAATAAAAAACTAATTTTTCGGGACTTATACAGTTCGATAATTTATTCAAGTTTATTAACACTTAACCAGTGTTACTAGCTACGTTGATTACTTAAACGGGGTAGACTTTTATCACAATCATCTTTTAAGTCTTAAATAAAAAACTCATTTTTCGGGACTTATACAGTTCGATAATTTATTCAAGTTTATTAACACTTAACCAGTGTTACTAGCTACGTTGATTACTTAAACGGGGTAGACTTTTATCACAATCATCTTGTAAGTCTTAAATAAAAAACTCATTTTTCGGGACTTATGCAGTTCGATAATTTATTCAAGTTTATTAACACTTAACCAGTGTTACTAGCTACGTTGATTACTTAAACGGGGTAGACTTTCATCACAATCATCTTGTAAGTCTTAAATAAACAACTCATTTTTCGGGACTCATGCAGTTCGATAATTTATTCAAGTTTATTAACACTTAACCAGTGTTACTATCTACGTTGATTACTTAAACGGGGTAGACTTTCATCACAATCATCTTTTAAGTCTTAAATAAAAAACTAATTTTTCGGGACTTATACAGTTCGATAATTTATTCAAGTTTATTAACACTTAACCAGTGTTACTAGCTACGTTGATTACTTAAACGGGGTAGACTTTCATCACAATCATCTTGTAAGTCTTAAATAAAAAACTCATTTTTCGGGACTCATGCAGTTCGATAATTTATTCAAGTTTATTAACACTTAACCAGTGTTACTAGCTACGTTGATTACTTAAACGGGGTAGACTTTCATCACAATCATCTTTTAAGTCTTAAATAAAAAACTAATTTTTCGGGACTTATACAGTTCGATAATTTATTCAAGTTTATTAACACTTAACCAGTGTTACTAGCTACGTTGATTACTTAAACGGGGTAGACTTTTATCACAATCATCTTTTAAGTCTTAAATAAAAAACTCATTTTTCGGGACTTATACAGTTCGATAATTTATTCAAGTTTATTAACACTTAACCAGTGTTACTAGCTACGTTGATTACTTAAACGGGGTAGACTTTTATCACAATCATCTTGTAAGTCTTAAATAAAAAACTCATTTTTCGGGACTTATGCAGTTCGATAATTTATTCAAGTTTATTAACACTTAACCAGTGTTACTAGCTACGTTGATTACTTAAACGGGGTAGACTTTTATCACAATCATCTTTTAAGTCTTAAATAAAAAACTCATTTTTCGGGACTTATACAGTTAGATAATTTATTCAAGTTTATTAACACTTAACCAGTGTTACTAGCTACGTTGATTACTTAAACGGGGTAGACTTTCATCACAATCATCTTTTAAGTCTTAAATAAAAAACTAATTTTTCGGGACTTATACAGTTCGATAATTTATTCAAGTTTATTAACACTTAACCAGTGTTACTAGCTACGTTGATTACTTAAACGGGGTAGACTTTTATCACAATCATCTTTTAAGTCTTAAATAAAAAACTCATTTTTCGGGACTTATACAGTTCGATAATTTATTCAAGTTTATTAACACTTAACCAGTGTTACTAGCTACGTTGATTACTTAAACGGGGTAGACTTTTATCACAATCATCTTGTAAGTCTTAAATAAAAAACTCATTTTTCGGGACTTATGCAGTTCGATAATTTATTCAAGTTTATTAACACTTAACCAGTGTTACTAGCTACGTTGATTACTTAAACGGGGTAGACTTTCATCACAATCATCTTGTAAGTCTTAAATAAACAACTCATTTTTCGGGACTCATGCAGTTCGATAATTTATTCAAGTTTATTAACACTTAACCAGTGTTACTATCTACGTTGATTACTTAAACGGGGTAGACTTTCATCACAATCATCTTGTAAGTCTTAAATAAAAAACTCATTTTTCGGGACTTATGCAGTTCGATAATTTATTCAAGTTTATTAACACTTAACCAGTGTTACTAGCTACGTTGATTACTTAAACGGGGTAGACTTTCATCACAATCATCTTGTAAGTCTTAAATAAAAAACTCATTTTTCGGGACTTATGCAGTTCGATAATTTATTCAAGTTTATTAACACTTAACCAGTGTTACTAGCTACGTTGATTACTTAAACGGGGTAGACTTTCATCACAATCATCTTTTAAGTCTTAAATAAAAAACTCATTTTTCGGGACTTATACAGTTAGATAATTTATTCAAGTTTAATAACACTTAACCAGTGTTACTAGCTACGTTGATTACTTAAACGGGGTAGACTTTTATCACAATCATCTTTTAAGTCTTAAATAAAAAACTCATTTTTCGGGACTTATACAGTTAGATAATTTATTCAAGTTTATTAACACTTAACCAGTGTTACTAGCTACGTTGATTACTTAAACGGGGTAGACTTTCATCACAATCATCTTTTAAGTCTTAAATAAAAAACTCATTTTTCGGGACTTATACAGTTAGATAATTTATTCAAGTTTATTAACACTTAACCAGTGTTACTAGCTACGTTGATTACTTAAACGGGGTAGACTTTTATCACAATCATCTTTTAAGGCTTAAATAAAAAACTCATTTTTCGGGACTTATGCAGTTCGATAATTTATTCAAGTTTATTAACACTTAACCAGTGTTACTAGCTACGTTGATTACTTAAACGGGGTAGACTTTCATCACAATCATCTTTTAAGTCTTAAATAAAAAACTCATTTTTCGGGACTTATACAGTTAGATAATTTATTCAAGTTTATTAACACTTAACCAGTGTTACTAGCTACGTTGATTACTTAAACGGGGTAGACTTTTATCACAATCATCTTTTAAGTCTTAAATAAAAAACTCATTTTTCGGGACTTATGCAGTTCGATAATTTATTCAAGTTTATTAACACTTAACCAGTGTTACTAGCTACGTTGATTACTTAAACGGGGTAGACTTTCATCACAATCATCTTGTAAGTCTTAAATAAAAAACTCAATTTTCGGGACTCATGCAGTTCGATAATTTATTCAAGTTTATTAACACTTAACCAGTGTTACTAGCTACGTTGATTACTTAAACGGGGTAGACTTTCATCACAATCATCTTGTAAGTCTTAAATAAAAAACTCATTTTTCGGGACTTATGCAGTTCGATAATTTATTCAAGTTTATTAACACTTAACCAGTGTTACTAGCTACGTTGATTACTTAAACGGGGTAGACTTTCATCACAATCATCTTTTAAGTCTTAAATAAAAAACTCATTTTTCGGGACTTATACAGTTCGATAATTTATTCAAGTTTATTAACACTTAACCAGTGTTACTAGCTACGTTGATTACTTAAACGGGGTAGACTTTTATCACAATCATCTTTTAAGTCTTAAATAAAAAACTCATTTTTCGGGACTTATGCAGTTCGATAATTTATTCAAGTTTATTAACACTTAACCAGTGTTACTAGCTACGTTGATTACTTAAACGGGGTAGACTTTCATCACAATCATCTTGTAAGTCTTAAATAAAAAACTCATTTTTCGGGACTTATGCAGTTCGATAATTTATTCAAGTTTATTAACACTTAACCAGTGTTACTAGCTACGTTGATTACTTAAACGGGGTAGACTTTCATCACAATCATCTTGCAAGTCTTAAATAAAAAACTCATTTTTCGGGACTTATGCAGTTAGTTAATTTATTCAAGTTTATTAACACTTAACCAGTGTTACTAGCTACGTTGATTACTTAAACGGGGTAGACTTTTATCACAATCATCTTTTAAGTCTTAAATAAAAAACTCATTTTTCGGGACTTATACAGTTCGATAATTTATTCAAGTTTATTAACACTTAACCAGTGTTACTAGCTACGTTGATTACTTAAACGGGGTAGACTTTCATCACAATCATCTTGTAAGTCTTAAATAAAAAACTCATTTTTCGGGACTTATGCAGTTCGATAATTTATTCAAGTTTATTAACACTTAACCAGTGTTACTAGCTACGTTGATTACTTAAACGGGGTAGACTTTCAACACAATCATCTTGTAAGTCTTAAATAAAAAACTCATTTTTCGGGACTTATGCAGTTCGATAATTTATTCAAGTTTATTAACACTTAACCAGTGTTACTAGCTACGTTGATTACTTAAACGGGGTAGACTTTCATCACAATCATCTTTTAAGTCTTAAATAAAAAACTCATTTTTCGGGACTTATACAGTTAGATAATTTATTCAAGTTTATTAACACTTAACCAGTGTTACTAGCTACGTTGATTACTTAAACGGGGTAGACTTTTATCACAATCATCTTTTAAGTCTTAAATAAAAAACTCATTTTTCGGGACTTATACAGTTAGATAGATTATTCAAGTTTATTAACACTTAACCAGTGTTACTAGCTACGTTGATTACTTAAACGGGGTAGACTTTCATCACAATCATCTTTTAAGTCTTAAATAAAAAACTCATTTTTCGGGACTTATACAGTTCGATAATTTATTCAAGTTTATTAACACTTAACCAGTGTTACTAGCTACGTTGATTACTTAAACGGGGTAGACTTTCATCACAATCATCTTGTAAGTCTTAAATAAAAAACTCATTTTTCGGGACTTATACAGTTAGATAATTTATTCAAGTTTATTAACACTTAACCAGTGTTACAAGCTACGTTGATTACTTAAACGGGCTAGACTTTTATCACAATCATCTTGTAAGTCTTAAATAAAAAACTCATTTTTCGGGACTTATGCAGTTCGATAATTTATTCAAGTTTATTAACACTTAACCAGTGTTACTAGCTACGTTGATTACTTAAACGGGGTAGACTTTCATCACAATCATCTTGTAAGTCTTAAATAAAAAACTCATTTTTCGGGACTTATGCAGTTCGATAATTTATTCAAGTTTATTAACACTTAACCAGTGTTACTAGCTACGTTGATTACTTAAACGGGGTAGACTTTCATCACAATCATCTTGTAAGTCTTAAATAAAAAACTCATTTTTCGGGACTTATGCAGTTCGATAATTTATTCAAGTTTATTAACACTTAACCAGTGTTACTAGCTACGTTGATTACTTAAACGGGGTAGACTTTCATCACAATCATCTTTTAAGTCTTAAATAAAAAACTCATTTTTCGGGACTTATACAGTTAGATAATTTATTCAAGTTTATTAACACTTAACCAGTGTTACTAGCTACGTTGATTACTTAAACGGGGTAGACTTTTATCACAATCATCTTTTAAGTCTTAAATAAAAAACTCATTTTTCGGGACTTATACAGTTAGATAGATTATTCAAGTTTATTAACACTTAACCAGTGTTACTAGCTACGTTGATTACTTAAACGGGGTAGACTTTCATCACAATCATCTTTTAAGTCTTAAATAAAAAACTCATTTTTCGGGACTTATACAGTTCGATAATTTATTCAAGTTTATTAACACTTAACCAGTGTTACTAGCTACGTTGATTACTTAAACGGGGTAGACTTTCATCACAATCATCTTGTAAGTCTTAAATAAAAAACTCATTTTTCGGGACTTATACAGTTAGATAATTTATTCAAGTTTATTAACACTTAACCAGTGTTACAAGCTACGTTGATTACTTAAACGGGCTAGACTTTTATCACAATCATCTTGTAAGTCTTAAATAAAAAACTCATTTTTCGGGACTTATGCAGTTCGATAATTTATTCAAGTTTATTAACACTTAACCAGTGTTACTAGCTACGTTGATTACTTAAACGGGGTAGACTTTCAT
Source organism: Lasiommata megera (assembly GCA_928268935.1). NCBI lineage: Eukaryota > Metazoa > Arthropoda > Insecta > Lepidoptera > Nymphalidae > Lasiommata > Lasiommata megera. The sequence goes on along the minus strand of OV743333.1, from coordinate 9,977,502 downwards.
CACAATCATCTTGTAAGTCTTAAATAAAAAACTCATTTTTCGGGACTCATGCAGTTCGATAATTTATTCAAGTTTATTAACACTTAACCAGTGTTACTAGCTACGTTGATTACTTAAACGGGGTAGACTTTCATCACAATCATCTTTTAAGTCTTAAATAAAAAACTCATTTTTCGGGACTTATACAGTTCGATAATTTATTCAAGTTTATTAACACTTAACCAGTGTTACTAGCTACGTTGATTACTTAAACGGGGTAGACTTTTATCACAATCATCTTTTAAGTCTTAAATAAAAAACTCATTTTTCGGGACTTATACAGTTCGATAATTTATTCAAGTTTATTAACACTTAACCAGTGTTACTAGCTACGTTGATTACTTAAACGGGGTAGACTTTTATCACAATCATCTTTTAAGTCTTAAATAAAAAACTCATTTTTCGGGACTTATACAGTTAGATAATTTATTCAAGTTTATTAACACTTAACCAGTGTTACTAGCTACGTTGATTACTTAAACGGGGTAGACTTTTATCACAATCATCTTGTAAGTCTTAAATAAAAAACTCATTTTTCGGGACTTATGCAGTTCGATAATTTATTCAAGTTTATTAACACTTAACCAGTGTTACTAGCTACGTTGATTACTTAAACGGGGTAGACTTTCATCACAATCATCTTGTAAGTCTTAAATAAAAAACTCATTTTTCGGGACTTATGCAGTTCGATAATTTATTCAAGTTTATTAACACTTAACCAGTGTTACTACCTACGTTGATTACTTAAACGGGGTAGACTTTCACCACAATCATCTTTTAAGTCTTAAATAAAAAACTCATTTTTCGGGACTTATACAGTTAGATAATTTATTCAAGTTTATTAACACTTAACCAGTGTTACTAGCTACGTTGATTACTTAAACGGGGTAGACTTTCATCACAATCATCTTGTAAGTCTTAAATAAAAAACTCATTTTTCGGGACTTATGCAGTTCGATAATTTATTCAAGTTTATTAACACTTAACCAGTGTTACTAGCTACGTTGATTACTTAAACGGGGTAGACTTTCATCACAATCATCTTGTAAGTCTTAAATAAAAAACTCATTTATCGGGACTTATGCAGTTCGATAATTTATTCAAGTTTATTAACACTTAACCAGTGTTACTAGCTACGTTGATTACTTAAACGGGGTAGACTTTTATCACAATCATCTTGTAAGTCTTAAATAAAAAACTCATTTTTCGGGACTTATGCAGTTCGATAATTTATTCAAGTTTATTAACACTTAACCAGTGTTACTAGCTACGTTGATTACTTAAACGGGGTAGACTTTCATCACAATCATCTTGTAAGTCTTAAATAAAAAACTCATTTTTCGGGACTTATGCAGTTCGATAATTTATTCAAGTTTATTAACACTTAACCAGTGTTACTAGCTACGTTGATTACTTAAACGGGGTAGACTTTCATCACAATCATCTTTTAAGTCTTAAATAAAAAACTCATTTTTCGGGACTTATACAGTTAGATAATTTATTCAAGTTTATTAACACTTAACCAGTGTTACTAGCTACGTTGATTACTTAAACGGGGTAGACTTTTATCACAATCATCTTTTAAGTCTTAAATAAAAAACTCATTTTTCGGGACTTATACAGTTCGATAATTTATTCAAGTTTATTAACACTTAACCAGTGTTACTAGCTACGTTGATTACTTAAACGGGGTAGACTTTCATCACAATCATCTTTTAAGTCTTAAATAAAAAACTCATTTTTCGGGACTTATACAGTTCGATAATTTATTCAAGTTTATTAACACTTAACCAGTGTTACTAGCTACGTTGATTACTTAAACGGGGTAGACTTTCATCACAATCATCTTGTAAGTCTTAAATAAAAAACTCATTTTTCGGGACTTATGCAGTTCGATAATTTATTCAAGTTTATTAACACTTAACCAGTGTTACTAGCTACGTTGATTACTTAAACGGGGTAGACTTTCATCACAATCATCTTGTAAGTCTTAAATAAAAAACTCATTTTTCGGGACTCATGCAGTTCGATAATTTATTCAAGTTTATTAACACTTAACCAGTGTTACTAGCTACGTTGATTACTTAAACGGGGTAGACTTTCATCACAATCATCTTTTAAGTCTTAAATAAAAAACTCATTTTTCGGGACTTATACAGTTCGATAATTTATTCAAGTTTATTAACACTTAACCAGTGTTACTAGCTACGTTGATTACTTAAACGGGGTAGACTTTTATCACAATCATCTTTTAAGTCTTAAATAAAAAACTCATTTTTCGGGACTTATACAGTTCGATAATTTATTCAAGTTTATTAACACTTAACCAGTGTTACTAGCTACGTTGATTACTTAAACGGGGTAGACTTTTATCACAATCATCTTTTAAGTCTTAAATAAAAAACTCATTTTTCGGGACTTATACAGTTAGATAATTTATTCAAGTTTATTAACACTTAACCAGTGTTACTAGCTACGTTGATTACTTAAACGGGGTAGACTTTTATCACAATCATAATGTAAGTCTTAAATAAAAAACTCATTTTTCGGGACTTATGCAGTTCGATAATTTATTCAAGTTTATTAACACTTAACCAGTGTTACTAGCTATGTTGATTACTTAAACGGGGTAGACTTTCATCACAATCATCTTGTAAGTCTTAAATAAAAAACTCATTTTTCGGGACTTATGCAGTTCGATAATTTATTCAAGTTTATTAACACTTAACCAGTGTTACTAGCTACGTTGATTACTTAAACGGGGTAGACTTTCATCACAATCATCTTTTAAGTCTTAAATAAAAAACTCATTTTTCGGGACTCATGCAGTTCGATAATTTATTCAAGTTTATTAACACTTAACCAGTGTTACTAGCTACGTTGATTACTTAAACGGGGTAGACTTTCATCACAATCATCTTTTAAGTCTTAAATAAAAAACTCATTTTTCGGGACTTATACAGTTCGATAATTTATTCAAGTTTATTAACACTTAACCAGTGTTACTAGCTACGTTGATTACTTAAACGGGGTAGACTTTTATCACAATCATCTTTTAAGTCTTAAATAAAAAACTCATTTTTCGGGACTTATACAGTTCGATAATTTATTCAAGTTTATTAACACTTAACCAGTGTTACTAGCTACGTTGATTACTTAAACGGGGTAGACTTTTATCACAATCATCTTTTAAGTCTTAATTAAAAAACTCATTTTTCGGGACTTATACAGTTCGATAATTTATTCAAGTTTATTAACACTTAACCAGTGTTACTAGCTACGTTGATTACTTAAACGGGGTAGACTTTTATCACAATCATAATGTAAGTCTTAAATAAAAAACTCATTTTTCGGGACTTATGCAGTTCGATAATTTATTCAAGTTTATTAACACTTAACCAGTGTTACTAGCTACGTTGATTACTTAAACGGGGTAGACTTTCATCACAATCATCTTGTAAGTCTTAAATAAAAAACTCATTTTTCGGGACTCATGCAGTTCGATAATTTATTCAAGTTTATTAACACTTAACCAGTGTTACTAGCTACGTTGATTACTTAAACGGGGTAGACTTTCATCACAATCATCTTTTAAGTCTTAAATAAAAAACTAATTTTTCGGGACTTATACAGTTCGATAATTTATTCAAGTTTATTAACACTTAACCAGTGTTACTAGCTACGTTGATTACTTAAACGGGGTAGACTTTTATCACAATCATCTTTTAAGTCTTAAATAAAAAACTCATTTTTCGGGACTTATACAGTTAGATAATTTATTCAAGTTTATTAACACTTAACCAGTGTTACTAGCTACGTTGATTACTTAAACGGGGTAGACTTTCATCACAATCATCTTTTAAGTCTTAAATAAAAAACTCATTTTTCGGGACTTATACAGTTAGATAATTTATTCAAGTTTATTAACACTTAACCAGTGTTACTAGCTACGTTGATTACTTAAACGGGGTAGACTTTTATCACAATCATCTTTTAAGGCTTAAATAAAAAACTCATTTTTCGGGACTTATGCAGTTCGATAATTTATTCAAGTTTATTAACACTTAACCAGTGTTACTAGCTACGTTGATTACTTAAACGGGGTAGACTTTCATCACAATCATCTTTTAAGTCTTAAATAAAAAACTCATTTTTCGGGACTTATACAGTTAGATAATTTATTCAAGTTTATTAACACTTAACCAGTGTTACTAGCTACGTTGATTACTTAAACGGGGTAGACTTTTATCACAATCATCTTTTAAGTCTTAAATAAAAAACTCATTTTTCGGGACTTATGCAGTTCGATAATTTATTCAAGTTTATTAACACTTAACCAGTGTTACTAGCTACGTTGATTACTTAAACGGGGTAGACTTTCATCACAATCATCTTGTAAGTCTTAAATAAAAAACTCAATTTTCGGGACTCATGCAGTTCGATAATTTATTCAAGTTTATTAACACTTAACCAGTGTTACTAGCTACGTTGATTACTTAAACGGGGTAGACTTTCATCACAATCATCTTGTAAGTCTTAAATAAAAAACTCATTTTTCGGGACTTATGCAGTTCGATAATTTATTCAAGTTTATTAACACTTAACCAGTGTTACTAGCTACGTTGATTACTTAAACGGGGTAGACTTTCATCACAATCATCTTTTAAGTCTTAAATAAAAAACTCATTTTTCGGGACTTATACAGTTCGATAATTTATTCAAGTTTATTAACACTTAACCAGTGTTACTAGCTACGTTGATTACTTAAACGGGGTAGACTTTTATCACAATCATCTTTTAAGTCTTAAATAAAAAACTCATTTTTCGGGACTTATGCAGTTCGATAATTTATTCAAGTTTATTAACACTTAACCAGTGTTACTAGCTACGTTGATTACTTAAACGGGGTAGACTTTCATCACAATCATCTTGTAAGTCTTAAATAAAAAACTCATTTTTCGGGACTTATGCAGTTCGATAATTTATTCAAGTTTATTAACACTTAACCAGTGTTACTAGCTACGTTGATTACTTAAACGGGGTAGACTTTCATCACAATCATCTTGTAAGTCTTAAATAAAAAACTCATTTTTCGGGACTTATGCAGTTAGTTAATTTATTCAAGTTTATTAACACTTAACCAGTGTTACTAGCTACGTTGATTACTTAAACGGGGTAGACTTTTATCACAATCATCTTTTAAGTCTTAAATAAAAAACTCATTTTTCGGGACTTATACAGTTCGATAATTTATTCAAGTTTATTAACACTTAACCAGTGTTACTAGCTACGTTGATTACTTAAACGGGGTAGACTTTCATCACAATCATCTTGTAAGTCTTAAATAAAAAACTCATTTTTCGGGACTTATGCAGTTCGATAATTTATTCAAGTTTATTAACACTTAACCAGTGTTACTAGCTACGTTGATTACTTAAACGGGGTAGACTTTCAACACAATCATCTTGTAAGTCTTAAATAAAAAACTCATTTTTCGGGACTTATGCAGTTCGATAATTTATTCAAGTTTATTAACACTTAACCAGTGTTACTAGCTACGTTGATTACTTAAACGGGGTAGACTTTCATCACAATCATCTTTTAAGTCTTAAATAAAAAACTCATTTTTCGGGACTTATACAGTTAGATAATTTATTCAAGTTTATTAACACTTAACCAGTGTTACTAGCTACGTTGATTACTTAAACGGGGTAGACTTTTATCACAATCATCTTTTAAGTCTTAAATAAAAAACTCATTTTTCGGGACTTATACAGTTAGATAGATTATTCAAGTTTATTAACACTTAACCAGTGTTACTAGCTACGTTGATTACTTAAACGGGGTAGACTTTCATCACAATCATCTTTTAAGTCTTAAATAAAAAACTCATTTTTCGGGACTTATACAGTTCGATAATTTATTCAAGTTTATTAACACTTAACCAGTGTTACTAGCTACGTTGATTACTTAAACGGGGTAGACTTTCATCACAATCATCTTGTAAGTCTTAAATAAAAAACTCATTTTTCGGGACTTATACAGTTAGATAATTTATTCAAGTTTATTAACACTTAACCAGTGTTACAAGCTACGTTGATTACTTAAACGGGCTAGACTTTTATCACAATCATCTTGTAAGTCTTAAATAAAAAACTCATTTTTCGGGACTTATGCAGTTCGATAATTTATTCAAGTTTATTAACACTTAACCAGTGTTACTAGCTACGTTGATTACTTAAACGGGGTAGACTTTCATCACAATCATCTTGTAAGTCTTAAATAAAAAACTCATTTTTCGGGACTTATGCAGTTCGATAATTTATTCAAGTTTATTAACACTTAACCAGTGTTACTAGCTACGTTGATTACTTAAACGGGGTAGACTTTCATCACAATCATCTTGTAAGTCTTAAATAAAAAACTCATTTTTCGGGACTTATGCAGTTCGATAATTTATTCAAGTTTATTAACACTTAACCAGTGTTACTAGCTACGTTGATTACTTAAACGGGGTAGACTTTCATCACAATCATCTTTTAAGTCTTAAATAAAAAACTCATTTTTCGGGACTTATACAGTTAGATAATTTATTCAAGTTTATTAACACTTAACCAGTGTTACTAGCTACGTTGATTACTTAAACGGGGTAGACTTTTATCACAATCATCTTTTAAGTCTTAAATAAAAAACTCATTTTTCGGGACTTATACAGTTAGATAGATTATTCAAGTTTATTAACACTTAACCAGTGTTACTAGCTACGTTGATTACTTAAACGGGGTAGACTTTCATCACAATCATCTTTTAAGTCTTAAATAAAAAACTCATTTTTCGGGACTTATACAGTTCGATAATTTATTCAAGTTTATTAACACTTAACCAGTGTTACTAGCTACGTTGATTACTTAAACGGGGTAGACTTTCATCACAATCATCTTGTAAGTCTTAAATAAAAAACTCATTTTTCGGGACTTATACAGTTAGATAATTTATTCAAGTTTATTAACACTTAACCAGTGTTACAAGCTACGTTGATTACTTAAACGGGCTAGACTTTTATCACAATCATCTTGTAAGTCTTAAATAAAAAACTCATTTTTCGGGACTTATGCAGTTCGATAATTTATTCAAGTTTATTAACACTTAACCAGTGTTACTAGCTACGTTGATTACTTAAACGGGGTAGACTTTCATCACAATCATCTTGTAAGTCTTAAATAAAAAACTCATTTTTCGGGACTCATGCAGTTCGATAATTTATTCAAGTTTATTAACACTTAACCAGTGTTACTAGCTACGTTGATTACTTAAACGGGGTAGACTTTCATCACAATCATCTTTTAAGTCTTAAATAAAAAACTCATTTTTCGGGACTTATACAGTTCGATAATTTATTCAAGTTTATTAACACTTAACCAGTGTTACTAGCTACGTTGATTACTTAAACGGGGTAGACTTTTATCACAATCATCTTTTAAGTCTTAAATAAAAAACTCATTTTTCGGGACTTATACAGTTCGATAATTTATTCAAGTTTATTAACACTTAACCAGTGTTACTAGCTACGTTGATTACTTAAACGGGGTAGACTTTTATCACAATCATCTTTTAAGTCTTAAATAAAAAACTCATTTTTCGGGACTTATACAGTTAGATAATTTATTCAAGTTTATTAACACTTAACCAGTGTTACTAGCTACGTTGATTACTTAAACGGGGTAGACTTTTATCACAATCATCTTGTAAGTCTTAAATAAAAAACTCATTTTTCGGGACTTATGCAGTTCGATAATTTATTCAAGTTTATTAACACTTAACCAGTGTTACTAGCTACGTTGATTACTTAAACGGGGTAGACTTTCATCACAATCATCTTGTAAGTCTTAAATAAAAAACTCATTTTTCGGGACTTATGCAGTTCGATAATTTATTCAAGTTTATTAACACTTAACCAGTGTTACTACCTACGTTGATTACTTAAACGGGGTAGACTTTCACCACAATCATCTTTTAAGTCTTAAATAAAAAACTCATTTTTCGGGACTTATACAGTTAGATAATTTATTCAAGTTTATTAACACTTAACCAGTGTTACTAGCTACGTTGATTACTTAAACGGGGTAGACTTTCATCACAATCATCTTGTAAGTCTTAAATAAAAAACTCATTTTTCGGGACTTATGCAGTTCGATAATTTATTCAAGTTTATTAACACTTAACCAGTGTTACTAGCTACGTTGATTACTTAAACGGGGTAGACTTTCATCACAATCATCTTGTAAGTCTTAAATAAAAAACTCATTTATCGGGACTTATGCAGTTCGATAATTTATTCAAGTTTATTAACACTTAACCAGTGTTACTAGCTACGTTGATTACTTAAACGGGGTAGACTTTTATCACAATCATCTTGTAAGTCTTAAATAAAAAACTCATTTTTCGGGACTTATGCAGTTCGATAATTTATTCAAGTTTATTAACACTTAACCAGTGTTACTAGCTACGTTGATTACTTAAACGGGGTAGACTTTCATCACAATCATCTTGTAAGTCTTAAATAAAAAACTCATTTTTCGGGACTTATGCAGTTCGATAATTTATTCAAGTTTATTAACACTTAACCAGTGTTACTAGCTACGTTGATTACTTAAACGGGGTAGACTTTCATCACAATCATCTTTTAAGTCTTAAATAAAAAACTCATTTTTCGGGACTTATACAGTTAGATAATTTATTCAAGTTTATTAACACTTAACCAGTGTTACTAGCTACGTTGATTACTTAAACGGGGTAGACTTTTATCACAATCATCTTTTAAGTCTTAAATAAAAAACTCATTTTTCGGGACTTATACAGTTCGATAATTTATTCAAGTTTATTAACACTTAACCAGTGTTACTAGCTACGTTGATTACTTAAACGGGGTAGACTTTCATCACAATCATCTTTTAAGTCTTAAATAAAAAACTCATTTTTCGGGACTTATACAGTTCGATAATTTATTCAAGTTTATTAACACTTAACCAGTGTTACTAGCTACGTTGATTACTTAAACGGGGTAGACTTTCATCACAATCATCTTGTAAGTCTTAAATAAAAAACTCATTTTTCGGGACTTATGCAGTTCGATAATTTATTCAAGTTTATTAACACTTAACCAGTGTTACTAGCTACGTTGATTACTTAAACGGGGTAGACTTTCATCACAATCATCTTGTAAGTCTTAAATAAAAAACTCATTTTTCGGGACTCATGCAGTTCGATAATTTATTCAAGTTTATTAACACTTAACCAGTGTTACTAGCTACGTTGATTACTTAAACGGGGTAGACTTTCATCACAATCATCTTGTAAGTCTTAAATAAAAAACTCATTTTTCGGGACTTATACAGTTCGATAATTTATTCAAGTTTATTAACACTTAACCAGTGTTACTAGCTACGTTGATTACTTAAACGGGGTAGACTTTTATCACAATCATCTTTTAAGTCTTAAATAAAAAACTCATTTTTCGGGACTTATACAGTTCGATAATTTATTCAAGTTTATTAACACTTAACCAGTGTTACTAGCTACGTTGATTACTTAAACGGGGTAGACTTTTATCACAATCATCTTTTAAGTCTTAAATAAAAAACTCATTTTTCGGGACTTATACAGTTAGATAATTTATTCAAGTTTATTAACACTTAACCAGTGTTACTAGCTACGTTGATTACTTAAACGGGGTAGACTTTTATCACAATCATAATGTAAGTCTTAAATAAAAAACTCATTTTTCGGGACTTATGCAGTTCGATAATTTATTCAAGTTTATTAACACTTAACCAGTGTTACTAGCTATGTTGATTACTTAAACGGGGTAGACTTTCATCACAATCATCTTGTAAGTCTTAAATAAAAAACTCATTTTTCGGGACTTATGCAGTTCGATAATTTATTCAAGTTTATTAACACTTAACCAGTGTTACTAGCTACGTTGATTACTTAAACGGGGTAGACTTTCATCACAATCATCTTTTAAGTCTTAAATAAAAAACTCATTTTTCGGGACTCATGCAGTTCGATAATTTATTCAAGTTTATTAACACTTAACCAGTGTTACTAGCTACGTTGATTACTTAAACGGGGTAGACTTTCATCACAATCATCTTTTAAGTCTTAAATAAAAAACTCATTTTTCGGGACTTATACAGTTCGATAATTTATTCAAGTTTATTAACACTTAACCAGTGTTACTAGCTACGTTGATTACTTAAACGGGGTAGACTTTTATCACAATCATCTTTTAAGTCTTAAATAAAAAACTCATTTTTCGGGACTTATACAGTTCGATAATTTATTCAAGTTTATTAACACTTAACCAGTGTTACTAGCTACGTTGATTACTTAAACGGGGTAGACTTTTATCACAATCATCTTTTAAGTCTTAATTAAAAAACTCATTTTTCGGGACTTATACAGTTCGATAATTTATTCAAGTTTATTAACACTTAACCAGTGTTACTAGCTACGTTGATTACTTAAACGGGGTAGACTTTTATCACAATCATAATGTAAGTCTTAAATAAAAAACTCATTTTTCGGGACTTATGCAGTTCGATAATTTATTCAAGTTTATTAACACTTAACCAGTGTTACTAGCTACGTTGATTACTTAAACGGGGTAGACTTTCATCACAATCATCTTGTAAGTCTTAAATAAAAAACTCATTTTTCGGGACTCATGCAGTTCGATAATTTATTCAAGTTTATTAACACTTAACCAGTGTTACTAGCTACGTTGATTACTTAAACGGGGTAGACTTTCATCACAATCATCTTTTAAGTCTTAAATAAAAAACTAATTTTTCGGGACTTATACAGTTCGATAATTTATTCAAGTTTATTAACACTTAACCAGTGTTACTAGCTACGTTGATTACTTAAACGGGGTAGACTTTTATCACAATCATCTTTTAAGTCTTAAATAAAAAACTCATTTTTCGGGACTTATACAGTTCGATAATTTATTCAAGTTTATTAACACTTAACCAGTGTTACTAGCTACGTTGATTACTTAAACGGGGTAGACTTTTATCACAATCATCTTTTAAGTCTTAAATAAAAAACTCATTTTTCGGGACTTATACAGTTCGATAATTTATTCAAGTTTATTAACACTTAACCAGTGTTACTAGCTACGTTGATTACTTAAACGGGGTAGACTTTTATCACAATCATCTTTTAAGTCTTAAATAAAAAACTCATTTTTCGGGACTTATACAGTTAGATAATTTATTCAAGTTTATTAACACTTAACCAGTGTTACTAGCTACGTTGATTACTTAAACGGGGTAGACTTTTATCACAATCATCTTGTAAGTCTTAAATAAAAAACTCATTTTTCGGGACTTATGCAGTTCGATAATTTATTCAAGTTTATTAACACTTAACCAGTGTTACTAGCTACGTTGATTACTTAAACGGGGTAGACTTTCATCACAATCATCTTGTAAGTCTTAAATAAAAAACTCATTTTTGGGGACTTATGCAGTTCGATAATTTATTCAAGTTTATTAACACTTAACCAGTGTTACTAGCTACGTTGATTACTTAAACGGGGTAGACTTTCATCACAATCATCTTTTAAGTCTTAAATAAAAAACTCATTTTTCGGGACTTATGCAGTTCGATAATTTATTCAAGTTTATTAACACTTAACCAGTGTTACTAGCTACGTTGATTACTTAAACGGGGTAGACTTTCATCACAATCATCTTTTAAGTCTTAAATAAAAAACTCATTTTTCGGGACTTATACAGTTCGATAATTTATTCAAGTTTATTAACACTTAACCAGTGTTACTAGCTACGTTGATTACTTAAACGGGGTAGACTTTTATCACAACCATCTTTTAAGTCTTAAATAAAAAACTCATTTTTCGGGACTTATGCAGTTCGATAATTTATTCAAGTTTATTAACACTTAACCAGTGTTACTAGCTACGTTGATTACTTAAACGGGGTAGACTTTCATCACAATCATCTTGTAAGTCTTAAATAAAAAACTCATTTTTCGGGACTTATGCAGTTCGATAATTTATTCAAGTTTATTAACACTTAACCAGTGTTACTAGCTACGTTGATTACTTAAACGGGGTAGACTTTCATCACAATCATCTTTTAAGTCTTAAATAAAAAACTCATTTTTCGGGACTTATACAGTTAGTTAATTTATTCAAGTTTATTAACACTTAACCAGTGTTACTAGCTACGTTGATTACTTAAACGGGGTAGACTTTTATCACAATCATCTTTTAAGTCTTAAATAAAAAACTCATTTTTCGGGACTTATACAGTTCGATAATTTATTCAAGTTTATTAACACTTAACCAGTGTTACTAGCTACGTTGATTACTTAAACGGGGTAGACTTTCATCACAATCATCTTGTAAGTCTTAAATAAAAAACTCATTTTTCGGGACTTATGCAGTTCGATAATTTATTCAAGTTTATTAACACTTAACCAGTGTTACTAGCTACGTTGATTACTTAAACGGGGTAGACTTTCATCACAATCATCTTGTAAGTCTTAAATAAAAAACTCATTTTTCGGGACTTATGCAGTTCGATAATTTATTCAAGTTTATTAACACTTAACCAGTGTTACTAGCTACGTTGATTACTTAAACGGGGTAGACTTTCATCACAATCATCTTTTAAGTCTTAAATAAAAAACTCATTTTTCGGGACTTATACAGTTCGATAATTTATTCAAGTTTATTAACACTTAACCAGTGTTACTAGCTACGTTGATTACTTAAACGGGGTAGACTTTTATCACAATCATCTTTTAAGTCTTAAATAAAAAACTCATTTTTCGGGACTTATACAGTTAGATAATTTATTCAAGTTTATTAACACTTAACCAGTGTTACTAGCTACGTTGATTACTTAAACGGGGTAGACTTTTATCACAATCATCTTGTAAGTCTTAAATAAAAAACTCATTTTTCGGGACTTATGCAGTTCGATAATTTATTCAAGTTTATTAACACTTAACCAGTGTTACTAGCTACGTTGATTACTTAAACGGGGTAGACTTTCATCACAATCATCTTGTAAGTCTTAAATAAAAAACTCATTTTTCGGGACTTATGCAGTTCGATAATTTATTCAAGTTTATTAACACTTAACCAGTGTTACTAGCTACGTTGATTACTTAAACGGGGTAGACTTTTATCACAATCATCTTTTAAGTCTTAAATAAAAAACTCATTTTTCGGGACTTATACAGTTCGATAATTTATTCAAGTTTATTAACACTTAACCAGTGTTACTAGCTACGTTGATTACTTAAACGGGGTAGACTTTCATCACAATCATCTTTTAAGTCTTAAATAAAAAACTCATTTTTCGGGACTTATACAGTTCGATAATTTATTCAAGTTTATTAACACTTAACCAGTGTTACTAGCTACGTTGATTACTTAAACGGGGTAGACTTTCATCACAATCATCTTGTAAGTCTTAAATAAAAAACTCATTTTTCGGGACTTATGCAGTTCGATAATTTATTCAAGTTTATTAACACTTAACCAGTGTTACTAGCTACGTTGATTACTTAAACGGGGTAGACTTTCATCACAATCATCTTGTAAGTCTTAAATAAAAAACTCATTTTTCGGGACTCATGCAGTTCGATAATTTATTCAAGTTTATTAACACTTAACCAGTGTTACTAGCTACGTTGATTACTTAAACGGGGTAGACTTTCATCACAATCATCTTTTAAGTCTTAAATAAAAAACTCATTTTTCGGGACTTATACAGTTCGATAATTTATTCAAGTTTATTAACACTTAACCAGTGTTACTAGCTACGTTGATTACTTAAACGGGGTAGACTTTTATCACAATCATCTTTTAAGTCTTAAATAAAAAACTCATTTTTCGGGACTTATACAGTTCGATAATTTATTCAAGTTTATTAACACTTAACCAGTGTTACTAGCTACGTTGATTACTTAAACGGGGTAGACTTTTATCACAATCATCTTTTAAGTCTTAAATAAAAAACTCATTTTTCGGGACTTATACAGTTAGATAATTTATTCAAGTTTATTAACACTTAACCAGTGTTACTAGCTACGTTGATTACTTAAACGGGGTAGACTTTTATCACAATCATCTTGTAAGTCTTAAATAAAAAACTCATTTTTCGGGACTTATGCAGTTCGATAATTTATTCAAGTTTATTAACACTTAACCAGTGTTCCTAGCTACGTTGATTACTTAAACGGGGTAGACTTTCATCACAATCATCTTGTAAGTCTTAAATAAAAAACTCATTTTTCGGGACTTATGCAGTTCGATAATTTATTCAAGTTTATTAACACTTAACCAGTGTTACTAGCTACGTTGATTACTTAAACGGGGTAGACTTTCATCACAATCATCTTTTAAGTCTTAAATAAAAAACTCATTTTTCGGGACTTATACAGTTCGATAATTTATTCAAGTTTATTAACACTTAACCAGTGTTACTAGCTACGTTGATTACTTAAACGGGGTAGACTTTTATCACAATCATCTTTTAAGTCTTAAATAAAAAACTCATTTTTCGGGACTTATACAGTTAGATAATTTATTCAAGTTTATTAACACTTAACCAGTGTTACTAGCTACGTTGATTACTTAAACGGGGTAGACTTTTATCACAATCATCTTGTAAGTCTTAAATAAAAAACTCATTTTTCGGGACTTATGCAGTTCGATAATTTATTCAAGTTTATTAACACTTAACCAGTGTTACTAGCTACGTTGATTACTTAAACGGGGTAGACTTTCATCACAATCATCTTTTAAGTCTTAAATAAAAAACTCATTTTTCGGGACTTATACAGTTAGATAATTTATTCAAGTTTATTAACACTTAACCAGTGTTACTAGCTACGTTGATTACTTAAACGGGGTAGACTTTTATCACAATCATCTTTTAAGTCTTAAATAAAAAACTCATTTTTCGGGACTTATACAGTTCGATAATTTATTCAAGTTTATTAACACTTAACCAGTGTTACTAGCTACGTTGATTACTTAAACGGGGTAGACTTTCATCACAATCATCTTGTAAGTCTTAAATAAAAAACTCATTTTTCGGGACTTATGCAGTTCGATAATTTATTCAAGTTTATTAACACTTAACCAGTGTTACTAGCTACGTTGATTACTTAAACGGGGTAGACTTTCATCACAATCATCTTTTAAGTCTTAAATAAAAAACTCATTTTTCGGGACTTATACAGTTAGTTAATTTATTCAAGTTTATTAACACTTAACCAGTGTTACTAGCTACGTTGATTACTTAAACGGGGTAGACTTTTATCACAATCATCTTTTAAGTCTTAAATAAAAAACTCATTTTTCGGGACTTATACAGTTCGATAATTTATTCAAGTTTATTAACACTTAACCAGTGTTACTAGCTACGTTGATTACTTAAACGGGGTAGACTTTCATCACAATCATCTTGTAAGTCTTAAATAAAAAACTCATTTTTCGGGACTTATGCAGTTCGATAATTTATTCAAGTTTATTAACACTTAACCAGTGTTACTAGCTACGTTGATTACTTAAACGGGGTAGACTTTCATCACAATCATCTTGTAAGTCTTAAATAAAAAACTCATTTTTCGGGACTTATGCAGTTCGATAATTTATTCAAGTTTATTAACACTTAACCAGTGTTACTAGCTACGTTGATTACTTAAACGGGGTAGACTTTCATCACAATCATCTTTTAAGTCTTAAATAAAAAACTCATTTTTCGGGACTTATACAGTTCGATAATTTATTCAAGTTTATTAACACTTAACCAGTGTTACTAGCTACGTTGATTACTTAAACGGGGTAGACTTTTATCACAATCATCTTTTAAGTCTTAAATAAAAAACTCATTTTTCGGGACTTATACAGTTAGATAATTTATTCAAGTTTATTAACACTTAACCAGTGTTACTAGCTACGTTGATTACTTAAACGGGGTAGACTTTCATCACAATCATCTTTTAAGTCTTAAATAAAAAACTCATTTTTCGGGACTTATACAGTTCGATAATTTATTCAAGTTTATTAACACTTAACCAGTGTTACTAGCTATGTTGATTACTTAAACGGGGTAGACTTTCATCACAATCATCTTGTAAGTCTTAAATAAAAAACTCATTTTTCGGGACTTATGCAGTTCGATAATTTATTCAAGTTTATTAACACTTAACCAGTGTTACTAGCTACGTTGATTACTTAAACGGGGTAGACTTTCATCACAATCATCTTGTAAGTCTTAAATAAAAAACTCATTTTTCGGGACTCATGCAGTTCGATAATTTATTCAAGTTTATTAACACTTAACCAGTGTTACTAGCTACGTTGATTACTTAAACGGGGTAGACTTTCATCACAATCATCTTTTAAGTCTTAAATAAAAAACTCATTTTTCGGGACTTATACAGTTCGATAATTTATTCAAGTTTATTAACACTTAACCAGTGTTACTAGCTACGTTGATTACTTAAACGGGGTAGACTTTTATCACAATCATCTTTTAAGTCTTAAATAAAAAACTCATTTTTCGGGACTTATACAGTTCGATAATTTATTCAAGTTTATTAACACTTAACCAGTGTTACTAGCTACGTTGATTACTTAAACGGGGTAGACTTTTATCACAATCATCTTTTAAGTCTTAAATAAAAAACTCATTTTTCGGGACTTATACAGTTAGATAATTTATTCAAGTTTATTAACACTTAACCAGTGTTACTAGCTACGTTGATTACTTAAACGGGGTAGACTTTTATCACAATCATCTTGTAAGTCTTAAATAAAAAACTCATTTTTCGGGACTTATGCAGTTCGATAATTTATTCAAGTTTATTAACACTTAACCAGTGTTACTAGCTACGTTGATTACTTAAACGGGGTAGACTTTTATCACAATCATCTTTTAAGTCTTAAATAAAAAACTCATTTTTCGGGACTTATACAGTTAGATAATTTATTCAAGTTTATTAACACTTAACCAGTGTTACTAGCTACGTTGATTACTTAAACGGGGTAGACTTTTATCACAATCATCTTTTAAGTCTTAAATAAAAAACTCATTTTTCGGGACTTATACAGTTCGATAATTTATTCAAGTTTATTAACACTTAACCAGTGTTACTAGCTACGTTGATTACTTAAACGGGGTAGACTTTCATCACAATCATCTTGTAAGTCTTAAATAAAAAACTAATTTTTCGGGACTTATGCAGTTCGATAATTTATTCAAGTTTATTAACACTTAACCAGTGTTACTAGCTACGTTGATTACTTAAACGGGGTAGACTTTCATCACAATCATCTTGTAAGTCTTAAATAAAAAACTCATTTTTCGGGACTCATGCAGTTCGATAATTTATTCAAGTTTATTAACACTTAACCAGTGTTACTAGCTACGTTGATTACTTAAACGGGGTAAACTTTCATCACAATCATCTTTTAAGTCTTAAATAAAAAACTCATTTTTCGGGACTTATACAGTTCGATAATTTATTCAAGTTTATTAACACTTAACCAGTGTTACTAGCTACGTTGATTACTTAAACGGGGTAGACTTTTATCACAATCATCTTTTAAGTCTTAAATAAAAAACTAATTTTTCGGGACTTATACAGTTCGATAATTTATTCAAGTTTATTAACACTTAACCAGTGTTACTAGCTACGTTGATTACTTAAACGGGGTAGACTTTTATCACAATCATCTTTTAAGTCTTAAATAAAAAACTCATTTTTCGGGACTTATACAGTTAGATAATTTATTCAAGTTTATTAACACTTAACCAGTGTTACTAGCTACGTTGATTACTTAAACGGGGTAGACTTTTATCACAATCATCTTGTAAGTCTTAAATAAAAAACTCATTTTTCGGGACTTATGCAGTTCGATAATTTATTCAAGTTTATTAACACTTAACCAGTGTTACTAGCTACGTTGATTACTTAAACGGGGTAGACTTTCATCACAATCATCTTGTAAGTCTTAAATAAAAAACTCATTTTTCGGGACTTATGCAGTTCGATAATTTATTCAAGTTTATTAACACTTAACCAGTGTTACTAGCTACGTTGATTACTTAAACGGGGTAGACTTTCATCACAATCATCTTTTAAGTCTTAAATAAAAAACTCATTTTTCGGGACTTATACAGTTAGATAATTTATTCAAGTTTATTAACACTTAACCAGTGTTACTAGCTACGTTGATTACTTAAACGGGGTAGACTTTCATCACAATCATCTTGTAAGTCTTAAATAAAAAACTCATTTTTCGGGACTTATGCAGTTCGATAATTTATTCAAGTTTATTAACACTTAACCAGTGTTACTAGCTACGTTGATTACTTAAACGGGGTAGACTTTCATCACAATCATCTTGTAAGTCTTAAATAAAAAACTCATTTTTCGGGACTTATGCAGTTCGATAATTTATTCAAGTTTATTAACACTTAACCAGTGTTACTAGCTACGTTGATTACTTAAACGGGGTAGACTTTTATCACAATCATCTTGTAAGTCTTAAATAAAAAACTCATTTTTCGGGACTTATGCAGTTCGATAATTTATTCAAGTTTATTAACACTTAACCAGTGTTACTAGCTACGTTGATTACTTAAACGGGGTAGACTTTCATCACAATCATCTTGTAAGTCTTAAATAAAAAACTCATTTTTCGGGACTTATGCAGTTCGATAATTTATTCAAGTTTATTAACACTTAACCAGTGTTACTAGCTACGTTGATTACTTAAACGGGGTAGACTTTCATCACAATCATCTTTTAAGTCTTAAATAAAAAACTCATTTTTCGGGACTTATACAGTTAGATAATTTATTCAAGTTTATTAACACTTAACCAGTGTTACTAGCTACGTTGATTACTTAAACGGGGTAGACTTTCATCACAATCATCTTGTAAGTCTTAAATAAAAAACTCATTTTTCGGGACTTATGCAGTTCGATAATTTATTCAAGTTTATTAACACTTAACCAGTGTTACTAGCTACGTTGATTACTTAAACGGGGTAGACTTTCATCACAATCATCTTGTAAGTCTTAAATAAAAAACTCATTTTTCGGGACTCATGCAGTTCGATAATTTATTCAAGTTTATTAACACTTAACCAGTGTTACTAGCTACGTTGATTACTTAAACGGGGTAGACTTTCATCACAATCATCTTTTAAGTCTTAAATAAAAAACTCATTTTTCGGGACTTATACAGTTCGATAATTTATTCAAGTTTATTAACACTTAACCAGTGTTACTAGCTACGTTGATTACTTAAACGGGGTAGACTTTCATCACAATCATCTTGTAAGTCTTAAATAAAAAACTCATTTTTCGGGACTTATGCAGTTCGATAATTTATTCAAGTTTATTAACACTTAACCAGTGTTACTAGCTACGTTGATTACTTAAACGGGGTAGACTTTCATCACAATCATCTTGTAAGTCTTAAATAAAAAACTCATTTTTCGGGACTCATGCAGTTCGATAATTTATTCAAGTTTATTAACACTTAACCAGTGTTACTAGCTACGTTGATTACTTAAACGGGGTAGACTTTCATCACAATCATCTTTTAAGTCTTAAATAAAAAACTCATTTTTCGGGACTTATACAGTTCGATAATTTATTCAAGTTTATTAACACTTAACCAGTGTTACTAGCTACGTTGATTACTTAAACGGGGTAGACTTTTATCACAATCATCTTTTAAGTCTTAAATAAAAAACTCATTTTTCGGGACTTATACAGTTCGATAATTTATTCAAGTTTATTAACACTTAACCAGTGTTACTAGCTACGTTGATTACTTAAACGGGGTAGACTTTTATCACAATCATCTTTTAAGTCTTAAATAAAAAACTCATTTTTCGGGACTTATGCAGTTCGATAATTTATTCAAGTTTATTAACACTTAACCAGTGTTCCTAGCTACGTTGATTACTTAAACGGGGTAGACTTTCATCACAATCATCTTGTAAGTCTTAAATAAAAAACTCATTTTTCGGGACTTATGCAGTTCGATAATTTATTCAAGTTTATTAACACTTAACCAGTGTTACTAGCTACGTTGATTACTTAAACGGGGTAGACTTTCATCACAATCATCTTTTAAGTCTTAAATAAAAAACTCATTTTTCGGGACTTATACAGTTCGATAATTTATTCAAGTTTATTAACACTTAACCAGTGTTACTAGCTACGTTGATTACTTAAACGGGGTAGACTTTTATCACAATCATCTTTTAAGTCTTAAATAAAAAACTCATTTTTCGGGACTTATACAGTTAGATAATTTATTCAAGTTTATTAACACTTAACCAGTGTTACTAGCTACGTTGATTACTTAAACGGGGTAGACTTTTATCACAATCATCTTGTAAGTCTTAAATAAAAAACTCATTTTTCGGGACTTATGCAGTTCGATAATTTATTCAAGTTTATTAACACTTAACCAGTGTTACTAGCTACGTTGATTACTTAAACGGGGTAGACTTTCATCACAATCATCTTTTAAGTCTTAAATAAAAAACTCATTTTTCGGGACTTATACAGTTAGATAATTTATTCAAGTTTATTAACACTTAACCAGTGTTACTAGCTACGTTGATTACTTAAACGGGGTAGACTTTTATCACAATCATCTTTTAAGTCTTAAATAAAAAACTCATTTTTCGGGACTTATACAGTTCGATAATTTATTCAAGTTTATTAACACTTAACCAGTGTTACTAGCTACGTTGATTACTTAAACGGGGTAGACTTTCATCACAATCATCTTGTAAGTCTTAAATAAAAAACTCATTTTTCGGGACTTATGCAGTTCGATAATTTATTCAAGTTTATTAACACTTAACCAGTGTTACTAGCTACGTTGATTACTTAAACGGGGTAGACTTTCATCACAATCATCTTTTAAGTCTTAAATAAAAAACTCATTTTTCGGGACTTATACAGTTAGTTAATTTATTCAAGTTTATTAACACTTAACCAGTGTTACTAGCTACGTTGATTACTTAAACGGGGTAGACTTTTATCACAAT
Source organism: Lasiommata megera (assembly GCA_928268935.1). Lineage (NCBI taxonomy): Eukaryota > Metazoa > Arthropoda > Insecta > Lepidoptera > Nymphalidae > Lasiommata > Lasiommata megera. The sequence goes on along the minus strand of OV743333.1, from coordinate 9,956,324 downwards.
CATCTTTTAAGTCTTAAATAAAAAACTCATTTTTCGGGACTTATACAGTTCGATAATTTATTCAAGTTTATTAACACTTAACCAGTGTTACTAGCTACGTTGATTACTTAAACGGGGTAGACTTTCATCACAATCATCTTGTAAGTCTTAAATAAAAAACTCATTTTTCGGGACTTATGCAGTTCGATAATTTATTCAAGTTTATTAACACTTAACCAGTGTTACTAGCTACGTTGATTACTTAAACGGGGTAGACTTTCATCACAATCATCTTGTAAGTCTTAAATAAAAAACTCATTTTTCGGGACTTATGCAGTTCGATAATTTATTCAAGTTTATTAACACTTAACCAGTGTTACTAGCTACGTTGATTACTTAAACGGGGTAGACTTTCATCACAATCATCTTTTAAGTCTTAAATAAAAAACTCATTTTTCGGGACTTATACAGTTCGATAATTTATTCAAGTTTATTAACACTTAACCAGTGTTACTAGCTACGTTGATTACTTAAACGGGGTAGACTTTTATCACTATCATCTTTTAAGTCTTAAATAAAAAACTCATTTTTCGGGACTTATACAGTTAGATAATTTATTCAAGTTTATTAACACTTAACCAGTGTTACTAGCTACGTTGATTACTTAAACGGGGTAGACTTTCATCACAATCATCTTTTAAGTCTTAAATAAAAAACTCATTTTTCGGGACTTATACAGTTCGATAATTTATTCAAGTTTATTAACACTTAACCAGTGTTACTAGCTATGTTGATTACTTAAACGGGGTAGACTTTCATCACAATCATCTTGTAAGTCTTAAATAAAAAACTCATTTTTCGGGACTTATGCAGTTCGATAATTTATTCAAGTTTATTAACACTTAACCAGTGTTACTAGCTACGTTGATTACTTAAACGGGGTAGACTTTCATCACAATCATCTTGTAAGTCTTAAATAAAAAACTCATTTTTCGGGACTCATGCAGTTCGATAATTTATTCAAGTTTATTAACACTTAACCAGTGTTACTAGCTACGTTGATTACTTAAACGGGGTAGACTTTCATCACAATCATCTTTTAAGTCTTAAATAAAAAACTCATTTTTCGGGACTTATACAGTTCGATAATTTATTCAAGTTTATTAACACTTAACCAGTGTTACTAGCTACGTTGATTACTTAAACGGGGTAGACTTTTATCACAATCATCTTTTAAGTCTTAAATAAAAAACTCATTTTTCGGGACTTATACAGTTCGATAATTTATTCAAGTTTATTAACACTTAACCAGTGTTACTAGCTACGTTGATTACTTAAACGGGGTAGACTTTTATCACAATCATCTTTTAAGTCTTAAATAAAAAACTCATTTTTCGGGACTTATACAGTTAGATAATTTATTCAAGTTTATTAACACTTAACCAGTGTTACTAGCTACGTTGATTACTTAAACGGGGTAGACTTTTATCACAATCATCTTGTAAGTCTTAAATAAAAAACTCATTTTTCGGGACTTATGCAGTTCGATAATTTATTCAAGTTTATTAACACTTAACCAGTGTTACTAGCTACGTTGATTACTTAAACGGGGTAGACTTTCATCACAATCATCTTTTAAGTCTTAAATAAAAAACTCATTTTTCGGGACTTATACAGTTAGATAATTTATTCAAGTTTATTAACACTTAACCAGTGTTACTAGCTACGTTGATTACTTAAACGGGGTAGACTTTTATCACAATCATCTTTTAAGTCTTAAATAAAAAACTCATTTTTCGGGACTTATACAGTTCGATAATTTATTCAAGTTTATTAACACTTAACCAGTGTTACTAGCTACGTTGATTACTTAAACGGGGTAGACTTTCATCACAATCATCTTGTAAGTCTTAAATAAAAAACTAATTTTTCGGGACTTATGCAGTTCGATAATTTATTCAAGTTTATTAACACTTAACCAGTGTTACTAGCTACGTTGATTACTTAAACGGGGTAGACTTTCATCACAATCATCTTGTAAGTCTTAAATAAAAAACTCATTTTTCGGGACTCATGCAGTTCGATAATTTATTCAAGTTTATTAACACTTAACCAGTGTTACTAGCTACGTTGATTACTTAAACGGGGTAAACTTTCATCACAATCATCTTTTAAGTCTTAAATAAAAAACTCATTTTTCGGGACTTATACAGTTCGATAATTTATTCAAGTTTATTAACACTTAACCAGTGTTACTAGCTACGTTGATTACTTAAACGGGGTAGACTTTTATCACAATCATCTTTTAAGTCTTAAATAAAAAACTCATTTTTCGGGACTTATACAGTTCGATAATTTATTCAAGTTTATTAACACTTAACCAGTGTTACTAGCTACGTTGATTACTTAAACGGGGTAGACTTTTATCACAATCATCTTTTAAGTCTTAAATAAAAAACTCATTTTTCGGGACTTATACAGTTAGATAATTTATTCAAGTTTATTAACACTTAACCAGTGTTACTAGCTACGTTGATTACTTAAACGGGGTAGACTTTTATCACAATCATCTTGTAAGTCTTAAATAAAAAACTCATTTTTCGGGACTTATGCAGTTCGATAATTTATTCAAGTTTATTAACACTTAACCAGTGTTACTAGCTACGTTGATTACTTAAACGGGGTAGACTTTCATCACAATCATCTTGTAAGTCTTAAATAAAAAACTCATTTTTCGGGACTTATGCAGTTCGATAATTTATTCAAGTTTATTAACACTTAACCAGTGTTACTAGCTACGTTGATTACTTAAACGGGGTAGACTTTCATCACAATCATCTTTTAAGTCTTAAATAAAAAACTCATTTTTCGGGACTTATACAGTTAGATAATTTATTCAAGTTTATTAACACTTAACCAGTGTTACTAGCTACGTTGATTACTTAAACGGGGTAGACTTTCATCACAATCATCTTGTAAGTCTTAAATAAAAAACTCATTTTTCGGGACTTATGCAGTTCGATAATTTATTCAAGTTTATTAACACTTAACCAGTGTTACTAGCTACGTTGATTACTTAAACGGGGTAGACTTTCATCACAATCATCTTGTAAGTCTTAAATAAAAAACTCATTTTTCGGGACTTATGCAGTTCGATAATTTATTCAAGTTTATTAACACTTAACCAGTGTTACTAGCTACGTTGATTACTTAAACGGGGTAGACTTTTATCACAATCATCTTGTAAGTCTTAAATAAAAAACTCATTTTTCGGGACTTATGCAGTTCGATAATTTATTCAAGTTTATTAACACTTAACCAGTGTTACTAGCTACGTTGATTACTTAAACGGGGTAGACTTTCATCACAATCATCTTGTAAGTCTTAAATAAAAAACTCATTTTTCGGGACTTATGCAGTTCGATAATTTATTCAAGTTTATTAACACTTAACCAGTGTTACTAGCTACGTTGATTACTTAAACGGGGTAGACTTTCATCACAATCATCTTTTAAGTCTTAAATAAAAAACTCATTTTTCGGGACTTATACAGTTAGATAATTTATTCAAGTTTATTAACACTTAACCAGTGTTACTAGCTACGTTGATTACTTAAACGGGGTAGACTTTCATCACAATCATCTTGTAAGTCTTAAATAAAAAACTCATTTTTCGGGACTTATGCAGTTCGATAATTTATTCAAGTTTATTAACACTTAACCAGTGTTACTAGCTACGTTGATTACTTAAACGGGGTAGACTTTCATCACAATCATCTTGTAAGTCTTAAATAAAAAACTCATTTTTCGGGACTCATGCAGTTCGATAATTTATTCAAGTTTATTAACACTTAACCAGTGTTACTAGCTACGTTGATTACTTAAACGGGGTAGACTTTCATCACAATCATCTTTTAAGTCTTAAATAAAAAACTCATTTTTCGGGACTCATGCAGTTCGATAATTTATTCAAGTTTATTAACACTTAACCAGTGTTACTAGCTACGTTGATTACTTAAACGGGGTAGACTTTCATCACAATCATCTTGTAAGTCTTAAATAAAAAACTCATTTTTGGGGACTTATGCAGTTCGATAATTTATTCAAGTTTATTAACACTTAACCAGTGTTACTAGCTACGTTGATTACTTAAACGGGGTAGACTTTCATCACAATCATCTTTTAAGTCTTAAATAAAAAACTCATTTTTCGGGACTTATGCAGTTCGATAATTTATTCAAGTTTATTAACACTTAACCAGTGTTACTAGCTACGTTGATTACTTAAACGGGGTAGACTTTCATCACAATCATCTTTTAAGTCTTAAATAAAAAACTCATTTTTCGGGACTTATACAGTTCGATAATTTATTCAAGTTTATTAACACTTAACCAGTGTTACTAGCTACGTTGATTACTTAAACGGGGTAGACTTTTATCACAATCATCTTTTAAGTCTTAAATAAAAAACTCATTTTTCGGGACTTATGCAGTTCGATAATTTATTCAAGTTTATTAACACTTAACCAGTGTTACTAGCTACGTTGATTACTTAAACGGGGTAGACTTTCATCACAATCATCTTGTAAGTCTTAAATAAAAAACTCATTTTTCGGGACTTATGCAGTTCGATAATTTATTCAATTTTATTAACACTTAACCAGTGTTACTAGCTACGTTGATTACTTAAACGGGGTAGACTTTCATCACAATCATCTTTTAAGTCTTAAATAAAAAACTCATTTTTCGGGACTTATACAGTTAGTTAATTTATTCAAGTTTATTAACACTTAACCAGTGTTACTAGCTACGTTGATTACTTAAACGGGGTAGACTTTTATCACAATCATCTTTTAAGTCTTAAATAAAAAACTCATTTTTCGGGACTTATACAGTTAGATAATTTATTCAAGTTTATTAACACTTAACCAGTGTTACTAGCTACGTTGATTACTTAAACGGGGTAGACTTTCATCACAATCAACTTGTAAGTCTTAAATAAAAAACTCATTTTTCGGGACTTATGCAGTTCGATAATTTATTCAAGTTTATTAACACTTAACCAGTGTTACTAGCTACGTTGATTACTTAAACGGGGTAGACTTTCATCACAATCATCTTGTAAGTCTTAAATAAAAAACTCATTTTTCGGGACTTATGCAGTTCGATAATTTATTCAAGTTTATTAACACTTAACCAGTGTTACTAGCTACGTTGATTACTTAAACGGGGTAGACTTTCATCACAATCATCTTGTAAGTCTTAAATAAAAAACTCATTTTTCGGGACTTATGCAGTTCGATAATTTATTCAAGTTTATTAACACTTAACCAGTGTTAGTAGCTACGTTGATTACTTAAACGGGGTAGACTTTCATCACAATCATCTTGTAAGTCTTAAATAAAAAACTCATTTTTCGGGACTTATGCAGTTCGATAATTTATTCAAGTTTATTAACACTTAACCAGTGTTACTAGCTACGTTGATTACTTAAACGGGGTAGACTTTCATCACAATTATCTTTTAAGTCTTAAATAAAAAACTCATTTTTCGGGACTTATACAGTTAGATAATTTATTCAAGTTTATTAACACTTAACCAGTGTTACTAGCTACGTTGATTACTTAAACGGGGTAGACTTTTATCACAATCATCTTTTAAGTCTTAAATAAAAAACTCATTTTTCGGGACTTATGCAGTTCGATAATTTATTCAAGTTTATTAACACTTAACCAGTGTTACTAGCTACGTTGATTACTTAAACGGGGTAGACTTTCATCACAATCATCTTTTAAGTCTTAAATAAAAAACTCATTTTTCGGGACTTATACAGTTAGATAATTTATTCAAGTTTATTAACACTTAACCAGTGTTACTAGCTACGTTGATTACTTAAACGGGGTAGACTTTCATCACAATCATCTTGTAAGTCTTAAATAAAAAACTCATTTTTCGGGACTTATGCAGTTCGATAATTTATTCAAGTTTATTAACACTTAACCAGTGTTACTAGCTACGTTGATTACTTAAACGGGGTAGACTTTCATCACAATCATCTTGTAAGTCTTAAATAAAAAACTCATTTTTCGGGACTTATGCAGTTCGATAATTTATTCAAGTTTATTAACACTTAACCAGTGTTACTAGCTACGTTGATTACTTAAACGGGGTAGACTTTCATCACAATCATCTTTTAAGTCTTAAATAAAAAACTCATTTTTCGGGACTTATACAGTTAGATAATTTATTCAAGTTTATTAACACTTAACCAGTGTTACTAGCTACGTTGATTACTTAAACGGGGTAGACTTTTATCACAATCATCTTTTAAGTCTTAAGTAAAAAACTCATTTTTCGGGACTTATACAGTTCGATAATTTATTCAAGTTTATTAACACTTAACCAGTGTTACTAGCTACGTTGATTACTTAAACGGGGTAGACTTTCATCACAATCATCTTTTAAGTCTTAAATAAAAAACTCATTTTTCGGGACTTATACAGTTAGATAATTTATTCAAGTTTATTAACACTTAACCAGTGTTACTAGCTACGTTGATTACTTAAACGGGGTAGACTTTTATCACAATCATCTTTTAAGTCTTAAATAAAAAACTCATTTTTCGGGACTTATACAGTTCGATAATTTATTCAAGTTTATTAACACTTAACCAGTGTTACTAGCTACGTTGATTACTTAAACGGGGTAGACTTTCATCACAATCATCTTGTAAGTCTTAAATAAAAGACTCATTTTTCGGGACTTATGCAGTTCGATAATTTATTCAAGTTTATTAACACTTAACCAGTGTTACTAGCTACGTTGATTACTTAAACGGGGTAGACTTTCATCACAATCATCTTGTAAGTCTTAAATAAAAAACTCATTTTTCGGGACTTATGCAGTTCGATAATTTATTCAAGTTTATTAACACTTAACCAGTGTTACTAGCTACGTTGATTACTTAAACGGGGTAGACTTTCATCACAATCATCTTTTAAGTCTTAAATAAAAAACTCATTTTTCGGGACTTATACAGTTCGATAATTTATTCAAGTTTATTAACACTTAACCAGTGTTACTAGCTACGTTGATTACTTAAACGGGCTAGACTTTTATCACAATCATCTTGTAAGTCTTAAATAAAAAACTCATTTTTCGGGACTTATGCAGTTCGATAATTTATTCAAGTTTATTAACACTTAACCAGTGTTACTAGCTACGTTGATTACTTAAACGGGTTAGACTTTCATCACAATCATCTTGTAAGTCTTAAATAAAAAACTCATTTTTCGGGACTTAGGCAGTTCGATAATTTATTAAAGTTTATTAACACTTAACCAGTGTTACTAGCTACGTTGATTACTTAAACGGGGTAGACTTTCATCACAATCATCTTTTAAGTCTTAAATAAAAAACTCATTTTTCGGGACTTATACAGTTAGATAATTTATTCAAGTTTATTAACACTTAACCAGTGTTACTAGCTACGTTGATTACTTAAACGGGGTAGACTTTCATCACAATCATCTTGTAAGTCTTAAATAAAAAACTCATTTTTCGGGACATATGCAGTTCGATAATTTATTCAAGTTTATTAACACTTAACCAGTGTTACTAGCTACGTTGATTACTTAAACGGGGTAGACTTTCATCACAATCATCTTTTAAGTCTTAAATAAAAAACTCATTTTTCGGGACTTATACAGTTCGATAATTTATTCAAGTTTATTAACACTTAACCAGTGTTACTAGCTACGTTGATTACTTAAACGGGGTAGACTTTCATCACAATCATCTTGTAAGTCTTAAATAAAAAACTCATTTTTCGGGACTTATGCAGTTCGATAATTTATTCAAGTTTATTAACACTTAACCAGTGTTACTAGCTACGTTGATTACTTAAACGGGGTAGACTTTCATCACAATCATCTTGTAAGTCTTAAATAAAAAACTCATTTTTCGGGACTTATGCAGTTCGATATTTTATTCAAGTTTATTAACGCTTAACCAGTGTTACTAGCTACGTTGATTACTTAAACGGGGTAGACTTTCATCACAATCATCTTTTAAGTCTTAAATAAAAAACTCATTTTTCGGGACTTATACAGTTAGATAATTTATTCAAGTTTATTAACACTTAACCAGTGTTACTAGCTACGTTGATTACTTAAACGGGGTAGACTTTCATCACAATCATCTTGTAAGTCTTAAATAAAAAACTCATTTTTCGGGACATATGCAGTTCGATAATTTATTCAAGTTTATTAACACTTAACCAGTGTTACTAGCTACGTTGATTACTTAAACGGGGTAGACTTTCATCACAATCATCTTTTAAGTCTTAAATAAAAAACTCATTTTTCGGGACTTATACAGTTCGATAATTTATTCAAGTTTATTAACACTTAACCAGTGTTACTAGCTACGTTGATTACTTAAACGGGGTAGACTTTCATCACAATCATCTTGTAAGTCTTAAATAAAAAACTCATTTTTCGGGACTTATGCAGTTCGATAATTTATTCAAGTTTATTAACACTTAACCAGTGTTACTAGCTACGTTGATTACTTAAACGGGGTAGACTTTCATCACAATCATCTTGTAAGTCTTAAATAAAAAACTCATTTTTCGGGACTTATGCAGTTCGATATTTTATTCAAGTTTATTAACGCTTAACCAGTGTTACTAGCTACGTTGATTACTTAAACGGGGTAGACTTTCATCACAATCATCTTTTAAGTCTTAAATAAAAAACTCATTTTTCGGGACTTATACAGTTCGATAATTTATTCAAGTTTATTAACACTTAACCAGTGTTACTAGCTACGTTGATTACTTAAACGGGGTAGACTTTCATCACAATCATCTTTTAAGTCTTAAATAAAAAACTCATTTTTCGGGACTTATACAGTTAGATAATTTATTCAAGTTTATTAACACTTAACCAGTGTTACTAGCTACGTTGATTACTTAAACGGGGTAGACTTTTATCACAATCATCTTTTAAGTCTTAAATAAAAAACTCATTTTTCGGGACTTATGCAGTTCGATAATTTATTCAAGTTTATTAACACTTAACCAGTGTTACTAGCTACGTTGATTACTTAAACGGGGTAGACTTTCATCACAATCAACTTGTAAGTCTTAAATAAAAAACTCATTTTTCGGGACTTATGCAGTTCGATAATTTATTCAAGTTTATTAACACTTAACCAGTGTTACTAGCTACGTTGATTACTTAAACGGGGTAGGCTTTCATCACAATCATCTTGTAAGTCTTAAATAAAAAACTCATTTTTCGGGACTTATGCAGTTCGATAATTTATTCAAGTTTATTAACACTTAACCAGTGTTACTAGCTACGTTGATTACTTAAACGGGGTAGACTTTCATCACAATCATCTTGTAAGTCTTAAATAAAAAACTCATTTTTCGGGACTTATGCAGTTCGATAATTTATTCAAGTTTATTAACACTTAACCAGTGTTACTAGCTACGTTGATTACTTAAACGGGGTAGACTTTCATCACAATCATCTTTTAAGTCTTAAATAAAAAACTCATTTTTCGGGACTTATACAGTTCGATAATTTATTCAAGTTTATTAACACTTAACCAGTGTTACTAGCTACGTTGATTACTTAAACGGGCTAGACTTTTATCACAATCATCTTGTAAGTCTTAAATAAAAAACTCATTTTTCGGGACTTATGCAGTTCGATAATTTATTCAAGTTTATTAACACTTAACCAGTGTTACTAGCTACGTTGATTACTTAAACGGGTTAGACTTTCATCACAATCATCTTGTAAGTCTTAAATAAAAAACTCATTTTTCGGGACTTAGGCAGTTCGATAATTTATTAAAGTTTATTAACACTTAACCAGTGTTACTAGCTACGTTGATTACTTAAACGGGGTAGACTTTCATCACAATCATCTTTTAAGTCTTAAATAAAAAACTCATTTTTCGGGACTTATACAGTTAGATAATTTATTCAAGTTTATTAACACTTAACCAGTGTTACTAGCTACGTTGATTACTTAAACGGGGTAGACTTTCATCACAATCATCTTGTAAGTCTTAAATAAAAAACTCATTTTTCGGGACATATGCAGTTCGATAATTTATTCAAGTTTATTAACACTTAACCAGTGTTACTAGCTACGTTGATTACTTAAACGGGGTAGACTTTCATCACAATCATCTTTTAAGTCTTAAATAAAAAACTCATTTTTCGGGACTTATACAGTTCGATAATTTATTCAAGTTTATTAACACTTAACCAGTGTTACTAGCTACGTTGATTACTTAAACGGGGTAGACTTTCATCACAATCATCTTGTAAGTCTTAAATAAAAAACTCATTTTTCGGGACTTATGCAGTTCGATAATTTATTCAAGTTTATTAACACTTAACCAGTGTTACTAGCTACGTTGATTACTTAAACGGGGTAGACTTTCATCACAATCATCTTGTAAGTCTTAAATAAAAAACTCATTTTTCGGGACTTATGCAGTTCGATATTTTATTCAAGTTTATTAACGCTTAACCAGTGTTACTAGCTACGTTGATTACTTAAACGGGGTAGACTTTCATCACAATCATCTTTTAAGTCTTAAATAAAAAACTCATTTTTCGGGACTTATACAGTTAGATAATTTATTCAAGTTTATTAACACTTAACCAGTGTTACTAGCTACGTTGATTACTTAAACGGGGTAGACTTTCATCACAATCATCTTGTAAGTCTTAAATAAAAAACTCATTTTTCGGGACATATGCAGTTCGATAATTTATTCAAGTTTATTAACACTTAACCAGTGTTACTAGCTACGTTGATTACTTAAACGGGGTAGACTTTCATCACAATCATCTTTTAAGTCTTAAATAAAAAACTCATTTTTCGGGACTTATACAGTTCGATAATTTATTCAAGTTTATTAACACTTAACCAGTGTTACTAGCTACGTTGATTACTTAAACGGGGTAGACTTTCATCACAATCATCTTGTAAGTCTTAAATAAAAAACTCATTTTTCGGGACTTATGCAGTTCGATAATTTATTCAAGTTTATTAACACTTAACCAGTGTTACTAGCTACGTTGATTACTTAAACGGGGTAGACTTTCATCACAATCATCTTGTAAGTCTTAAATAAAAAACTCATTTTTCGGGACTTATGCAGTTCGATATTTTATTCAAGTTTATTAACGCTTAACCAGTGTTACTAGCTACGTTGATTACTTAAACGGGGTAGACTTTCATCACAATCATCTTTTAAGTCTTAAATAAAAAACTCATTTTTCGGGACTTATACAGTTCGATAATTTATTCAAGTTTATTAACACTTAACCAGTGTTACTAGCTACGTTGATTACTTAAACGGGGTAGACTTTCATCACAATCATCTTTTAAGTCTTAAATAAAAAACTCATTTTTCGGGACTTATACAGTTAGATAATTTATTCAAGTTTATTAACACTTAACCAGTGTTACTAGCTACGTTGATTACTTAAACGGGGTAGACTTTTATCACAATCATCTTTTAAGTCTTAAATAAAAAACTCATTTTTCGGGACTTATGCAGTTCGATAATTTATTCAAGTTTATTAACACTTAACCAGTGTTACTAGCTACGTTGATTACTTAAACGGGGTAGACTTTCATCACAATCAACTTGTAAGTCTTAAATAAAAAACTCATTTTTCGGGACTTATGCAGTTCGATAATTTATTCAAGTTTATTAACACTTAACCAGTGTTACTAGCTACGTTGATTACTTAAACGGGGTAGGCTTTCATCACAATCATCTTGTAAGTCTTAAATAAAAAACTCATTTTTCGGGACTTATGCATTTCGATAATTTATTCAAGTTTATTAACACTTAACCAGTGTTACTAGCTACGTTGATTACTTAAACGGGGTAGACTTTCATCACAATCATCTTTTAAGTCTTAAATAAAAAACTCATTTTTCGGGACTTATACAGTTGGATAATTTATTCAAGTTTATTAACACTTAACCAGTGTTACTAGCTACGTTGATTACTTAAACGGGGTAGACTTTCATCACAATCATCTTTTAAGTCTTAAATAAAAAACTCATTTTTCGGGACTTATACAGTTCGATAATTTATTCAAGTTTATTAACACTTAACCAGTGTTACTAGCTACGTTGATTACTTAAACGGGGTAGACTTTCATCACAATCATCTTGTAAGTCTTAAATAAAAAACTCATTTTTCGGGACTTATGCAGTTCGATAATTTATTCAAGTTTATTAACACTTAACCAGTGTTACTAGCTACGTTGATTACTTAAACGGGCTAGACTTTTATCACAATCATCTTGTAAGTCTTAAATAAAAAACTCATTTTTCGGGACTTATGCAGTTCGATAATTTATTCAAGTTTATTAACACTTAACCAGTGTTACTAGCTACGTTGATTACTTAAACGGGGTAGACTTTCATCACAATCATCTTGTAAGTCTTAAATAAAAAACTCATTTTTCGGGACTTATGCAGTTCGATAATTTATTCAAGTTTATTAACACTTAACCAGTGTTACTAGCTACGTTGATTACTTAAACGGGGTAGACTTTCATCACAATCATCTTTTAAGTCTTAAATAAAAAACTCATTTTTCGGGACTTATACAGTTAGATAATTTATTCAAGTTTATTAACACTTAACCAGTGTTACTAGCTACGTTGATTACTTAAGCGGGGTAGACTTTTATCACAATCATCTTTTAAGTCTTAAATAAAAAACTCATTTTTCGGGACTTATACAGTTCGATAATTTATTCAAGTTTATTAACACTTAACCAGTGTTACTAGCTACGTTGATTACTTAAACGGGGTAGACTTTCATCACAATCATCTTGTAAGTCTTAAATAAAAAACTCATTTTTCGGGACTTATGCAGTTCGATAATTTATTCAAGTTTATTAACACTTAACCAGTGTTACTAGCTACGTTGATTACTTAAACGGGGTAGACTTTCATCACAATCATCTTTTAAGTCTTAAATAAAAAACTCATTTTTCGGGACTTATACAGTTAGATAATTTATTCAAGTTTATTAACACTTAACCAGTGTTACTAGCTACGTTGATTACTTAAACGGGGTAGACTTTCATCACAATCATCTTGTAAGTCTTAAATAAAAAACTCATTTTTCGGGACTTATGCAGTTCGATATTTTATTCAAGTTTATTAACACTTAACCAGTGTTACTAGCTACGTTGATTACTTAAACGGGGTAGACTTTCATCACAATCATCTTGTAAGTCTTAAATAAAAAACTCATTTTTCGGGACTTATGCAGTTCGATAATTTATTCAAGTTTATTAACACTTAACCAGTGTTACTAGCTACGTTGATTACTTAAACGGGGTAGACTTTTATCACAATCATCTTGTAAGTCTTAAATAAAAAACTCATTTTTCGGGACTTATGCAGTTCGATAATTTATTCAAGTTTATTAACACTTAACCAGTGTTACTAGCTACGTTGATTACTTAAACGGGGTAGACTTTCATCACAATCATCTTGTAAGTCTTAAATAAAAAACTCATTTTTCGGGACTTATACAGTTCGATAATTTATTCAAGTTTATTAACACTTAACCAGTGTTACTAGCTACGTTGATTACTTAAACGGGGTAGACTTTTATCACAATCATCTTTTAAGTCTTAAATAAAAAACTCATTTTTCGGGACTTATGCAGTTCGATAATTTATTCAAGTTTATTAACACTTAACCAGTGTTACTAACTACGTTGATTACTTAAACGGGGTAGACTTTCATCACAATCATCTTGTAAGTCTTAAATAAAAAACTCATTTTTCGGGACTTATGCAGTTCGATATTTTATTCAAGTTTATTAACACTTAACCAGTGTTACTAGCTACGTTGATTACTTAAACGGGGTAGACTTTCATCACAATCATCTTTTAAGTCTTAACTAAAAAACTCATTTTTCGGGACTTATACAGTTCGATAATTTATTCAAGTTTATTAACACTTAACCAGTGTTACTAGCTACGTTGATTACTTAAACGGGGTAGACTTTCATCACAATCATCTTTTAAGTCTTAAATAAAAAACTCATTTTTCGGGACTTATACAGTTAGATAATTTATTCAAGTTTATTAACACTTAACCAGTGTTACTAGCTACGTTGATTACTTAAACGGGGTAGACTTTCATCACAATCAACTTGTAAGTCTTAAATAAAAAACTCATTTTTCGGGACTTATGCAGTTCGATAATTTATTCAAGTTTATTAACACTTAACCAGTGTTACTAGCTACGTTGATTACTTAAACGGGGTAGACTTTCATCACAATCATCTTGTAAGTCTTAAATAAAAAACTCATTTTTCGGGACTTATGCAGTTCGATAATTTATTCAAGTTTATTAACACTTAACCAGTGTTACTAGCTACGTTGATTACTTAAACGGGGTAGACTTTCATCACAATCATCTTGTAAGTCTTAAATAAAAAACTCATTTTTCGGGACTTATGCAGTTCGATAATTTATTCAAGTTTATTAACACTTAACCAGTGTTACTAGCTACGTTGATTACTTAAACGGGGTAGACTTTCATCACAATCATCTTGTAAGTCTTAAATAAAAAACTCATTTTTCGGGACTTATGCAGTTCGATAATTTATTCAAGTTTATTAACACTTAACCAGTGTTACTAGCTACGTTGATTACTTAAACGGGGTAGACTTTCATCACAATCATCTTTTAAGTCTTAAATAAAAAACTCATTTTTCGGGACTTATACAGTTAGATAATTTAATCAAGTTTATTAACACTTAACCAGTGTTACTAGCTACGTTGATTACTTAAACGGGGTAGACTTTCATCACAATCATCTTGTAAGTCTTAAATAAAAAACTCATTTTTCGGGACTTATGCAGTTCGATAATTTATTCAAGTTTATTAACACTTAACCAGTGTTACTAGCTACGTTGATTACTTAAACGGGGTAGACTTTCATCACAATCATCTTTTAAGTCTTAAATAAAAAACTCATTTTTCGGGACTTATACAGTTAGATAATTTATTCAAGTTTATTAACACTTAACCAGTGTTACTAGCTACGTTGATTACTTAAGCGGGGTAGACTTTTATCACAATCATCTTTTAAGTCTTAAATAAAAAACTCATTTTTCGGGACTTATACAGTTCGATAATTTATTCAAGTTTATTAACACTTAACCAGTGTTACTAGCTACGTTGATTACTTAAACGGGGTAGACTTTCATCACAATCATCTTGTAAGTCTTAAATAAAAAACTCATTTTTCGGGACTTATGCAGTTCGATAATTTATTCAAGTTTATTAACACTTAACCAGTGTTACTAGCTACGTTGATTACTTAAACGGGGTAGACTTTCATCACAATCATCTTTTAAGTCTTAAATAAAAAACTCATTTTTCGGGACTTATACAGTTAGATAATTTATTCAAGTTTATTAACACTTAACCAGTGTTACTAGCTACGTTTATTACTTAAACGGGGTAGACTTTCATCACAATCATCTTGTAAGTCTTAAATAAAAAACTCATTTTTCGGGACTTATGCAGTTCGATATTTTATTCAAGTTTATTAACACTTAACCAGTGTTACTAGCTACGTTGATTACTTAAACGGGGTAGACTTTCATCACAATCATCTTTTAAGTCTTAAATAAAAAACTCATTTTTCGGGACTTATACAGTTAGATAATTTATTCAAGTTTATTAACACTTAACCAGTGTTACTAGCTACGTTGATTACTTAAACGGGGTAGACTTTTATCACAATCATCTTTTAAGTCTTAAATAAAAAACTCATTTTTCGGGACTTATACAGTTCGATAATTTATTCAAGTTTATTAACACTTAACCAGTGTTACTAGCTACGTTGATTACTTAAACGGGGTAGACTTTCATCACAATCATCTTGTAAGTCTTAAATAAAAAACTCATTTTTCGGGACTTATGCAGTTCGATAATTTATTCAAGTTTATTAACACTTAACCAGTGTTACTAACTACGTTGATTACTTAAACGGGGTAGACTTTCATCACAATCATCTTGTAAGTCTTAAATAAAAAACTCATTTTTCGGGACTTATGCAGTTCGATATTTTATTCAAGTTTATTAACACTTAACCAGTGTTACTAGCTACGTTGATTACTTAAACGGGGTAGACTTTCATCACAATCATCTTTTAAGTCTTAAATAAAAAACTCATTTTTCGGGACTTATACAGTTCGATAATTTATTCAAGTTTATTAACACTTAACCAGTGTTACTAGCTACGTTGATTACTTAAACGGGGTAGACTTTCATCACAATCATCTTTTAAGTCTTAAATAAAAAACTCATTTTTCGGGACTTATACAGTTAGATAATTTATTCAAGTTTATTAACACTTAACCAGTGTTACTAGCTACGTTGATTACTTAAACGGGGTAGACTTTCATCACAATCAACTTGTAAGTCTTAAATAAAAAACTCATTTTTCGGGACTTATGCAGTTCGATAATTTATTCAAGTTTATTAACACTTAACCAGTGTTACTAGCTACGTTGATTACTTAAACGGGGTAGACTTTCATCACAATCATCTTGTAAGTCTTAAATAAAAAACTCATTTTTCGGGACTTATGCAGTTCGATAATTTATTCAAGTTTATTAACACTTAACCAGTGTTACTAGCTACGTTGATTACTTAAACGGGGTAGACTTTCATCACAATCATCTTGTAAGTCTTAAATAAAAAACTCATTTTTCGGGACTTATGCAGTTCGATAATTTATTCAAGTTTATTAACACTTAACCAGTGTTAGTAGCTACGTTGATTACTTAAACGGGGTAGACTTTCATCACAATCATCTTGTAAGTCTTAAATAAAAAACTCATTTTTCGGGACTTATGCAGTTCGATAATTTATTCAAGTTTATTAACACTTAACCAGTGTTACTAGCTACGTTGATTACTTAAACGGGGTAGACTTTCATCACAATTATCTTTTAAGTCTTAAATAAAAAACTCATTTTTCGGGACTTATACAGTTAGATAATTTATTCAAGTTTATTAACACTTAACCAGTGTTACTAGCTACGTTGATTACTTAAACGGGGTAGACTTTTATCACAATCATCTTTTAAGTCTTAAATAAAAAACTCATTTTTCGGGACTTATGCAGTTCGATAATTTATTCAAGTTTATTAACACTTAACCAGTGTTACTAGCTACGTTGATTACTTAAACGGGGTAGACTTTCATCACAATCATCTTTTAAGTCTTAAATAAAAAACTCATTTTTCGGGACTTATACAGTTAGATAATTTATTCAAGTTTATTAACACTTAACCAGTGTTACTAGCTACGTTGATTACTTAAACGGGGTAGACTTTCATCACAATCATCTTGTAAGTCTTAAATAAAAAACTCATTTTTCGGGACTTATGCAGTTCGATAATTTATTCAAGTTTATTAACACTTAACCAGTGTTACTAGCTACGTTGATTACTTAAACGGGGTAGACTTTCATCACAATCATCTTGTAAGTCTTAAATAAAAAACTCATTTTTCGGGACTTATGCAGTTCGATAATTTATTCAAGTTTATTAACACTTAACCAGTGTTACTAGCTACGTTGATTACTTAAACGGGGTAGACTTTCATCACAATCATCTTTTAAGTCTTAAATAAAAAACTCATTTTTCGGGACTTATACAGTTAGATAATTTATTCAAGTTTATTAACACTTAACCAGTGTTACTAGCTACGTTGATTACTTAAACGGGGTAGACTTTTATCACAATCATCTTTTAAGTCTTAAGTAAAAAACTCATTTTTCGGGACTTATACAGTTCGATAATTTATTCAAGTTTATTAACACTTAACCAGTGTTACTAGCTACGTTGATTACTTAAACGGGGTAGACTTTCATCACAATCATCTTTTAAGTCTTAAATAAAAAACTCATTTTTCGGGACTTATACAGTTAGATAATTTATTCAAGTTTATTAACACTTAACCAGTGTTACTAGCTACGTTGATTACTTAAACGGGGTAGACTTTTATCACAATCATCTTTTAAGTCTTAAATAAAAAACTCATTTTTCGGGACTTATACAGTTCGATAATTTATTCAAGTTTATTAACACTTAACCAGTGTTACTAGCTACGTTGATTACTTAAACGGGGTAGACTTTCATCACAATCATCTTGTAAGTTTAAATAAAAAACTCATTTTTCGGGACTTATGCAGTTCGATAATTTATTCAAGTTTATTAACACTTAACCAGTGTTACTAGCTTCGTTGATTACTTAAACGGGGTAGACTTTCATCACAATCATCTTTTAAGTCTTAAATAAAAAACTCATTTTTCGGGACTTATACAGTTAGATAATTTATTCAAGTTTATTAACACTTTCTGATTCGATCACGTAGAGATACTCCTAGCATAGCTCTCTCCATTGCTCGCTGAGTGACTCTGAGCCTTCTTATGAGGCCCATAGTGAGCGACCACGTTTCGGATCCGTAAGTCATCACTGGCAACACGCACTGTTCGAAAACTTTAGTCTTCAGGCACTGAGGGATTTTGGACGAAAAGATGTCTCGCAGTTTCCCAAACGCTGCCCACCCGAGCTGAATTCGGCGGCTGACCTCCTTATCGAAATTGGACTTACCTAATCGGATTGTGTGTCCTAGGTATACATACTCGTCTACAATTTCAAGTGCAGAGCTCTCAACGATTACTGGGTAGGGCAGAACATTAGCGTTCGACATGATTTTTGTCTTGCTCATGTTCATACGCAGGCCTACCTGTTGAGAAACTCTGCTAAGGTCATTGAGCATTGCGTCGAGGTCTTCCAGAGTCTCTGCCATTACGACTACGTCATCGGCAAACCGAAGGTGATTGATGTACTCGCCATTGATGTTGATGCCAAGTCCGTTCCAATCCAGAAGCTTGAAAACATCTTCCAACGCTGCGGTAAACAGCTTCGGGGAGATGACATCTCCCTGTCGCACTCCTCGCTGCAGTTGTATCGGCTTCGTCGTCTGGTCCTGTATACGGACTGACATGGTGGCGTTTTCATACAGACACTTCAACACTTGGATGTACCGGTAGTCGATTCGGCATCTCTGCAGTGACCTCAAAACAGCCCAAGTTTCCACCGAATCGAAAGCTTTCTCATAGTCCACAAATGCTAAACAAAGTGGCCGGTTGTACTCTTCGGTCTTCTGTACAATCTGCCGCAGTGTATGTATGTGGTCTATGGTACTAAAGCCCTTCCGGAAACCGGCTTGTTCGGGAGGCTGGAAGTCGTCGAACCTATTAGCGAGACGATTCGTGATGACTCTCGAGAACAACTTATAGACATGGCTCAGCAGCGAGATGGGTCTGTAGTTCTTCAGTAAGGTATTGTCACCTTTTTTGAAGAACAGAACCACAACGCTCCTGCGCCACGCCTCTGGCGTTATGCCTTGCTGAATGACGGAATTGAACAATCGCTGAAGGACTATAAGTATTGGTTTTCCACCCGCTTTCAGGAGTTCTGCTGTGATTCCATCATCACCTGGCGCTTTGCCATTCTTAAGTTGTTTGAGAGCCCACCCAATCTCATATAGGCTGACGTCCGGGATATCTTCGGTGTAATGTCGGGTCAATTTAGCTCTCGGATCCTTGGCTAAATTTTCTACAGGCTTCTGTGTTGTGGTGTACAACTGACCATAGAACTTTTCAACCTCACCCAAGATCTCAGGTTTAGAAGAGATGAGACTACCATTGTCTGTCTTCAGTCGCATCAATTGACTCTGTCCGATAGACAGATCTCTCGCGAACACTTTAGAGCCTCTGTTTTGCTCGATTGCATTTTTAATGCGCTCCGTATTGAAGTGCCGCAGGTCACATGTCTGTGATTTAGAGATCTGCCTATTAATCCTCCTATAGGCGGACTCATCCACTGAAGATTGTAGTCTCATCTCATGTCTCTCTTCCATGAGCTTGAGTGTATGGGTTGAAAACTTTCTTAATCTATTTTTACGGTGAGTCTTATAGAACTTGGACCCGACCGTATGGACAGTTTCCACCAGCCTGATGTTCAAATCGTCCACTGTGTCGCAATCTGCAAGGCAATCGAACCGGTTCTGCAGTTCCAGTTGAAAGCTCTCGGGGTTTTGTATATGGGCTCGAGTAGGCCGGAGTGTAGACTTTACCAGTGTTAACCTTTCCAGCTGGACGTTAATATTCAATGTGCCTCTTACCATACGATGATCGCTCCCGGTTTTCACCCTGTTGATCACAGAGACATCATTGAATATGTGCCGCTTTGTTGACATGATAAAGTCAATCTCATTCCTCGTGGAACCATGAGGGCTCATCCAGGTCCATTTCCTGTGTGGCGGCTTCTTGAAGAAGGAGTTCATCATATAGAGGCCCTCCTTCTCCATGAAGTCGGCCAACATTTGGCCCCTGTGGTTTCGTTGCCCATATCCAAATTGCCCCACTCTCAACTCTGAACCTGTACGCTCACCTAGTCTTGCGTTAAAATCCCCCATCACCACATTGTAATAGGTGTTTGAGGTATGTATGGCTTTAGAAATATCCTCATACAATACCTCTACTTCCTCGTCCGGGTGTGCTGAGGTCGGTGCGTATACCTGTATCACCTTCAACGAATACCGTTTGGTGATTCTGAGTATAAGGTATGCTACCCTACTCGACACACTCTCGACTCGTACAATATTGTTGACGAGGGACTTGTGGACGATGAATCCAACACCACCCTGAGATTGCTGGTCACCCTCCCGGTAGTAGAACAAGTTGCCAGAATTCAAGGTTATGGAGTCCTCCCCCTCTCTTCGGACTTCAGATAATCCTATTATATCCCAACGCAACTTGCTCACTGCTTCTTCCAGCTCTATCACCTTTTCGTCGGTCCTCAAAGTGCGTGCGTTATAAGTTGCCAGGTCTAGTCGTCGGGGTTGGCAGCGGAATCTCTTCCGGAGATTCTTGACACCCCCTGCCCCGCCGTTACCATAACCGCTGCCAGAGCCAGGGATAGCGGGGCTGCCGGGGACTAGGGGCTGTGGCTTTTTTGTTACTACCATACAAAGAAAATGCCGATAATCACCACGCTTGGCATGCGGGTTGGTGATCGCAGTGCTGGTCCTCTCGCACCAATAACGCTGCTGCCCGTTATTGTCAGTCAATTTAAGACCAGTTAATACTTAATGGTTATACCGCCATTCATCGGTCGCCAGAGCCTCGTCGGTAATTCGGCAGGGTGCACCACGGGCAGGTGAGGTTGGCAATTGGGAAGGCCGACTGGTACTAGTCTTCCCCTTACTCCCCAGGACCAGAGTTACCGACATAGCTCAGCGAGTTGCGAAGTTGAAGTGGCAATGGGCGGGGCACATAGCTCGGAGAACCGATGGACGTTGGGGTCCCAAGGTGCTGGAATGGCGACCCCGCACCGGTAAACGTAGCGTTGGTCGACCCCCAACAAGGTGGACAGACGACATCAAACGAGTCGCAGGGAGCCGCTGGATACAAGCGGCCCAAGACCGTGGCCGTTGGAACTCCTTACAAAAGACCTATGTCCAGCAGTGGACGTCTATCGGTTGAAGTGATGATGATGATGATTAACACATAACCAGTGTTACTAGCTACGTTGATTACTTAAACGGGGTAGACTTTCATCACAATCATCTTTTAAGTCTTAAATAAAAAACTCATTTTTCGGGACTTATACAGTTCGATAATTTATTCAAGTTTATTAACACTTAACCAGTGTTACTAGCTACGTTGATTACTTAAACGGGGTAGACTTTCATCACAATCATCTTGTAAGTCTTAAATAAAAAACTCATTTTTCGGGACTTATGCAGTTCGAAAATTTATTCAAGTTTATTAACACTTAACCAGTGTTACTAGCTACGTTGATTACTTAAACGGGGTAGACTTTCATCACAATCATCTTTTAAGTCTTAAATAAAGAACTCATTTTTCGGGACTTATACAGTTAGATAATTTATTCAAGTTTATTAACACTTAACCAGTGTTACTAGCTACGTTACACTATTATACTAGCTATCACAATCTACTTGCTTGCTTGCTTGCTTGCTTGCTTGCTTGCTTGCTTGCTTGCTTGCTTGCTTGCTTGCTTGCTTGCTTGCTTGCTTGCTTGCTTGCTTGCTTGCTTGCTTGCTTGCTTGCTTGCTTGCTTGCTTGCTTGCTTGCTTGCTTGCTTGCTTGCTTGCTTGCTTGCTTGCTTGCTTGCTTGCTTGCTTGCTTGCTTGCTTGCTTGCTTGCTTGCTTGCTTGCTTGCTTGCTTGCTTGCTTGCTTGCTTGCTTGCTTGCTTGCTTGCTTGCTTGCTTGCTTGCTTGCTTGCTTGCTTGCTTGCTTGCTTGCTTGCTTGCTTGCTTGCTTGCTTGCTTGCTTGCTTGCTTGCTTGCTTGCTTGCTTGCTTGCTTGCTTGCTTGCTTGCTTGCTTGCTTGCTTGCTTGCTTGCTTGCTTGCTTGCTTGCTTGCTTGCTTGCTTGCTTGCTTGCTTGCTTGCTTGCTTGCTTGCTTGCTTGCTTGCTTGCTTGCTTGCTTGCTTGCTTGCTTGCTTGCTTGCTTGCTTGCTTGCTTGCTTGCTTGCTTGCTTGCTTGCTTGCTTGCTTGCTTGCTTGCTTGCTTGCTTGCTTGCTTGCTTGCTTGCTTGCTTGCTTGCTTGCTTGCTTGCTTGCTTGCTTGCTTGCTTGCTTGCTTGCTTGCTTGCTTGCTTGCTTGCTTGCTTGCTTGCTTGCTTGCTTGCTTGCTTGCTTGCTTGCTTGCTTGCTTGCTTGCTTGCTTGCTTGCTTGCTTGCTTGCTTGCTTGCTTGCTTGCTTGCTTGCTTGCTTGCTTGCTTGCTTGCTTGCTTGCTTGCTTGCTTGCTTGCTTGCTTGCTTGCTTGCTTGCTTGCTTGCTTGCTTGCTTGCTTGCTTGCTTGCTTGCTTGCTTGCTTGCTTGCTTGCTTGCTTGCTTGCTTGCTTGCTTGCTTGCTTGCTTGCTTGCTTGCTTGCTTGCTTGCTTGCTTGCTTGCTTGCTTGCTTGCTTGCTTGCTTGCTTGCTTGCTTGCTTGCTTGCTTGCTTGCTTGCTTGCTTGCTTGCTTGCTTGCTTGCTTGCTTGCTTGCTTGCTTGCTTGCTTGCTTGCTTGCTTGCTTGCTTGCTTGCTTGCTTGCTTGCTTGCTTGCTTGCTTGCTTGCTTGCTTGCTTGCTTGCTTGCTTGCTTGCTTGCTTGCTTGCTTGCTTGCTTGCTTGCTTGCTTGCTTGCTTGCTTGCTTGCTTGCTTGCTTGCTTGCTTGCTTGCTTGCTTGCTTGCTTGCTTGCTTGCTTGCTTGCTTGCTTGCTTGCTTGCTTGCTTGCTTGCTTGCTTGCTTGCTTGCTTGCTTGCTTGCTTGCTTGCTTGCTTGCTTGCTTGCTTGCTTGCTTGCTTGCTTGCTTGCTTGCTTGCTTGCTTGCTTGCTTGCTTGCTTGCTTGCTTGCTTGCTTGCTTGCTTGCTTGCTTGCTTGCTTGCTTGCTTGCTTGCTTGCTTGCTTGCTTGCTTGCTTGCTTGCTTGCTTGCTTGCTTGCTTGCTTGCTTGCTTGCTTGCTTGCTTGCTTGCTTGCTTGCTTGCTTGCTTGCTTGCTTGCTTGCTTGCTTGCTTGCTTGCTTGCTTGCTTGCTTGCTTGCTTGCTTGCTTGCTTGCTTGCTTGCTTGCTTGCTTGCTTGCTTGCTTGCTTGCTTGCTTGCTTGCTTGCTTGCTTGCTTGCTTGCTTGCTTGCTTGCTTGCTTGCTTGCTTGCTTGCTTGCTTGCTTGCTTGCTTGCTTGCTTGCTTGCTTGCTTGCTTGCTTGCTTGCTTGCTTGCTTGCTTGCTTGCTTGCTTGCTTGCTTGCTTGCTTGCTTGCTTGCTTGCTTGCTTGCTTGCTTGCTTGCTTGCTTGCTTGCTTGCTTGCTTGCTTGCTTGCTTGCTTGCTTGCTTGCTTGCTTGCTTGCTTGCTTGCTTGCTTGCTTGCTTGCTTGCTTGCTTGCTTGCTTGCTTGCTTACTTACTTACTTACTTACGCTTCTCATACCAAACCCAGGCCTATTGTAATAAAATTTACTGATGTTGCAGTCCGCAATAAAGGGTGGTTTTCCAAAACAAAACTCAAGGGTACGGGCTTTACTCAGTCGGAATTTTTGACTAAGCCTCGTCATGAAGTATTCTTGGAGGCTCGTAAGCGTTTTGGCATCGCAAACTGTTGGACTCGAAATGGATGTTTTGACATCTTGGCCTCGGATGGGGTCCGTCATCGTGTGGAGTGTATATATATAGTGAGCTTGAGGTGATGCCCGCTGTGGCTGCGTCGGTAACTGAGAGGGTATCACCAGTTCACGGCCCCGGTGTAGCTTTTAAGAGCCCAGAAACCAGGTTGCCTATTTCTCGTGCTGCCAGGCGGGTGGTTAAAAAGTAATTCTACTGTATATTTTTAGTTCTGTTCAAATAGTTATCTTTTACCCACTATGTTTGTGTTCTGAATATCACGCGACATTCATTGTTAATATGTCAAATGTCAAAGTGACATGAAGACCACAGATTCGCATTGCAGAATACCATCGACACTTATAAAGAAAGTATTAGAAAATACTACTAGTATTATATATGTATAGTCTGTTCAATAAGTCAGTTTACATGGGTAATTTTGTAAGAAATTAAAAAACGCAATCTGGCAACACTACTTGTTTTATGTTTCTGGTGTCAGGTATAAACTATTTGTTTACTTTTGGTATGATTGCCGTTAATTGTGGTTTTTAAAATGCCAAAGCCATTAAATCGAGATGAAATAGCATTTCTTAATAAAAATATAATGTATTGTGAAAGATAAAAAGCCGAACAAAGGGATTTGGTGGATGAAAACAAAGTAATGCAGCGAGTGTCCGCCATGGCCGGTGTGTACCACATCAAACATAGTTTGATACTTGGTTATTATTTAATTTCTGTTGTTGTTAGTTAGTATTCATAATATTTTGCGTAATGTATTAAAAGTTAATATTAATAAATTGAAAGTATATTAATAAGTAATGCAATATAAAAAAACTAAATTGTATGGTTTTATGGAACCCCGACACAAGTGAAACTGCGAGCCATGGCTGCCGCCGTTTTACACATATGGTAGCACTGAGCACTTTGTGGCCGGTAGAATAGCGTCTGAGGCGATAGAATAAATGTTTCACTTTAAAATAATCATAAATAAACTTCATTTTTCAAGCGTTTCTAGAGTCACACTTACTCGAAGCAGAAGCTAGATTAAATGATAGTGTATTACGTACATCAGGAATGAAGTACCTACAATTGCTAAACGGAAAGATGAAATAAAGGAACGGTTAGTGACTAATGGTATATAATTTACAAATAACATGACTTAAATTCTAAAATACTAATCTCCCGGTTGTCGGCGGAATATAGCAAATTATACTTTCTGTTTATTGTTTGTCATGGACTTCCGCAAAGTAACGCCTGCTTCTATTCATTATTTGGTATTTTTAAGTTTTTTTGCCGTTTCCGTTGTAATCCGAAAAATTTTCAATAACTGCATGTCCAATATCGTAGCGAGCAAAACGCGGAACACAAACTGTTTTTTAATAAATTATGACGCCTTTAGGGTAGATTTTTATTTTGACGCTGTTGATTAGTCTGGTTTTATCCCTGGACGTTACTATCATTCTTGCCTTTGCTACATAGGCAAAGTGGGCTAAGGTTTTTTGCTTAGACTTCGAAGTGGCTCAATTGGCTAATAACGAGCATACTCATAAGTGGTTTTACTCGCGATTCCAAATTAAATAATTGCTGTAGAAAACTACAGTCCTAGACTAGAGCGGAGTTGTTCCGTTGCCAGCTCTATCATTGGCGTAATTAGCAGACCAGTTGTATCTTTTAAGTGCTGTATTCTTAAATATATAAATGATTTTAAAGCCTGGTCATTTCAATTAAAGATGAACTATTTCAAGTTGTCTCCTATCACAGCCCTTTTTAAAGTTATTAACTACATTTTAGACTTAGTTTTATTGTAGCTCTAAAGAAAGCACAAACCTACGCCTGTGTATGAGTTTGATAGGATTCTTGAAGAACATGGTCACACCATAAAAAGGTTACTTCCCTATCATTGCTACCTGAACCCCATAGAAGAATCAGAATTTGGAGTTTAGCGAAAATAAGATATGCAGAAAAAAATATAAACAGGAGAAGAAGGAATTGGCAAGATTAATAGAAGAAGCATTTACATCTATAACAATGTGCTAGTGAAATTTCTGGAATAGAGTTTTTGGTTTCAGACTTCGATTAAGATTCGTAAGAATCACAGCCGAATTGTACAATCTTACCATAACCATATAATATTACTAATAAAACATATATTTTGAATTTATTTTTAATCTGTATACAACCTAAACGAAACCCTAATACAAACCCAGTAATTATAACAGAGGATATCTTGGCAACGCGCTGGCATTCTCACTGGTTAGGCAGAAAGGCTGACCAGTGAGGAATTACGGACCTGACCGTAATCTAAACCTAATTCATTCGACCTTTTTGATTTAAGTGTATATTTTTTAAAACAAAATTACATAAAGTATCAAAAGTATTCAATTTATCAATAATTATTTTAGTGTGGCTATATACCATTTTTCAATTTCCTTTTAAATTACCCATGTAAACTGACTTATTGAACATACTATACTAGAAAAACTCGAGTGGCTTCCAATTCTTCTTCGCAGGAATACTCACATTCTATCTCTTTTATACTGTATACTTTTCAATCCTTCTACTCCTTCTTATCTAAAAGAGCGGTTTGAGTTTCTTAGCGATTCTCACAGTCGCTCTCTCCGTTCTGACGATAACCTTATTTTAAAAATTCCTTCTCATACCACATCCTATTTTTCTAATTCTTTTACTATCTCAGCTGTGCGGCTTTGGAATGCTCTCCCGGTTCATATTAGGCGGGCACAGTCACTCCCTATTTTTAAACAGCTTCTTAAGAAACATTTTTTGCCCCCGTAAGTTATTTTATATCTGTTTCTTTGTTTCTTTTATTTATTTCAGAAATTTTTACCAGTTAATCTCGTTGCCATTATCACTACGTTTTTATTCATTTTCTTACATATGATATTTATTTTGCAGTCTAAATTGATGACACGTTTTATTTTTATTTCTATGTTATATTATATTGAAGTGAAAACTTCTTTAGCGGCGTTGAGCACTTTTTCTGTAATGGGTATAAAATCTTAAACTCGCGTCAGGACACGTGACCTGATCGAAAAAGCGTAAGACGGATGGAGAGTAGACAGCTATCCCCTCTCTACGGCGCGGCGAAAATGTATGCCTGGGCCTACTGTTTCGTTTAGGCAGCGCAGGGCGCTTGCGCGAATGTTCGTGTATGTTACAGCGTGCCACGCGCATCCATGGATGGTGACAGCTGATGGCTCGACCGTCTGTGTAGTTATCACATTGTTGTGTATTCGTAAAATTCGTGAATGTAAAGTGCTTAAAATATGGAAATTGATATAGATAAACTTTTTAATGTAAAATAATTGTAATAGTTTTAAAGTGTTAAATTTTTAATGTAATATAAATTGTCATGTTTGTGTACGATAGCGCAATAAATGAATATTGTATTCTACCACATAAATGATAGTACTTTTATACTGATAAAGCAATTGGTGCAAAATTATTCCCTAACCATTCCAAAATATCAAACATGCTCAACGTTAATAATCAAGTTTTCACTTCTGCCGGCACTCCCGGAGTGCAACCCATCTTTTTTATATATATTTTTTTACTACTATTGTTTTTGTATATATGTATTAAAAATTATCTTATTTATATTTTTAGTTGTACATTTATTTATTTATTTTCTTGTTTTTCTTCTGTATTGGTGTGCAATAATATATTTTCATTTCATTTCAAATCAGACTCGTGCCGGGAATCGCCCAATTTTGAAATGCAACAGCCACGCTCTGCGCCACGGAGGTCGTCAAAATCTTAACCTGACACTGTCTAAATGATTGTAGTAAAGTAATAAAGCTATAGGTGCAATCGGTAACTTTTACTATGATATGTGATAACGAAAAAAAAGAAAAACTCCGGCTAAGTTTGTTGTGGGCTTCTTCTTAGACCGGGGCGCGTTTGGAACCCTCGTAGCTTTAGTTTTAAGTTTACGAATATAGTTATCACCATCAAATGACTACTATGTAAATTATTGACGCGTCAAAAGTGCCTTTTTAAGGACTATATGAATAAAGATTATTTTGAATTTTGAATTTTATGTGGCTATATAATTATGTGTGTGGTCTAGCGTTTTTAGCTATTTTTAGCGAATTTATATTATTTTAATTACGGCATCTTTCACTCAACTTCTTTAATCTCAATTGTTAGCAGTAGAAATGCGAATCGATGGTTTAATGAGTGCATTTATTTTCTCCTACCGCTAGTGAGAGTGAGTGAATTGCAACTTAACTGCTATTTTTCACAGCCAGACATCGGTAGAAATGTGTGAAATCGTAATGGCGCGAAATAGTTGACTAGGCATTCCGCGTTTCCGTCATTCTTTGACAGACGTATAGATAATCCGTCTCATGCGCGCCTCTGGTGCGATATTGCCGCCATTGCAACCAAAGAGAATATAATCACTACGTTTTGATTTTTTTTTTCGGACTGTCTATTAGCTGTACTAACCCTATTGGTTGCCACAGCGTAACCGGGCTGTTTGGTGAGCTTCGGAAAGACTCAACGTCGTTTAGTGGCGAAAAAAACACCACGCTGCAAAAGTAGATCACAACCACAAAAAATTGCAAAACACTAACAGACCAGGTGACAGGTGTTGTAATTGGGGTTGCCGAGGACAAAAGCAAAATCATACCATCTAATTTTGTAAAATACTTATATTATTAACGCTGAATAAGGGTATTTATATTGTATTAATAATAATACCATTGAACATTGATTTGATTAGCAAAATATTATGTCAGATATCAGCTAATACATAGATAAACAAATTTTAAGAAATAGTTAACTACTAATTGGTAGCTTTTTAACATATAGCCACATTTTCAGATTTGCCAGCTCTAAAAAATCATAATGAGAGACCGAAAATTGATACTCACTTAAGTACAGAAGAATTTTGGCAACGCAGTTCTAGCCCCCGTAGGTATTCCAAATCACACCCAATGAGACGACCCCCCCAGTATACAATTATTTAAGTGAGTTATAAGTTGTTTATGTACACATTTTGATTCCTGTTGTTGTGTAATCATCATCATCATCATCATTTCAACCGATAGACGTCCACTGCTGGACATAGGTCTTTTGTAAGGAGTTCCAACGGCCACGGTCTTGGGCCGCCTGTATCCAGCGGCTCCCTGCGACTCGTTTGATGTCATCTGTCCACCTTGTGGGGGGTCGACCAACGCTACGTCTACCGGTGCGAGGTCGCCATTCCAGCACCTTGGGACCCCAACGTCCATCGGTTCTCCGAGCTATGTGCCCCGCCCATTGCCACTTCAAGTTCGCAACTCGCTGAGCTATGTCGGTAACTCTGGTCCTTCTACGGATCTCTTCATTTCTGATTTGATCACGTAGAGATACTCCTAGCATAGCTCTCTCCATTGCTCGCTGAGTGACTCTGAAGTGTTGTGTAATAAAGAATTTATTTTATGTTACAAAAAAGATTGACAATAACACTGATGGGGAAAATAGTCCATGTGGAAGTCAATTACGATATCGAATTACGAAGTAAGGGTATTTAAAAAAAAAAACAGACATTTATCTGCCAATAATTTATTTCTAACTTAACATACTTAGTGCATTTGTTTCATAGTTGTAAACATTCATTTCTTAACGATACTTAATTTGTAAAAAAATGCAATCACAGAATATGGTTTTGTAAGGCCGCGTATAACTGGAAGTTTAAACTGGTTCAACATTATAGTATGTAGAGGTTGTAATCACTATTCAAAACATTATATGTTTGCATGTATCAACCTCAGATTTACATATGAAGCTATAAAACAGTGTAAAATGTTTAAGTGAGAAGGGTATATAGTAGTAAGATAGTATATAGAAATAAGGAAGAAAATTGAGACAATGCAACGTATCTTCAGTCTCACACAGCGTGCCATTTTTTACTTGTCAAACTGTCAAAGTTCACCATGAAGTACCGGTATTTTTACTTAGAACATGATTTATATCAGTATTTGTTTTTTTTTTTGGAACGATTTCCTTATCGCGCGTTGTGAAAGGGGGCTAGACGGAAAAAATTCTTACGAAAAGTTGTCACGACACTTTTTGTTATTGTAAGCTGTGCGGCGTCGCATGTTTCTCTGTCTGTCTCTCTCTCTTATAGAAAGCAAGCCAGATATTTTCATTTCTATTTCGCATTGAACAGTGTGGTGTCGCGACGATTATTTTTGTTGAGTGTATACAGGTTTTTTGTAAATAATAAAAAATAATAATAAAATGAATCCTGACAGTGTTTCTGCACAAGTTTCGGATATTGCTGATGGAGTACAAAATTGAGCCTACTGATTAAGTTTATATAACATTATATTTGTTAATAGTAAAAAAAAATATTATTGTAACTTAAATAAATTAAAATTCCTTCACTAATTAATCGAAAGGAACTTCGTTCGATCCGGGTGTCTCTTGACACCTCTCAAGTTTTTTGTTTTTATTCAATATTTTTTGTTCTCTACTTATGTTTGGGGAAAATTTTGCATAATGGCAATGTTTACTTTGTATATTGCTGTCTAGTCTGTCTATGTGGAAATATGGTGGCTTTTTCGGTACGTATTATCTGAGATTCAAACATTCCTTCATCATTCATCGATACTATCTTTACTGGTTAACCTAACGTATTGTATATTCTAGTACAAATTACTTTCGAATAAAAACGAAGACAAAATAAGACAGGTTAAATATGGACATAAGTTAGACCTAGCTACCATTAAAGTATTGAAAAATATATATATTTAAACACAATATGGTCTTAATTTGCCCAATTATTTAATTAAGCTCTTAAATCCTTAAAAGCTTAAAGTAAATTTAAGTCGAATAATAAAAATATGGGTGACCAAATAACATCGTGGGACACTTGATTGAACCGTTTCAAACATACATAACAAAATGTTACGTTATTATATATTTATATATGTAAAAAACGCCGCTTAAGCTATCTTAAATAAATTATAGTTCACTAATCCTTCTTATACCTTACAATTCTAGTATTAAGTACAATGTTTGTAATAAAAATACCACTAAAATTATAACTATAATAATTAACTGCCAATAAATACAGTTCAGTTAACTCTTCAGTTAATACCACTCATTCAAATGAAATACAATTGTATTTAATTTTATTATAAATTACGTATCGCAATTTTGGAGTAGTCTGACCAATGAGTTAAAAGTTTTCATTAAACTTAAGTTAATAGACAAATCATATTTCGATGATAAGGATTATATAAACGATAAAAAAGCTTGGGTTTGACACAGATACTTAACATAGATAATTGTAATTTATTATTAAATGTGAGATGGTGAAAACATAAAAATACCCGGCTTACTTTGCTGTGGGTTTCTTTCTGGGTGCGATTGCAACCCTCTTAGCTTTAGTATTAAATGGGCTAGTGTAGTTATCACCATCACCTCATACAGTAAATAATGAAAAATATAATATATATGAACGATCCATAGATGCCTGTAATAGGTTTGCAATAAAGCTATTTTTGATTTGATTTGCTTCGACAAACTTAAGACTGAGAATCTATATAAAACAAATGTATGTAAAATGAACTACTAGTATATATATATATATATAAGATGTTATATTAATATTTTCAGCCCAACACAAATATTTTATACTAATTATTATGGTGATCTTATTATTTGCTTATGAGCTTGAATATTTATCTCTTGTCTAAGCTAGAGAGAGAGATCTACAAAGGGTGAGGCGTGAACCTTATCTCTAACTTAACACGTAGTTGAAACATGTCAGTACTGTCAAAGATATTCTCTTGTCAACGTTAACTTTGACATAGAAAACTGAAATTAAGCTCTATAGATCTCAAACTTGATTTTGTTAGTCAAAAAAACTATGGGTATATTTACTAACATAATGGAGTACAAAAATCAATGTAAACTTTTTGCGAAGACAATGAGTTCCTTTTCATTATTTAAATATATAAATTAAATAGAAAAATTCAAATTTAGGTAGCCGCAAAATTTTTTGTAGTAAGATTTTTAAATTTACGCCATTAATTTTTTAAAATTACGCTAGTCACATTTTAAACAGGTATCATCATCATCATTTCAACCGATTGACGTCCACTACTGGACATAGGTCTTTTGTAGGGAGTTCCAATGGCCACGGTCTTGGGCCGCTTGTATCCAGCGGCTCCCTGCGACTCGTTTGATGTCGTCTGTCCAACTTGTTGGGGGTCGACCAACGCTACGTTTACCGGTGCGGGGTCGCCATTCCAGCACCCCAACGTCCATCGGTTCTCCGATAAAAAATATAAATAAAAAATGTTGATATTTGGTTTGACCTCTTAATATTTATAACCTTTTTACTAACGGCAACATAACTCACAAAAAGTGAAACGAGCATGCGAGTGGAAACTGGTAACCCCTATTCGTATTCAATGAGTTATAAAAATGCAGTTCATAAACGTAAGATCGAACTAAATACCTATTCTAATGTTTTATGGAACTGGTATTGACAAACAAAAATAGTACAACAAAATATAGTAATAATAACAAAAATAGTACAAATAAAATTTTTATTTCCAAAAATGGAGATCAAAATAACCTCGGAATAGTAAGTAAGTGATATCACCATGCATTTTCTTTCTCACTTGTCTTTTCATTAATTTTAGTGTACCTAAAGTATGTTTTAAATTGAAAAAATAGTGAGTTTTAATAAAAGATTTACATTTCGATTATGTATGATGTTTTCATAATGTTTTATATATCTGAAATTTACTATTCAAGTAAAAAAATGTTTATTTCTATACCTATATTTTATACAAATAAGAAAAAAGGACTTGTAATTCTATTACTTATATGATAAAGGACACATTATATGTATTGCGTCATTCTTGTAACAGATATTCAATCAACAATATCTATACCTACCGGTAACAGTATAAGCACCAAACTTTTGATAATCTGTCCAATAAATTCAAAGAGGATACAATCACCACGAAAATAAAGTGTATGTATACTCTTTGACTGATGGAACAATTATGATTATACAATATAGACTATATTTTGTAAATATTGATTGGTAGAATTGCGTTGATATCTAGAGAAAGACGGGAGACTTCGTATATGGCGGTCGCGATTTTTTCACGCTTTTCTTGAATTAATGTTTGTTGGCTAATTTTGAAGGTGTTGGTTATGTCGTGGACAGTTTTCTGAATGGTTAACAGGTATTAATTTGGGAAATGTTTGAGGGAGCCGCGTCCGCAGAGTGCGAAGTTTCCCGCCATTTCTCCCTAACTTCTACATTGCTATAAACTTGACGTTGGCTAATCTGTGCAAAGCCATAAAAAGAGAGAGTATCAGCACCAAACATTTGATAATCTGCCCAATAAATTCAAAGAGGATACAACCACCATAAAAATAAAGTGTATGTATACTCTTTGACTGATGGAACAATTACGATTATACAATATAGACTATATTTTGTAAATATCGATTGGTAGTATTAATTTGGGAACGGTTCGAGGGAGCCGCGTCCGCAGAGTGCGAAGTTTCCCGCCATTTCTCCCTAACTTCTACATTGCTATAAACTTGACATTGGCTAATCTGTGCAAAGCCATAAAATGAGAGAACTAATAAAATAATAAACTTGACATTGGCTAATCTGTGCAAAGCCATAAAACGAAAAAAAAAAAAAGGGTTGGGTTAAAGACAACAGGGGAGGTAGGCACACGAAATTATACTATTTTATATGACAAGTGTGACGTTACCCATCGCCACAGAACTCACAATACACCTGTATTAAGAATCTGAATCGCTTTCATTGGTTTAGAACTCGGACGAAGAATCAAGGTGGACTTGTTAGAGCAGGCCAAGTATATAGCAAGTTCTGAAAAGCGATAAAGACGAAAACCCATTATTTTGTCCCTTTCATAGTTTAGCTTTTTTTTTTGGTGTGCTCAACTGTCATACGTGCCCAACAAATTTGACGTGTGCCTCTTGTGCCGAATTGTGTATAAAAAGCCGAATATTTTTTTCGTTTTCAGTGTATAGTTTTTTTTAAGGAAAGTTGCTCAAAGAAATTGGAGAAATTTTTATTGACCTGGTAGCCCAGTCAGTGTACAGTTTTTTTAAGGAAAGTTGCTCGAAGAAATTGGGGAATTATTGACTTGGTATCCCTGCGTTTTGAAGTACTCTCTATTTGTCCCTTTCGGGTATACGCGGCTGTCAAGTCCACCTTGATTCTTCGTCCGAGGCTTAAAACAAATAACATCACCATTATCATTACCATAGAGTAATAGTTAAATTAATAAACTCAATTTCGCTCACAATTTTTGCCAGAACTTTAAATAAAAATCAATAATGCAGATATTGCGACTTTAATAAAGAAACATTGATTCGATATTCCGGTGGCTATAGACATAGCCATTTTGGATAAAATAAAGTTATTATTAATATAATTAAAAAATGACATGACGTTTATCTATAAATCTATGGTTTCTATAATATTATAGTGCTTCCGTAACATAACACTGTCTTACGGCTGGGCCACAAAGAAAAGTACCTCACATTGGATTTCGTGAAGTTACAAAGTGCTGAGTTGCAGATTTTTACTCATTCTTTATAGATGGCGTTCTTTCAGCAGGCTTTCCCCCCCCCCCCCCCTCCGCCCCCTTATTCGTCCGGGAAGTATACAATGGGTCCCCCTGGTGTCCAGTAAACCAGCGAGAGGGACATGCCGTGGTGGTTTTTAGTTCGGATATACCACCCATGGGTGGGAGTCCCACATAACCTCCGTCCTGCCCAAGGGATGGAAATATCCATAATGCTTTTCCACCACGATAAAAAAAAGGCTTAACCCCTTATTGGGTTGGAGGTCTTACTACAACTATGGCTACAATATATCTTTCTATATATACTCTGTAGTCTATAGATATGTCTTCATTATTTTCTAAACGCGAAAAGTACTTCGTGGTGCTCCTCTAACGATTGAGCACCAATGGGTCGATGCCTCAGATTAACTAGATAATTTAACGACGAATGTGAAAGATAGAAGCGTTAATACGGATTATTTAAAAAAGAGATAAAGTATATTCTGTCTCAACACGCGGCGAACATAAAAAGTTCGCCGATCAAATTCCTACCACTTTTACAAGTCACTTAGTAATTGACATCTCAAATTTAACTTCCGTTAATTTCAGTGTTTTTTTTTTCGCTTCTAACAGTCTTAGCATCCCGTGTTTTATATTTATTACTTTGC
This sequence comes from Lasiommata megera, assembly GCA_928268935.1. Taxonomy (NCBI): domain Eukaryota; kingdom Metazoa; phylum Arthropoda; class Insecta; order Lepidoptera; family Nymphalidae; genus Lasiommata; species Lasiommata megera. The sequence continues at coordinate 9,920,810 of OV743333.1, read as the reverse complement.
GTATTTTTCTATTTGAATTCAATCTGAGATCGGTGTCGTTTTGTTTTTTAATAACCACGATAACGATATCAAAAATAAAGGTTGAATATAATAACCTTACAATTGAGATAGCTCTTAACATAATTTTAAGTGGCATGTGAGATGGTAATAACACAAAGAAAATTTACCTGCCTAAGTTTGTTTTTGTCTTCTTAGACCGGGGCGCGTTTGGAACCCTCATAGCTTTAGTTTTAAGTTTACGAATGTAGTTATCACCATCAAATCACTACTATGTAAATTATTGACGCGTCAAAAGTGCCTTTTAAAGGACTATCTGAAAAAAAGATTATTTTGAATTTAAATTATTGACGCGTCAAAAGTGCCTTTTAAAGGACTATTTGAATAAAGATTATTTTGAATTTAAATTATTGACGCGTCAAAAGTGCCTTTTAAAGAACTATTTGAATTTGAATTTAATAAGATACTTATAAAATAGCCTTGTATATTGACTTATCTAACTCAGAGGTAGTATCCCATGGTGTGTGTCCGAGCGTTTTTGTAGTAGTCGAAGTATTCGGCGGGCGAGTTGGAGTGCTTCTTGACGACCCTGTCCAGCTGCATCTGATCACCCCAGTCCGCCTAAAAAGGGTGTTGTTCGATCAGCATTCTTCAATTAATATGAACCGCCAACACATTTTTTTTTTACACTGCAAATTAGTCCTTGACGGCTATCTCATCTGATGGTAAGTGATGATGCAGTCGAAGATGGTAGCGGGCTAACCTGTTTTGAGTATGGTAAACCCACACTCCTAATTTGTTTCAACGCGACATCGTGTAGAACGCTAAATCGCTTGGCGACACGTCTTTGTCGGTAGGGTGGTAACTAGCCACGGTAAAGCCTCCCACCAGAGCAGACTCGAGCCGGAAATCGAACCCAGAACCATATATATATAGGATGACTTCTGGGCGGGGCGCGTGTCTTATATATATATATATAAGACACGCCCCCGCCCAGTATATATATATATATCAGAGAACAGCGAGAAAGTGTGAAAGTGTGACTGTTTTGTAATTACTTCAACCTTAAACACACCAGACCATACCAGAATGAGTTACCATCTTCTGAGGATGCTCCGGTGGTAGAGCAAAACGTGCACATCCTGTCGTTAGGATGGTAATCAGCCATTGCCGATTCCTTCCACCATACAAGACCAGAGAAAATTCAGATATCATAAATTTCTTAATTTGTCCCAGTCGAGGATTGAAGCCATCAACTTCCGTTTATAAGACCACAGTAGTCAGCACTGCACAAGGGAGGTCGCCTGAGGGATCAGGAACAAGACTCGCTGATCAGGAGAATAAAATACTTTTTTTTTTTTATCCACTACAAGTTAGCCCTTGACGGCAATCTCACCTGATGGTAAGTGATGATGCAATCTAAGATGGTAGCGGGCTAACCTATTAGGGGTATAGTAAACCCATACTCCAAATTGGTTTCTACACGACATCGTGCCGGAACGCTAAATCGCTTGGCGACACGGCTTTGTCGGTAGGGTGGTAACTAGCCACGGCCGCAGCCTCCCACCAGACGAGACTCGAGCCGGGAATCGAACCCAGGACCTCCAACTTTATAATGCGACAGCGCGCGCGCTGCGCCATTGAGGTCGTCAAAAAATACTTACAAAGTTGGGGAATATTGCTCTCTTTTCGTCGAACTTCCTTTCGTTGAGGCACCTCAACAGATAGAGTCTCTCCACCCACGGCCATATCATGTAGTCCAGCATTCCAGGTCTCTCTCCACCGAAGTAGTACGTACCTAGACGCATATAAATCAATCAATCAAATAGAACTTGAATCAAATAATCCTTTAACGGCACTTTTGATGCGTCAATTACACAGTAGTGATTTGATGGTGATAACTACATTCGTAAACTTAAAACTAAAGCTATGAGGGTTCAAACGCGCCCCGTCTAAGAAGAACCCCACAACAAAGTTAGCCGCATAATTTTTCTATTTGTTATCACCATCTCACATGCCACTTAAAATTATTTAAGAGCAATCTTATTCATCATCATCATCATGATCAACCCATTACAGGCTCACTACAGACCACGGGTCTCCTCTCAATATGAGAAGGGTTTGGCCATAGTCCACCACGCTGGCCATGTGCTTCAATCTTATTAAAGTAGTTGAAAAATAAAAAGGCAATTGTGGAAAACCTATCATTTGCATAAAAAAATCTCGAAGCGTATAGTTGCCAAAAAATTTGCTTTTTGAAAAGAACGACCATAAATGATGAGGTAACATTTTGGTATTTGGCTGATAATGGATACATCGCCAACGGTTACCAACCTTCAGGATCGTTACAGAATACGGAGTCTGATCCCTGGTCAAGAAGCAGTTCAGGCTTCATAGTATCGCAATGAAGTGAGTATAGTAATGTGAAGGTAGATCTTACCTCTCACAGCGAGCTCCCTCTCCAAGATGTCTAGTGTTTGGATAATTTGCTCGCTGCCGAACGCGAAGTTTGTATCGAAACATTCCAGGCTGCCTTTAATTAACTGAAACAAGAAAATAATGAATAGAAGCAGGCGTTACTTTGCGGAAGTCCATGATAAACAATAAACAGCAAGTGTAATTTGCTATTACAACCGGGAGATTAGTATAGTATAACACCACACAAAATCCTCCACTAGAACCTCTACGCACGTTTCGACCCGACACCGGATCATCCTCAGGAGATGTTGACTTCACAAGCGCGAAAAGTAAAATAAAAATAAGCTAAATATTTGACGTATCCACGCGTCCCTTCTAGCTCCATTCTTCTAGTTCAGATGGAGCCCAAGAGAAGGGCTCGGATTTGGCTGGGTTACTGTTGTTCCGGCGCGCCTTTGACTGGCGAAACTAGACAAGTAGTTTGCCTGGTGGATCTACTTCCGGGAACATGCTCTCATGGAGTCGCTGTTGTTCGAAAGCTGTCCAGGGACTCCGTACAGTCGACAGTCATGCATAGGACCACCGTCATTTAGTCTGCAAGAGGCTGACTATCCTCTTAGCCACCCCTTTGCCATGGGTATCCATGAGAATATCCCCACGCTTAGAAAGTCTGTGGATATGGAAATTTTATCCATCCATTATTTTTTAATTTATTTTCACTCAGTCATGCACAAGTGACCTTAAAATAATTTCTCCCTAAACTGGACAACTAGTTTTTTTTAATAAGAATTCAAATTAACTTAGTTAATAATAGCTAGTCAAAGGAGTTTAGAGAACAACCCTTAAATAAATTATTATTAAGGGCTCCTTCAGAGACCCTTGTCTCCTCCCTAAGTCAGTATATAGGTATATTCCATGGACTATTGAATCATCTAGACCAAGAAGGCCAGAAAAGTTTCCCAGGAGTTGATTAAACCTTGAACGTTACCTACTTGGTTGCTCATCTCTCGTTTAAATCTTGAACATGTAAAAAAAACTTTATTTTCAAATTCAAATAATCTTTATTCAAATAGTCCTTTAAAAGGCACTTTTGACGCGTCAATAATTTACATACTAGTGATTTGATGGTGATAACTACATTCGTAAACTTAAAACTAAAGCTATGAGGGTTCCAAACGCGCCCCGGTCTAAGAAGAAGCCCACAACAAACTTAGCCAGGTTAATTTTCTTTTTGTTATCACATGCCACTTAAAATTATATTAAGAGCTATGTTATTAGAGCAATATTTCACACCCATGCTTGTTTATCATTTACATAATCCTCAACACTATAGTAGGACTTTTCTACAAGCTTACGTTTTATATAAACTTTGAACTTATTGAGAGACATCCCAGAAATTTAATTTGGCAATTTGTTATAAAATTGTATACAATTACCTTTAATAAACAGACTATATTCTAACAATTTCCACTGACCTCTAGGTACCTGTATCGTGCAGACCACCTATATACCTACTTGGTTGCCCATCGCTTTGTCTTCAAGCGAAATGGCGACTGAAGAAGAAGGTTAGTAGAGACCATCATCGAAAGTCTTACCTCGTTGAACCTCTCTATCAGCAGACGGTCCTGCGCCTTCACGTAAGGGTCCCGGGAGTGTAGGGGGTTCACCGCGTACTTCTCGTCCAGGTAGTCGCAGATCACGACGCTCTCAAACAAGTATTTGTCCCCGTGGCTCGTGGGTATTTCTAGGACGGGTATTTTCACTGGAATACCAAGCGAAACGATATCAATCGTAAACTTATGAATTATATGTTCGAACGAAATCTCACATCTATAGAAATAAATAAAATTGGAGTGTCTGTTTGTAATATTGAAATAGCCGTTTTTTACTACATTCAGAAGCTGTGATAGCCTAGTAGAAGTAGTGATAGCCTAGAGAAGCTGTGATAGCCTAGTGGTTAGGGCGTCAGCCTCCTAATCAGAGGTCGGCAGTTCGAATCCTGGCACGCACCTCTAACTTTTCGGAGTTATGTGCGTTTTTAAAAAATTAAAATATCACATGCTTCAACGGTGAAGGAAAACATCGTAAGGAAACCTGCACGCCTGAGTGTTCTCCGTAATGTTCTCAAAGGCGTGTGAAGTCTGCCAATCCGCACACGGCCAGCGTGGTGGACTATGGCCGAACCCTTCTCATATTGAGAGGAGACCCGTGCTCTGTAGTGAGCCGGTAATGGGTTGATCATGATGACTACATTCATATGAATATGTATACGGAACATACACCAAAATAACATTTTTTACAACTTTTGTCTGTCTGTCTGTTTGTTCCGGCTAATCTCTGAAATGGCTGGACCGATTTTTACGGGACTTTTATTGGCAGGTAGCTGATGTAATAAGGAGTAACTTAGGCTACTTTTATTTTAGAAAAATAAAGTAATGTTGCAATGTCCAAGTACTCCGATTTCACTCATTCTGTTTTTTTTAGAAAGGAGATACTTTAATGTTTATTCTGTAATTATTTCAAGTAATTCGGGTTAGTAATCTATTGCTTCGTGATTGAAAGACAAACAAACACCCTAACTCAACGCAGACGAAGTCGTGGGCGTCAGCTAGTATTATATATTATAAAATTCTCCTGTCACAATGTTCGTTCCCATACTCCTCCGAAACGGCTCGACCGATTCTGATGAATTTTTTTTATGCATGTTCAGTAAGTCTGAGAATTGGCTACTATCTATTTTTCAAACCCCTAAGAGATGATATTTTTGATAATTTTTTTAAATTTAATTTTTGTATTATGTGGCATTGAAAAATACATATAACCCTTAATTTTCACCCTTCTATAGCCCCCCTATTTCTTAATAGTCATTTTAGTAATTTGTCACCCCGCTCGATAACTGAACAATTATCGTCTTTATTGTGAATGTTTTTCACTCTAATTCGACTGCAATTTCCCTGAGCTTATTGTAAAGCTAAAATTTTTGAACATAAATAATATTTATGTTATTTTTATATAAGAAAGAAACTAAGGGAACGACTGCCTAAGGGCGCCTCCTTTGAGGCCGAACCTCGGCTTAGGCGACGTTTGGGATAACGGGGGGGTTGGACGCTGAGTGGACCGTACGTCTCCGAGGCCGTGGATGGAGCCCACGTCCGGATGACGTAAGATAGCGGGGAAAATCTTAGTGTCGCTGGTATCCTCTATGACAGAGGAGAACTTTTTGGACAGTGGTACACACCTCTCTTATCTACTAATAATTATAATGATAGTCTTATATAAATATAATCACATTTAATATGTCTCTACGTTTGGGATAACGGGGGGTCGGACGGTGAGTGGTTCGTACGTCTCCGAGTACGGATGGGGCCCACGAATGACGTAAGATAGCGGGGACCTCGTGTTCGCCGTGAAGACGGTGTGTAGCGTATGATTGTGTGGTAGGTGGTACGAGTGTGTTGCCAGTAGTCATCTGATCGTCAGGGACATGGAGGATATGTTTAGGTCTCCTCTTTCGGAGGGGAGCGCTTAGCTCGGGGGAAGCCTGTATCTTGAGAGGCATGGCCAATGGCAACTGACGTCTTACTATTTTCTTAATTCGCTTATTAATAAAGAAGTACTCACGCCTTGGGTTCTTGGCTTTGAACCAAGCAGGTAAGTTTAACGGATCCAATCGGTAGACTTCGTATTTGGCCTTCTTCGCCTCCAAGATCAACAGCACCCTGTGGCCGTAAGGGTTCATTTCCACGTGGTACAAACGCAGCTTGTCCGTTAACGCCGGAGGTGGGGTGGGCCCTGAAACATAAAAAATCATTTCAGAGATTAGCCGGAACAAACAGACAGACAGACAAAAGTTGTAAAAAATCTTATTTTGGTGTATGTACCATATACATATTCATATGCATGTAGTAAAAAAACGGTTATTTCAATAATGAATAGAAGCAGGCGTTACTTTGCAGAAGTCCATGACAAACAATAAACAGCAAGTATAATTTGCTATATTCCGCCGACAACCGGGAGATTTGTATAATATAACACGTTTCGACCCGACACCGGATCATCCTCAGTAGATGTTGACTTCACAAGCGCGAAAAGTAAAGTTTACCTCAAATCTCCCGGTTGTCGGCGGAATATAGCAAATTATACTTGCTGTTTATTGTTTATATAAAAAATCATTAATAATTGTATCTTGGAGTTCTGAGACCTCATTAATTTCAAGTATAGTATTATAGTAGTATATTTTATAGTATTTAAGTAATTAATTATCACATTTTCAATTATTTCTTGTCGTGAAGCGATGGCGATAACTTCACTCGCCAACTTAAAATTAAACTAAGAACTACTTTAAACACAACAAACTTAGCAGGATTTTTTTATATCACCAAATCACATAATCAATAATAAATTATAATTAGCTATGGAGTTAGAGAAATGCACACCCAAGCTTTGTTATCTATTGTATAATATAATCCTTGATTTCGTAATAGGACTTTTCTATACGCCAGGCACGCACCTCTAACTTATCGGTGTTATGTGCGTTTTTAAACAATTAAAATATCACTTGCTTCAACGGTGAAGGAAAACATCGTGAGGAAACCTGCACGCCTGAGAGTTCTCCGTAATGTTCTCAAAGGCGTGTGAAGTCTGCCAATCCGCACATGGCCAGCGTGGCGGACTATGGCCGAACCCTGCTCATATTGAGAGGAGACCCGTGCTCTGTAGTGAGCCGAGAATGGGTTGATCATGATTATTTATAATTTAAGATTATAAAAAGTTTCTTATTAAGTAACAATGGCTCAGTGAAATTAAGGATATATTTAATTAATGTTAAATAAAATAATTAACACAAGTTTAATTAAACAATTAACACTAGTTGTTCGTCTTAAGTTAAGTTACTGTTTGATAATGAGGCAAATTAATGAACCCACATTATTATTTTTTTATTTTTGCATCCATATTTTGTAGTGAGCCCGTAACGGGTTTATCATGATGATGATGATTGTTTTTTTGCTAGAAGTTAGTTTTATTATATTTCCTAACTTGATTTCTTATACATTAAACAATTGGGTAATCTAACGCAAAAACGATTTAAAAAAAAACGTTGTTTTACAATTAAAGATCAGGGTTTTCAAACAAAAAAAAAAAAAAGATGTACATTGAGAATTGAAACTCTACAATTGCTCTTTGCGAACATCAACAATGGCTTTACCAACATTTAATTAGATGCACCTAGTTTTCCGTTCGCATAAAATTTAAGTGAATGGGCAATTATATCCAAAAATCTCCACCGACGCGTCAAGTAACATTATGCAACCACAGTTAAAAATACTTCAAGTGTTCTGTAGTCACATTAAAGCATCATCATCATCATTTCAACTGATAGACGTCCACTGCTGGACATAGGTCTTTTGTAGGGAGTTCCAATGGCCACGGTCTTGGGCCGCTTGTATCCAGCGGCTCCCTGCGACTCGTTTGATGTCGTCTGTCCACCTTGTTGCGGGTCGACCAACGCTACATTTACCGGTGCGGGGTCGCCATTCCAGCACCTTGGGACCCCAACGTCTCCGAGTTATGTGCCCCGCCCATTGCCACTTCAAGTTCGCAACTCGCTGAGCTATGTCGGTAACTCTGGTCCTTCTACGGATCTCTTCATTTCTCTAGATCACGTAAAGATACTCCTAGCATAGCTCTCTCCATTGCTCGCTGAGTGACTTTGTATTAAAGCATAATAAAATCTTATAGAATGTATCCAATAGATACAATATTTTACCGAAAATTTATTTCGGTATATATATTGTATCTACAATATTGAGGATCACACGTGGACACATTATTATACAGAATAAATTGAAAAAGATGCGGTGTCGTGGGACACCGGGTAGGAACGAAGTTGCTTCGGCTAATGTAGAATCGACACAATTTGCAAAAAAAAAATCGTGCTCAATTTCATGTAGGTTTTCTTGATTTTTCTCTTAAAATTTGCTGATTAGTTTTTATTTAAGTACAGGAAAGTATTTAGGAAATTCATCAGGAAATAATAAATTACGCAAAATAAAAAAAAACATAATTCAAATTATCAACTAAAATAACAAAATATGTTTTTATTTTTGTTTGACAACATAAAAATACATAGAAATAGAAATAATTAAAGAGGGAGAGAGAGAAAGGTATTGTACACTACTCGCTTGTGTATGCGACTGTCGCGCCTGCGCACGTCTCATTTAACGGTTTTATTCCACGGACTTTTTCTTACGGTTTTACTATCACATTTTTATCAGTTCGGTCGCGCAGCAAAATCCATATATCCTCCAAACCTGCCGTAAGGAACTTCGTTCCAATAATATAATCTATGTTTTAGACGGATTGTTCCTTGAAAAGAGTATACAAACATCCGTGTCTAAAAATCTTAAGTTCAGTGTGCTCGTGATACTACACGACTACCACGATCATGTTTATGTGTTCACGTTTAGGCGTTACATAAACGGCGCAAAGCGGGTCAAGGAGACTGCGCGGGCGGCACCGCTAATAGGCCTCACATGAATTGCATACGAGCTGTACGCTCAAGTACCTTCATACATCCTAACCAGTCTCACAATGTACCTAAACGATCAATAACATTCTGAATATTTAAAAAATAAAACATTCTTTGTTTAAAAATAGAATAGAAAGCATTTTGTATCTGTACTGGGGTATATTAATTATAATAATACCACTATGACTCTGTCATAGATCTTAAATATTTGTTTTTGTCTCTCTTGTCAGTTTTTTTTTTGTTTTTAGTGTATATTTGTTTTGTTTAGACTTATAATGTTATTATGTGTAATCATTTAATTAGTGTTATTGGATATTGTCCGTTCTAATTAAATTAAATAAATATTAAAGTTTTTTTTTAAATTTCTAAACTAGCTTTAACCGGCATGCAATGCAAAAGTTATAATTAAAAAATAGATTGGTATCGTCGCGTCGACTCCAAAGGTCTTCATCATATTTTCGTCACAATCTGAATGTTTCGGAACGCATAGAGGACAAAAATAGTAATCTACTAATAATATAAAGAGGAAAACTTTGTTTGTTTGGCTGTTATTAAAAGGCTCAAAAACTACTGGACCGTTTTTAAAAATTCTTTCACCATTCGAAAGCTACATTATCCACGAGTAACATAGGCTAAATTTTATTTTGGAAAAAATAGGGTTCTGTTAGATATTTGGGTTTTTTCGGACACAAGATGTAAAAAATTATATATATATACTTTGTTACTCAATCACGCAAAAACGGCTGAACTGAATTGGATGAAATTTGGCATAGATGTAGCCTTTGACATGGAAAAGAACATAGGCTGCCTTTTATCCCAATTCTTTAAGTAGGTCCCGTGGGAAAATTGATAATTGTTTACGAGCTAAGCCGCGGCCAGAAAGATTTGAAATTTGGTATGCATGTCACCTATGTTATGGAAAAGGACATGTATTTGCTATACCGATCTCTCAAATCTTCCCGTGGGAAGATTAAACATTGTTAACGAGCGAACTTTTAGACCGAGTTCTGGAATCCACGCAGACGAAATCGCGCGCAAAAGCTAGTTTATAATAAAACTGTAACAGGACGAATTCTGTACATTAAATATATTTTGAACATTTTAATTGGAGGATGCTTTACTATCGATACTGAGCCCAAAACAATTTTTTTTATTTTTTTGGCTGTCTGTCTGTCTGTCTGTCCGTCTGTATCTTGGCCGCGCATCACGCCGAAACTACTGAATGGATTCGAAAGAAATTTGGTATAGGAGTAGCTGATACTCCGGTTCAACATATAGGATAGTTTTTATTCCGGAATTCAGCACGATTCCTTTGGGAGAGGGGATGAAAGTCAAAATGTGTATTTAGTTGTAAAGCGTACACCGATTTCGCTCATTCTTTTATTTTGTTAGAAAGGAGATACTTTAATGTTTATCCTGTAATTAATTCAAGGTCGTCGGTTTAGTAATCCATTGCTTCGTGATTGGAAGACAAACAAACAATATTTCACACACACTAACTCAACGAAGACTGGCGTTAGCTAGTAGATAATAAATATACCGGTAGATGTTATTTATACAATTAAAAATTACTTTTTTTTTAAGTTACAAATGCCTACTTTAAAAAATCTTAAAAAAAATGCACTGTAACGCACTGAACATCAGAAGTAAAAGTAAACTTGTAGCGCCGTTTAGTAGGCTGTACGAAATTAGTAACTCGTTCAAATGAAATTGTATTTTATTTTATAATAAATTACAAACTGAAATCTTTGGTCGTCTCTTAATATATTCAAAGTTTTTATAAAAATATTTTTACTAAGGATTACGTAAACGATGAAAAGCTTGGGTGGGAATTGCTCTAACTTCATAGCTAATTATTATATAGCTAATTATAACTATGTGACATGTTCATAACATGAAAAAATCCCGACTAAGTTTGTTGTGGGCTTCTTCTTAGACCTGGGCGCGTTTGGAACCCTCCTACTAGGCGAGTGTAGTTATCACCATCACATCGCGAATTAAATAATGAAAAATATGTACTTTACTTATGGACGATTCATAGATGCCTGTACTAGGATATCATGAATAAAGCTATGTTGAATTTTGAAAAGTAATTTAAGGAAACATTTTGTTCCTATATATATTTATTATATAGTTATGATAGCCTAGTGGTTAGTACGCGCACCGTACCGGAACGCTTAAACGCTAGTCGGCACTTATTTGCTGGTTGGGTGGTGGTGAAATCCTTTATTACACTCAACACGAATGAAAATTACTTCATAATCAACTGATAAACGCACTTTAATGGAACGAGTTGGTAGTATAATTTACATATTTAAGAAACGCCAGGGAGATGAGCTCGTCTTATAAATCAGCTATTACTACACGTACCCCCCATCATCATCATCAGGACCAACCCATTGCCGGCTCACTACAGATTTAAATTCAAATTCGTTTATTGCATGAAAGTGGTACATTCATATAAAGATCTTAAGATTAAAGGGTAGCCTAACAAATTCTGCCTAAAAGGCGTGCAACAAACATCTTACAATGAAAAAACAATAATGTCAATTTTAAATTAAAATAAGAATTATGAAACCAATTAATAAAATGAAATCAAATAGTAATAAAGATTTAAATAATTATTTAGGCTAAAATAAATTGTATATCTACTGATTCGGAACAGAGCACGGTTTTCTTCTCTCAATATGAGAAGGGTTAAGCCATGGCGCACCATGCTGGCCGTGTGCAGATTGGCAGACTTCACAAGCCTTTGAGAACATTACGGAGAACTCTCAGGCGTGCAGGTTTCCTCGCGATGTTTTCCTTCACCGTTGAAGCGAGTGATATTTTAATTGCTTAAAAACGCACATAACTCCGAAAGTTAAGGTGCGTGCCCGGATTCGAACCGCCGACCTCTGATTATGAGGCTGACGTCCTAACCACTAGGCTATCACAGCTTATAACATTTTATTTTATTATGCTATAATTTCGATATTGCATATACCAGTCCCGCATACAATAACTGTCTTGTTTAATCATTATTATATAGTTTTTTTTTTATCCACTACAAGTCAGCTCTTGACGGCTATCTCACCTGATGGCAAGTGATGATGCGGTCTAAGATGGTAGCGGGCTAACCTGTTAGGAGTTTGGTAAACCCACGGTCCTAATTGGTTTCTACGCGACATCGTGTAGAACGCTAATTCGCTTGGTGACACGTCTTTGTCGGTAGGGTGGTAACTAGCCACGGTAAAGCCTCCCACCAGACCAGACTCGAGCCGGGAATCGAACCCAGGACCTCCAACTTTATAATGCAACAGCGCGCGCACTGCGCCACGGAGGTCGTCAGTAAATACAGTTCTTGCAATTCACGAAGGCGAGCGGGATTTACTCGTGGTAAAGACGTATCTGTATATGTGTAACAGTGTGCGTGAGATCGAAAGCGGGTATGGTTAACAAAAAAAAGTAAAAAAAAGCCAGTTGCTTCCGCAGTACATTTAAGTACGTTAGCCAATGGACTTAAATCGCGTTTGTCACTGTTATTCACTTTCATAAAATTATATTTTTCTTGAAGAAATTGAAAGACTTTAGCGATAATTGCTCGTCCCTACAAAAAATGAAACATACGATTAAATATCCAAAACAGTTACAAAATTGTTGCATGTCAAATAACCTTTTCTTACAAAATTACATCTACTGTCTATTCTTTCTGACAGATCAAAATAAACTTTTTTTAAATTTATCAAAAAACGATTCAACATAAAAAAATGCCTTACCTCGCTATGATCAACTTTGCGTTTTGACATGCTGACAGTACTTCGTAGCAATAACCGTCGTCGTGGAAACAATACGATATAGACACGCACACTGCACCAATGTGCATATACACGTTCAACCACTAGTAAAGCTCACTCGCCTTCGTGAATTGCAAGAAGAAAATACACTCAAGTAGGTAGTTGGTATTCGCTTTATTTATTTTACGATAAGACGCAGAGAAATAATTATAGTCAGTGGTATTTACTACACTTACTTATTTGTTTAAGACAAAGCTAGCAAATGATTTTTTTTTACAAGTCGACTTTTTATGACTAAATGCCATAAAAATGCCTAGCTGACGCCCGCGACTACGTCTGCGTTGAGTTAGTGTGTTTGTTTGTCTTTCAATCACGAAGCAATAGATTACTAACCCGAGTTACTTGAAATAATTACAGAATAAACATTAAAGTATCTCCTTTCTAAGAAGAAAAGAATGAGTGAAATCGGATATTGATTCGTTGGTGGCAGAAGTTGTGGAAGGCGCCCGAGACGTGATGGCACAGGCGGTGGCATGCGCGTGAGCTGCGCGCGGTACTGGACAGTACTTGCACATTGCAACATTACTTTGTTTTTCTAAAATAAAAGTAGCCTAAGTTACTCCTTATTACATCAGCTACCTGCCAATAAAAGTCCCGTAGAAATCGGTCCAGCCATTTCAGAGATTAGCCGGAACAAACAGACAGACAGACAAAAATTGTAAAAAATGATATTTTGGTGTATGTACCGTATTACATATTCAATGCATGTAGTAAAAAACGGTTATTTCAATATTACAAACAGACACTCCAATTTTATTTATTTGTATAGATTTGAAACTGTAGGTATCTAGAGTGGGGATTCTTTTAATTAATTTTAACACATCATTTTATAACATAGCGTGATTGGAACTACATTTATTTATTTCGATGCGAATTTTTTACACATGCCGTTTGGGTGTTGCAACTTGGTCTAAAACCGACCGTAGTAGGTACATCATTTGTACAAATATATATTCAAAATTCAAATTCAAATAAACTTTATTCAAATAGTCCTTTAAAAGGCACTTTTGACACGTCAATAATTTACATAGTAGTTATTTCATGGTGATATATTCGTAAACTTAAAACTAAAGCTATGAGGGTTCCAAACGCGCCCCGGTCTAAGAAGAAGCCCACAAAAAACTTAGCCTGTTTTTTTCCGATATCACCATCTCTCATAATCAATAATAAATTATAGTACCTATGGAGATAGAGCAATTCATACCCAAGCTTTTTTATCGTTTATATAATCCTTAATATCGTATATGATATCGTATCGTAATATGATTTTTCTAAAAGGTTTCGTTTTATAAAAACTTTGAACTTATTGATATGTAAATTTGCTTTTTTTTAATCCTTAATTACCTATTTACCTTTTTATTACCTATTTATTTATTTCCTAACGGAACAGGTAAAACAGAAATAGTTTATCTGGATTTTATGACACTTGATTAAAAAAAAGATCCACTATGCCATCTAAACTGAAATAAGACGAGTTTTTTCATCGTTATGCAGATAAAAATATAATGGAGACAAACGTAAGAACTCGATACCATAATTTTATTTATATTATTTTTTTTCCCGAAGATGGTATAATTCTATATTATGGTTCGTATCAAACAGGCAGTGTCCTGTGTCAGTACTTTAACCGAAAAAAGTAAACAATAAAAAATATTTGAAATATTTTTGTTCATATTTTAGCTAGCAACATTATGTCCACAATATATTAAAAATAATTATTTTCTACAATATTTTAAAAAGAACTAAGTTTTTTTTCTTCTGTAGGCTCCACGAATGTTTGCTAGAGTAATCGATTGGCAATGCAGTAACGAAACGCTGCGTGACATCATCGAAAACAGCTGTTTTGTATTTGTATTCGTTTAGAAAGAAATTATATCGAGAAAACAGCCAAAATGTTGCTTTCGGAAGTTTTATTCCTAAATCGACCGTTATTCATAGAAAACGCAACGAAAAAATTGCATAAAACTAGATTATTCCAATAATTTTAACTGTAATAGGTACATAAGCAATGAATATTGTTTTAACAGTAATTTAGGTTAGGAATCTAGGTAATATAACCGGTTTGTGATTAAAAAGTTAAAGAAATTCGTAAATGGAACACGGAATAATAATCAAGTGGTGATGTGAAAGAGAGAGTACATACCGGCAACTCTGTAGTCGTAATAAGACATTGACACTTATTTAAACTCCTAACTTCACAAAATCACAAGGAAAACTGCACAATTTTCGCGTAGCGTATACTTTCGCGTGCGGCATCCAATCCAATGTGGAAATAGGTACGTCACATTTAAAATAAGCTGCGATATGACATCATCTCGACCCGATTATCAATAACCCTGACATGTTGCGTATACAAAAACATGGAGTACGAGAATAGACGGCCGAAAGGATTTTCAATTTAGCCGCATTGCTTCATAAGGTCGTGGATCGTGAAACTACGTAAAACTTTAGGTGTGTGTTTTTATTGATTTACCTACATTATGTGAATTTATTTATTTCGTAACAGTTTAACAGGGAATTTACGAGAATGAGTCATCAACTTGGGTAACTAAGTCAGTTAAATGCGTATTTTAATCGTTTATACCTTCGAGATCCGAATATAATCGATAGTGTTATCCATACCCAGAGTTGAATGAACTCTTTTTTAATACTAGCTGATGCCCGCGAGTCCGTCCGCGAGGTTTAGGTTTTTTAAAATCGGAAATATCTAATTTCATTCAATTTTAAAGATGCAGTCTTTAACAAAAATCTCTTTAGACAGGAATAGATAACAAAAAACAAGTAAGTTTAAACTTTATAATTAATAATATACCTATCTGCAAGCTGGCAGCGGCTGCGTGTTCGCTTTTACCGGTATTTCCGGTAAAAAAATGGACGTAGGAATCTTATAAGGTTTAAGTTTGTTGTGGGCTTCTTCTTAGACCGGGGCGCGTTTGGAACTCTCATAGCTTTAGTTTTAAGTTTACGAATGTAGTTATCACCGTCAATTAACTACCGTGTAAATTATTGACGCGTCAAAAGTGCCTTTTAAAGGACTATTTGAATAAAGATTGATTGATTGAAAAAATAATGGATGGATTTCATTGGCGATTCAACAATTTTATTATGATTTTCGTCATGACGTGAATTGGTCGGATATAAGACTTTATGGTACGAAAAAGCGATGAAATTCAGTTTAGGTCTGTAGTTGAGTCGCGATAATAATTGATGGTAGGCCTAAAGATCAGAGTTGACATCAAAATAGTTCTGTCCTAATTTTCTTACATAATCCGCTTCTTACTTCCACAACTCCCCCGACCTAAGCGCTCCTGTCCAAAAGAGGAGACCTAAACATGTCTTTCACGACCCTGACGATCAGATGACTACTGACAACATACTCGTACCACCTACCACACAATCATACGCTACACACCGTCTTCACGGCGAAGACGAGGTCCCCGCTATCTTATGTCATCCGTGGGTTCCACGGCCTCGGAGACGTACGGACCACTCACCGTCCGACCCCCCCTTTATCCCAAACGTCACCTAAGCCGAGGTTCGGCCTCATAGGAGGCGCCCTTACGCAGACGTTAGTTTCTTCGAGCCCTAGGACTCAAAATTTCTTCTGGCAGAGCCCGGTTACGCTGTCGCTACCAATAGGGTTACCACAGCTAATAATCCGAAAAAAAAGTTTCCACATCTACTTATTCTGAGGAAGTTAACTATGAACACACCAATGAACGTTAAAATAGACTAGCATTATAAAAAATATCCTAAAATAACACCGCACAGATTTGATTCTATAATGCGTGAGAATTTACGCAGGGGTTCGGACGTTGGCGCCTTTTTACCTGAAGAGAATAACTTCTTGGAAAGTAGTTGCTGTGGATTGTTAGTTCCAGTTACTTGCGTGCGGTGCGGTGTGACAACAGTGTGCGGTGCTACAACATGGCGTCAGATATTTATTGCGCCAATTTAAATAAATTTATAAAAAACATTCTTTGCCTAAACTCGTTTTGTTATCCAAAGGAATTAAAAAAAACTTTAATCTACTAATAATAATTATCTATATAATAATTTGACAATGACACTAACATTTTTTATTAGTACAATGAGTTGGAATAGGTACCTATTTAGGTCGTGGGAATAGACGACGGAAATTTCCATCATAATATCTAATGCCTGAAAAATACGCCACATGATGACTAGTCAGTTAATAGAAGTGCCCTCTGAATAGGTAAACGAAAATGTCAGATAAAGGGCAACACCAGTCTAGCGGCTCTGGGTACAGGGAATTTTGCCAACAACTAATTCACTAATCATTATCTTGAGAAGACATTAAAGTCGTCCTCCTCATTTTTACGCCAATTTAGACACATCCAGAAAAACCAAAAGCCCCCTCGGAATATTAATTTTATTAGTTAAGACAATTGACATTTTTTTTCTAACCGTCTTCTAGATAGGTGTAATATAAAGTTTTGCATATGCTTTTTTAGGCGACTAAATAATATTGCAACGTTGGTCTAATGATTGGCATGTTCAACTATGGTTGGCAGGGTCAGGTAAGTGTATGTGAAGAAAAATCTTCAGTAGGATTTTATATAAACTTAAATTATTGTCGCCTAAACAATGAACGATTTAAAAAACTTTAATCCAGAGCCAGTTAAAAACAGACTGATACGACATTGACAATTGATAATTTTATTCGATTGTTGCCACTTGCCTACTGTTAATATATTGTGCAAAGAGAATGTAATCACTACGTTGTGGAAAAAGACTTCGTATTGAGCGGGCGCGATTTTTACGCTTTTCTTGAATTAGTGTATTGATTTAGGAAATGTCTGAGGGTGCAACGGTCTACCTTCAATTCTCCATTGCTATTTTTTTTAATGTTTCATTTGTTTAATTTATTTATTTATTCCAGCTAATTTATTTATTTATTCCAGCTATAAACTTGACATTGACTAATCTGTGTAAAGGCATAAAAAGAGAAAGAAAAAAGAACAAATATATTGTGCTCTGTGGTTGTTTATATTTGTCTCGGTTTTGGCGGAACAAAAACTTTTGGAAACGTTAAATACCAAATAACTCATTGCAGCATAACAGATTAAACATTAATTATTGAATATGGTGAACCGATATCATTAAGAAAATTGCAAGGCTTTAAATTGGTTTCATAATACTGCTATGGAGAACGAGAAACCAGTTATCAGTTATGATTCGATTAAGAATAACCCAAAATCGTTACATTCCCTCAGGAACCAATATATACATTTAGGACTTATTCAAAATCGTTCGGTTGACGGTTTCGTACATGCTATTGATCCAGAGGGACACAGGTAAATACACTCGACTATTTCAGAACTTTAGTTTTGCAAACTGCACTAGCCTGAATAAAACTTTTAAGGTTAAATTAAAGAATTGGCTCAAAGAAAAATGTTTCTATAATATAAACGAATATTTACAATTAAAACCCGTTTTAAAAAAAAACATATATACCTTATAATTTATTTTCATGCTGTTAATTTAATTCACTATCACTTAATAATAATTTGACTTTGAATAATAGATTTCATGAATTTTTAATGATGTAATTTTAATTAATACTAAAGTTTATGTTTGTATTTTGCACACTATTTGTTTAGTTGAATATTACAGTCGACTTATTGACAAAATTGTATACACCATCTATTTAGATTAAACTAGTCTTAGGCGAAATACTCGTAAAACGCCTACTTCTATATATGTTCTATATAGAAGTCATTGTAAAACACCCCTTTAAATACAATTCTCAGAATCCAGATTTGAGATATATATAGAATACAGAATCCTCAGCCTATTACAATTACCATGTTACAAGGGAGAGGGATTTGAGCTTTCACCTTTGATATTAGTCTAGTGTGAGACTTTGAGTTATAAGTTGGGCACAAAACCCAAATCAACTTAAAATTGGGGACAGATAAAAGTAGGGTGCGAAAATAAAAGTAGGGTGGGTTATTCTATCAATAAATAACAGGCCCCAATTAGCAACTTGGCCAAACCAACCCTAAAAAACATAAAGAGTTTCTAACTAGATTGAAAATGAAAAATATTTATTTGCCAAAAAACTACAAATTTAGTACATCCCTTGGGACCCCTGTATTGTGGGGCCCAAATTGTACAATATTTGTTATTTACCAATACATTACTTAAATGTATTGGTAAATAACTTCAAAATCAATTAATTAAAACTTCATCATTTCAACCTATAGACGTCCATTGCTGGACATAGGTCTTTTGTAGGGAGTTTCAATGGCCATGTTCCTGGGCCGCTTGTATCCAGCGGCTCCCTGTGACTCGTTTGATGTTGTCTGTCCACCTTGTTGGGGGTCGACCAACTCTATGTTTAGTGTTGCTGGGTCACCATTCCAGCACCTTGGGACCCCAACGTCCATCAGTTCTCCGAGCTATGTGCCCCGCCCATTGCCACTTCAATTTCGCAACTCGCAATTAAAACTTGTATTAAAATTAAAATTTTAATCAACTCTATATTTCAGCATAATTCTTTTGGAGCCATGCGAAGACAATTATCGGACTGTCTTAATACCAGGTCACTCAATACTCAATCTATCAGTAATAGATTCAACTACCAATATAAAACCAGAGGTGAAGCCTATAAATAAATCTCCGACTGATTTGGTCGAAAGAAGAAGAAAAATAATGGCATGGTTCAGAAAAAACCAATTGACAGTTTCGGAAAAAGAAGAGAACATAGTGCTGGGGAGTGTTCTGATCCTACCACCATATGACTTAACTAGTATATACTCGATGAATTTAATTGTAACCAAGCATGTGAGGGATCTTCTGGAAAAAATGCCTGATAATTTTATAGCAGATTGATTATTATGGTTACTGGAGGCTAACATCTTACTACCACCACTTGGAGCAGTAATATTTTGATGTTATCAATCCGACACCCCAACCCTCTCGTAGTTGCGTCTTCTTTTTACTCCCCCGACCTAAGCGCTCCTCTCGGAAAGAGGAGACCTAAACATATCCTTCATGACCCTGACGATCAGATGACTACTGACAACACACTCGTACCACCTACCACACAATCATACGCTACACACCTTCGCCGGCGAAGACGAGGTCCCCGCTATCTCCCGTCATCCGGACGTGGGCTCCATCCACGGCCTCGGAGACGTACGGACCACTCACCGTCCGACCCCCCGTTATCCCAAACGTAGGCGCCCTTAGGCAGTCGTTCCCTTAGTTTCTTCGAGCCCTAGGGCTCAAAATTTCTTCTGGCAGAGCTTCTTTCCAAAGCTCGCCAAACAGCCCGGTTACGCTGTGGCAACCAATAGGGTTTGTACAGCTAATAGACAGTCCGAAAAAAATTTTGAT
Source organism: Lasiommata megera (assembly GCA_928268935.1). Classification (NCBI taxonomy): domain Eukaryota; kingdom Metazoa; phylum Arthropoda; class Insecta; order Lepidoptera; family Nymphalidae; genus Lasiommata; species Lasiommata megera. Next base: position 9,900,665 of record OV743333.1, on the reverse strand, counting down.
GTTAATGCTCTTATTTCAGTTATAATCCTTGTTCCAGGTTTATTAGGTTAAGCAGAAACTTTTTGAGCATGGCCCGTAACTTTGTGAGCCCACTGATGCAAATTCTATTGTACACAAATCTTTAATATAAATTGTAATTTTTCTATGGGAAATCTTATTTAGTTTGGTTCAGAGATTTTAATGTAAACGAAATCGGCACCAGAGTTGTGTTAAAAGCACTAATGAAGTAAAGTATAGAACTACTCTTAAATTTGAATTAGTAATTATTGTTTTAACCAGTGGTTATGGTGACCCAGTGGTTAGGACGTCCACCTTCTAATAAGAGTTCGGGGTTCGAACTTCTCGAGTTATGTGCGTTTTTGAACAATTAAAATACCACTTGCTTCAACTGCAAAGGAAAACATTGTGAGGAAACATGCCTCGCACGCCTGAGAGTTCTCCGTAATGTTCTCAAAGGTGTGTGAAGTCTGCCAATCCGCACATGGCTAGCGTGGTGGACTATGGCCGAACCCTTCTCATATTGAGAGGAGACCTGTGCTCTGTAGTGAGCCGGTAATGGGTTGATCATGATGTTTTAACATTAAAGTAAAGAAAGTACATTTTATTTATTTCTTATATTTCTAATAGTACAACATAGTACAAGTACAGGGTTGTGTTGCCATAATAAAATGGCATGTTTATTATGTTTGACAATAAATAATTATCAATATTATATATATATAGGTGCTGGAATGGCGACCCGGCACCGGTAAACGTAGCGTTGGTCGACCCCCAACTAGGTGGACAGACGACATCAGACGAGTCGCAGGGAGCCGCTGGAAGCAAGCGGCCCAAGACCGTGAGCATTGGAACTCCCTACAAAAGACCTATGTCCAGCAGTGGACGTCAATCGGTTGATAATGATGATGATGATGATTATATATATGAATGTAAATAAAGATTTTAGTACCCCTCAAGTGGCCTTAACAACTCATCTCAACTCTAATTCTCTTAATGTTTTAAATGTATATTACTGAATTAATAAACAAACTTTCATATCATAGCTTGTTTTCTTTGTTTGACTTTACTTTTCTCGCTTGTGAAGTCAACATCTCCTGAGGATGATCCGGTGTCGGGTCGAAACGTGCGTAGAGGTTCTAGTGGAAGATTTTGTGTGGTGTTATATTATACAAATCTCCCGGCTGTCGGCGGAATATAGCAAATTATACTTGCTGTTTATTGTTTATCATGGACTTCCGCAAAGTAACTCCCGCTTTTATTCATTATTTGAAAGCAACTATGTTAAAAATATATACACAAATATTCACTTTATAATGGGACATTTATGCATATTATTAAAGGTAGCTGTCTATTCAACCTTTAAAAGAATCTTGTAAATTGGGTGTTGGTAAATATCTATAGGGCGTAGTTACTCTGACTGCTCAGCATAAGTGTTAAAATGAGATATATTTCATTTGGAATCTTTGTCCCTTTTGAACCGTATTTTAAGTCTAGAGGTAAGACTAAACTCGCTCTATACTCTATAATATCTCTGCCTTAATGATTTGAACATGTTATGTATAATGCTTTCTTTTTCTAAAATATAATACAATGTTTAAAGGACAGTATTAGTTTACTTACTAGTATAATTTAATTATATTTTATATTAGTTATTATTGCGTCACCGGAGGATTTTGGCGAATGAGAAGCTCAGACAGAGAATAGTACTTAGGCTCGACAACATCTGGGGAATCTCTCGCTAAGGGCGTCTCATAGAGCACTTTTAATATAGGCGTCTCCTGTGAGACTCTGACTTCGGGTTAGGGTGAGACCGGGCCATTAAGCACGCTTTTTGGGCGACTCTTGATGAGAAGGGCCGGTGACGCGATTGGACGCCTCAACCACTGGAGGGTTAGAATGTCGGGTTGCTCTCGCAAAGTAAGTTTTTGAGAGATTTTTAAATTTTGTATCGCGCGTCGGTATGATGAAAATGTAATTATAGCAGAATTGAATATATGAATATATACTATTGGCTCCCAGAATCCAAGCATGATCCCACTCAATTAATTACATACACTTAGATAATATGAAACCATTAAGTTATATCTATCTAAGAGAATTTCTGACTATAATCAGAGAGTATAGTGACACTAAACAATTACAAAATTTGAAGTAATCCTCAAAGATCGACGTATTCAAAAAGCCTAGTACCAAAAACTGTGACGCCTTCCAAAAACAACTAATAGTGTCACTTCTGACTTTGACTTGAGTTTGACACATAAAAAAAATCGAATTTTTCTTTCGCAAGTATGTAAACAATACACCATAGTTTCTATCTTATTTCTAACTATTTAAACATTTGTTTACTTCACAAAATACATTAAAAAGACTTCTCAAGAGTCTTATTATTTGTTTCCGACTAAAGATGGAGGATGTATAAAGATTTTTTTATTGATAACTAGTTTTAAAGTTGTCAAACAAGTTTGGTGAGTGCAAGCGTTAATTATTATGACTTGTAAGTTTGTTTTTTTTGTTAAATTCAGGGACTGATTTTAATGTGCTGAGCGTAGTTCAATATATATTTATTGGGAGTAGTAAGGAATCTATTTATTTTATTTTCTGATATATGTTTCTACTCGTGATATGGGCTAAATTATTTACATGAAATGCGAGCTAGGTTTAAAGTTATTTTTTTTTGTAATAAATACTTCGTGGGGAAACGAGCAAACAGGTCAACAATAGTCACCAATGGCATGCCAGCTGAACCTATCCACGTACTTTACGTCTCTGCATAATACCGGGATGAAAAAAATCCTTGGTGGCCACACCAGTCTTTGAGTATTGAAACAATATAATAGCAAAATTAACTTAACTTTGTTACTACTTATTTCAATTTAGAACCTTTGGCTGGCTGTGGCCTTGTGAATGAATTTAAGTTTTAAAACAAGTTGGATATGCTTCAATTTACTATGTAGTTAGTGTGTTTCAGTATTCGAAAATGATTCGACGATTGTGAGAAAACAAATATAATATTAACGATACTGCTCTTCCTGTCGCAGGTTAGTTTGCAACTGTCTCAGACCACATGTTGACTCGTCCCAAACTGAAATTGCGTTCAAAAGATAATTAAAATGTAGTGTTTTTGGGTTGCCCAGACTCACATATACTAGAGTAGGATATTAGAAGTTGGTTAATGTACTAATTTGTTCCATATACTATTACCAAGGAATAAATATAAGGATGCTGTGATAGCCTAATGGTTAGGGCGTCAGCCTCCTAATCAGAGGTCGGTGGTTTGAATACTGGCACGCACGTCTAACTGTTTGGAGATATGTGCGTTTTTAAAAATTAAAATATCATTTGCTTGCAACCTGCATGTCTGAGAGTACTCCACAATGTTCTCAAAGGCATGTGATGTCTGTCTATCCGCACACTGCCAGCATGGTGGACTATGGCTGAATCCTTCTCATATGAAGAGACCTCTGCTCTTTAGTGAGCCGGTAATGGGTTGATCATGATGACTATCCCCAAAAAATATTTTGTGTTCATAGATGCAATGTTTTTATGATGTCCGAGGTCAAACATTGTAATTTCACAGTTATGTCATGTTATAGCTTTGGTTTAGACAACTATAGTTATTTCATGACAACCTCTGTGGCCAGTATGTGTATAGTAGTATTATAAAGCGGGAGGTCTTGGATTTGATTCCCAACTTGAGTTTGGCCTGGTAGGAAGCCTCGGCCTCAGCTAGTAACCATCCTAACGAAGATTGCCGCTAACTGATTTAGCGTTTCAATACGATGCCACTAAGGGATGTTATTTATTTATTTATTTATTCAAAGCGCCACCAACAGATTTATATGCAAAAAAAAATAAACATTTTAAAAACCTTAAGTGCTAGGATATACATATAAATCAATTTAGAGGTAACTACAGCATGCCAAATAACTACAGTCGACGGGATATGGGATTAATATAATATCATACAGGTGAATTACCCGTAACCGAAGAATAATAAGGTACAATGTTGGTAGTGTATATTAGCTTCACAAAAACAATAGTTTAACACGGATCCTCACCACCTGTATGCCTGGACCTCTTCCACCACCCGCACCCGCATTCCAGGTCATTTCTGCCACGAACCTGCAAATTGTGGAACCAGCTTCCATCTTCTGTGTTCCCTAATGGTTATAATATGGGGATCTTCAAAGGGCGGATTAACAAATTGCTCAAGGGCCAGCAACGCATTGGCGGTTCCTCTGGTGCTGCAAATGTTCATGGGCGGCGGTAATCACTTACCATCAGGTGACCCGCCTGCTCGTTTGCTCGCTTTGTATATAAAAAAAAAAACGGAGAACAAAACCAGACCTAAGTGAGGCAAAACTGGCAATAAGATTAAATTGCAAACCAATAAAGCAACCTTTCTTGCTGATTAAGTGATCATTCTTACTGATTAAGCCACTATTCTAGCTAATTTATATATTTATTTTTATTTATTTATTTAACAAAAACATTGACATAATGTGATAATGCGTTGGAAAACTGCGTCAAGTCTTCAACTCGCCGATACCCCAATGCCTAAAGACAAAAGTCTTCAACGCTTGCGTCTTACCGGTCATGACATACGGAGCAGAAACGTGGACACTCACGGTAGGCCTTGTCCAAAAGTTCAAAATCGCTCAGCGTGCTATGGAAAGGGCTATGTTGGGTGTTTCTCTGAGGGATAGAATCCGTAACGAGGACATACGTAGAAGAACAAAAGTAACCGACATAGCCCAACGGATTAGCAAGCTGAAGTGGCAGTGGGCGGGTCATATCTGTCGCAGAACCGACGGCCGTTGGGGCAGACGTGTTCTGGAGTGGAGACCGCGTACCGGTAAGCGCAGCGTAGGACGACCACCTGCTCGCTGGACCGACGACCTGAAAAGGATCGCTGGTGGCGGGTGGATGAGGAAGGCGGAGGACCGTGTGTGGTGGCGCGCTCTCGGAAAGGCCTATGTCCAGCAGTGGGCGTCTATAGGCTGATTGATTGAATGTGATAATAGTTAGGTGTAATCACAAACTCGTAGCTTGAGTTTTTCCGTACACCTGCGCCATCGACAATTACTTACACGTACACGCTTATCTACAAACATGACACTTGCTTAAAAGTTAAATAATTGCAACTTATAAACTAACATCATTATATATTAAGAGCAATGAAATACATTAATACAAAACTAAATGTACTAGGTAATAACTAATTCATAAATATTTTTTTTTTTAAATAAATGTAGGTAGGCTAGTTAATTAAGCAACTATTGGTGCAAATTGGAACGCCATGATTTGGTTCAACTATTTCCCACTCCCATACAAGTCTGTGGACATATTCAGTGTGAGCAAAACACTCTATGATCACTCCCCCGACCTAAGCGCTCCTCTCCGAAAGAGGAGACCTAAACATATCCTTCATGACCCTGACGATCAGATGACTACTGACAACATACTCGTACCACCTACCACACAATCATACGCTACACACCGTCTTCACGGCGAAGACGAGGTCCCCGCTATCTTACGTCATCCGGACGTGGGCTCCATCCACGGCCTCGGAGACGTACGGACCACTCACCGTCCGACCCCCCCGTTATCCCAAACGTCGCCTAAGCCGAGGTTCGGCCTCAAAGGAGGCGCCCTTAGGCAGTCGTTCCCATGGTTTTTTGAGCCCTAGGGCTCAAAATTTCTTCTGGCAGAGCTTCTTTCCAAAGCTCGCCAAACAGCCCGGTTACGCTGTGGCATCCAATAGGGTTTGTACAGCTAATAGACAGTCCGAAAAAAAAAAAACTCTATGATCATGGCTTATAACGTTGACAGTATCTAGATTACCGTTAACAGCTGTATTGTATTTTACAGAAACAACTATGGAATCGTCCGTTGCTCTAGCAACACAACCTGTGGAGGAGATAGTCATAAAGTGTGAGGTAATAGAAATATCAGACGAAGAACCGGGCTTAGAGGAGCCGAAAAAGTAAGTTATTTAAATTTATAAAGTAAAGAATTCAAAATTCAAATTCAAATAATCTTTATTCAAATAGTCATTTAAAAGGCGCTTTTGACGCGTCAATAATTTACATAGTAGTGATTTGATGGTGATAACTACATTCGTAAACTTACAACTAAAGCTATAGGGGCTCCAAACACTCCCTGCCCTAAGAAGAAGCTCCCAAAAAAACTTTAAGTAAGTTTTCTTTTTATTATCATCACACATTCCAACAAACATACTTACATACAAACTTCGCATTTATAATATTAGTGTGATAAGATAGATATAAGATTATAGTAAAATTCAAATTCAAATTAGGTTTATTCATGTAAACCTATTACAAGCATCTATGAAGCGATAATCTATCTTCTATCTATCTATCTGTCTATCTATATATATATAAAAATCAATTGCTGTTCGTTAGTCTCGCTAAACTTCGAGAACGGCTGAACGGATTTATCTTATCTTGGTCTTAAAAGGTTCGTGGAGGTTTAGGGAAGGTTTAGAAAATGAGAAAAATTCGAATAATTGCCGCGAAAATCCTAAAAAAGCCTTTTAACTTTTCCCATATAACGTTTTCTTAATAAAATGTAGAGTCAATTTGAACTTTATTAACTAGCAAATAAAGTTTATATTAAATTATAATCACTCAGTGTTGTCTAAGAAATGTGTGTTACTAACTTCAAAGAGTCAATTTGCAATTTATTACCGCTGCACAAAGTTCAAATTCAATCATATCTTTTAAAATAGTCTTCACGTACGCGTTGGAGGATTTAATGTCGCGTTCAGAAATATAATAAAACTGTAACAGGACGAATTCTGTATATTAAATATATTTTGAAAATTTTATTTGGAGGATGCTTTACTCGATACTGAGACCAAAACTATTTATTTTTATTTTTTTGTCTGTATCTTGGCCGCGCATCACGCCGAAACTACTGGATGGATTTGAATGAAATTTGGTAAAGGATTAGGTGAGACTTTGGTTCAACCTGTAGGATAGTTTTCATCCCGGAATTCAGCACGGCTACCTTGTGAGAGGGGATGAAAGTCAAAATGTGTATTTAGTTGTAATTCATTAACGCGTACTCCGATTTCAATCGTTCTTTTTTTTGGTTAGAAAGGAGATACTTTAATGTTTATCCTGTAATTATTTCAAGGTCATCGGTTTAGTAATCCATTGCTTCGTGATTGGAAGACAAACAAACACACTTTCACACACACTAACTCAACGCGGACGAAGTCGCGAGCATCGGCTATTATATAATATATTTTTCATTGTTTTAATTCGTGAGTTATTATTGGTCATAATTACAGTCGCCAACTTAAAACTAAAGCTAAAAGGGTTCCCATCGCGTTGAGGTCTAAGAAGAAGCCCACAACAAAATAAGCGGGGTTTTTCTATTATCGAAGTAGAATGTAGTCAATAATAAATTATAATTATCTATCATTATAATTATCTATTAGTTAGAGATTGGAGAAGCTGTGATAGCCTAGTGGTTAGGACGTCCGCCTTCTAAACAGAGGTCGGGGGTTCGACCCGGGCACGCACCTCGGAGTTATGTACGCACATAACTCCGAAAAGTTAGAGCAATTAAGGTATCACTTGCATCGTGAGGAAACCTGCACGTCTGAGAGTTATCCGTAATGTTCTCAAAAGCGTGTGAAGTCTGCCAATCCGCACACGGCCAGCGTGGTGGACTATGGCCGGACCCTTCTCATATTGAGTGGAGACCCGTGCTCTGTAGTGAGCCGATAATGGGTTGATCATGATGATGATGATGATGATGATTAGTGAGAGATTTGTATTTGTATTATTTCAGAAAACGTCGCAAACGTGTCACCCCGAAGTCTCCGCAGGCCTGCGAGGAGTGCGGGAAGACCTTCCAGACGGGTTATGAGTTAAAGAAACACAAACGGACACACACCGGGGAACGTCCGTATATGTGCACAACCTGCGGCAAGACATACACACAGCTTGGACATTTGAGTATACATAGTTTATCACATAAGGGTATGTATTCTGTAATGCACTGAGCATTGGAGTTATAAAAAAACTTGTACTAAACATAATTAGTTACTAAGGAAATTGTATATGTCGGCGGGATGGAGTTATTAACTTCATGCAGCGGCGCCAAGAACAACAAGAATCCAATAATTACCCACATTTGAACTCTCGATGATTTTGTTAACACTTAGACGGTAGCAATCAATTTTGTACAAGCATGCTTTGCTATAAATACGGGCGGTGGTTGCCTTTCGTGGCATTCTCGCTCGTGACGTCGGACCGTTCGGACCTCTTATTATGGTCGCAATAAAAGTGTAATCCCGCAAGTTGTGCTTTTAATTACTATGAGCGAAAGTGAGGAAAATCGTGACGTCAGCAATATGACGTCATATATATATATGACGAGTCATATTTTATAACTGTTTTGTAAATTGTGTATTAGTTTTAAAGTTAGCGAATGTACTTCCCCACAAATTAAAGTAATGGAAAATAAGTTATAATATGAACACTTCGTAGATGGCTGTATTCAGGTTTACATAAATAAAACATTCTTCAATTTATTTATTTATAACGGAAATTCAACAGCTAGTAAAAATTTTCATTACCATTTATTAACGTGGCGACCAAATGATTTTCACAACTTTTACAAATAGTTTCGATAAAAGATATGTCCTAAGTCATTTGCATGAGTCATATAATTTAAATTTGCAAAACAAAAAGAGCAATTCACACCCAAGCACCCCCGACCTAAGCGCTCCTCTCCGAAAGAGGAGACCTAAACATAACCTTCATGACCCTGACGATCAGATGACTACTGACAACATACTCGTACCACCTACCACACAATCATACGCTACACACAGTCTTCACGGCGAAGACGAGGACCCCGCTATCTTACGTCATCCGGACGTGGGCTCCATCCACGGCCTCGGAGACGTACGGACCACTCACCGTCCGACCCTCCCGTTATCCCAAACGCCTAAGCCGAGGTTCGGCCTCACAGGAGGCGCCCTTAGGCAGACGTTCCCTTAGTTTCTTCGAGCCCTAGGGCTCAAAATTTCTTCTGGGAGAGCTTCTTTCCGAAGCTCGCCAAACAGCCCGGTTACGCTGTGGCAACCAATAGTGGTTAGTACAGCTAATAATAGACAGTCCGTTCAAAAAAACACCCAAGCTTTTTATCGTTTTTTTGATTCTTTTTATCATTTGTATATTTCTTTTATAGGTTTATGATTTATAAAACTTTTCTTAGTTATATGCGCTTTAAAGCAATTAAAATATCTCTTGCTTCAACGGTGAAGGAAAACATCGTGAGGAAACCTGCACGCCTGAGAGTTCATAATGTTCTCAAAGGCGTGTGAAGTCTGCCAATCCGCACACGGCCAGCGTGGTGGACTATGGCCTAACCCTTCTCATATTGAGAGGATACCCGTGTCTAGTGAGCCGGCAATGGGTTGATCATGAATGTACCCATTATTTTCTTACAGGCATAAAGAACTTCAACTGCAACGAGTGCGGCTCCTCCTTCTACAGGAAGGCGGACCTGGACCGCCACGAGAAAATACACACCGGGGAGAAGCCCTACCAGTGCGAGATCTGCTCCAAGAGCTTCACGCAGAAGAACAATTTAGTGATGCACTTCAAGATGCATTTGGGGGACAAGCCCCACCAGTGCGCAGTCTGCCTCAAGCGGTTCCTCACGAGGAGCAAGATGATGCTGCACTCCAAGAAGCATGAGAAGGAGAGAAAGAAGAAAGAGATATTGGGCCACATTTAGTGAAGTGATGGGATTTCTGTGCGGTTAGTGTTTTAACTTCTTAAAGTGATGAAATGTTTTTTTTTAGTTTTACTTAACGGGCTGTTTCGAGACAGATGTTTTTTTTTAACATAAATCGCTGGCGAAAGTGTCACCTGATGATAAGTGATCACCCACTTGACCGGACCTATCCCATCCGAACTTATCCTCCTAATCGGTTTCAACTCGGCATCGTACCGTAACGCTAAACCGCATGAATACGTATTCGACGGAACTTCAATACATATAATACATCATCATCATGATAAACCCATTGTGGGCTCACTACAGAGCACGGGTCTCCTCTCAATATGAGAAGGGTTCGGCCATAGTCCATCACGCTGGCCGTGTGCGGATTGGCAGACTTCACACGCCTTTGAGGACATTACGGAGAACTCTCAGGCGTGCAGGTTTCCTCACGATGTTTTTCTTCACCGTTGAAGCGAGTGATATTTTTTGATTGCTTAAAAACGCACATAACTCGGAAAAGTAAAAGCCCAGGATCGAACCTATGTTACTGAAGGTCAGATCCCGCTATGTTACATTAAAACATTTATACAATTTTCTTTATTGCTAACTAAAGATGCATAGACAATTGACGAATATAAAGAGAAACCCTTATAAGCGTACCCCAATCAGAAGCGGTGGCGATCACGCTCGCGCTGCATTCCTTTATCGGTACCAAAATGTATGTGAGTGTGTAAATGTATACAGTTGTCGAAGCGAAGAGAACGCCTTGTAAGCGTACCCCATTCAGAAGCGGTAGCGATATCGGTCACGCTGGTTTAATTTATCGGTACCAAAATGTATGTGAGTTTATAGACAGTTGTGGAGCGAAGAGAACGTCTTGTAAGCGTACCCTAATCAGAGGCGGTAGCGATCATGCTCGCGCTGGTTACCTTTATCGGTAACAAAATGTATGTAAGTCTACATACAGTTGTCGAAGCGAAGAGGACGCCTTAAGCGTACTCCAATCAGAGGCGGTAGCGATCACGGTCGCGTCTTTCCTTTATCGGTAACAAAATGTATGTGAGTGTATAGACAGGTGTCAAGTGTCAATCAGAGGCGATTTCTTCCAGCCCTAGGGCTGGAAACTAAGTGAACGTCTGCCTAAGGGCGCCTCCTGTGAGGCCGAACCTCGGCTTAGGCGACGTTTGCGATAACGGGGATCGGACGGATGTGTCCACGCGAGCAAACCGCTGCCGCTATCTCTGCCGCTACCGCCTCTGATCGGGCAACGCTTTAATACCATAACCTATGCTCCTAGGGTTTATTTTAATTTTTTACCCACACCCTTTTTGACCCTTTTGTCAAGTAATTAAGTGAATTTAATCTTAAGATGTCACTGTTGATGTTTTTTATTCTGTTGTTTTTGTCTATAGCAATAAGTAAATGAAATTTGGGATGAATAAAAATTATGAATGGTTTTTAATTTTATTCCTCTCTCTCTGTAACTGTGAAAGGTTATTGACGTTCTGAGATTCCTTATTTATTTTTTTATTAATTTTATTATCTCTGGCGTTACAATATTCGTTGATTTAACTTTCTAAAAACATGTTAATTCGCGCGTTAATTTTAATCTGTAATAAAATGACGTAGACATGTACCCTAAAGAGCGCCATCTTCAAAATAATTCTACCAACGTTATTTACAAATTCATCATTATCAACCCATTACCGGCTCACTACAGAGCACGGGTCTCCTCTCAATATGAGAAGTGTTCGGCCATAGTCCACCACGCTGGCCGTGTGCGGATTGGCAGACTTCACACGCCTTTGAGAAGCGTATAGCGTATATAGTGCGAATTTTCCCGCCATTTCTCTCTAATTTATACATTGCTATAAACTTGACATTGGTTAATCTGTGCAAAGCCATAAAACGAAAAAAAAAACTGAAGTTAGGGAAAAATATGGCGGGAAAAAATGGGCGGACGCGGCTCCCTCAAACCTTTCCCAAATCAATACCTGTTAACCATTCAGAAAACCAGCCACTACACAAACGACACCAAAACTGTCCACGACACTACCAACACCAGTCCTCTTCGGAATTAGCCAACAAACATTAATTCAAGAAAAGCGTGAAAAACCCGCGCCCGCCATATACGAAGTCTCCCGCCTTTCTCCTCTGTAGGTCTCATACTTAGCGAGATTGTTACACGTGACGCACGTGTAAACGGTCCCGATGTGATCACAAACAGGGCACTTAAATGCATCCCTCCCCAGCTACTGTACCTACTGGTAATGATATATAACGCCCTGCTGGCAGGATGCTCTTTCCCCACAGAGTGGAAAGAGGCTATAGTAATAGGTATTAAAAAACCTGGTAAGCCCGCTAACCTCCCCTCTAGTTACCGCCCTATAAGTCTTCTCAACTCCTTAGCAAAGGTGTACGAGAGGATAATACTCGCCCGACTTAAAGTCGTCATCGAAGCTAAAAAGCTTATCAATGACGAGCAATTTGGCTTTCGATCCAAACATTCTAGCGTCCACCAAGTGCACCGCCTAACGGAGCACGTGGCGCGAGGGCTTTACGATTGGAAACGTGGTCGCCTCACAGGAGCCGTATTCTTCGACGTAGCCAAGGCTTTCGACAAAGTCTGGCACGCCGGTCTCATTTATAAATTACAAACCCAGGGTATCCCGGATAGGCTTTTATACCTATTAAAAGACTATTTAACCGATCGCACCTTTAGGTTTCGAATAGACGGCACTCTGTCGTCTAGGAGACCCCTAAAGGCCGGCGTACCCCAGGGTTCAGTTCTAGCGCCCTACCTCTATACGCTGTACACGAGCGATATACCCAAGAGCCCTTATGTAGAGCTAGCCCAGTACGCTGACGACACTGCTCTTTACACGACCAGTCGTTCGCTACCGTACATAGTAGCCCGCCTTCAGAAAGCGATCAAGCGCTTAGGCGCTTGGTTCCGCCAATGGAGGATAGAAGCTAACCCAGAAAAGAGCAAAGCGCTTCTTTTTACCGGGCTAAACCGCCCTGACCCCAGATACAAAAAGGACCTTATATTATTTAATCGTGTGATTCCATGGGAACGCACTGTCAAATATCTAGGTGTAACCTTTGATAGTCGCCTGTCCTTTTCGCCGCACATACGTAGAGTCAGTCAGAAAGCCCGTTTTGTTCTTAACAGACTCTACTTCATGATTAATAAACGCAGTAGGCTACCTCTCCGTCACAAAGTGACATTATATAAAACTTGCATCCGCCCAATCATGTCTTACGCGAGCGCCGCTATAGCGCTTCGTCCCACGTATAAAACCTTTCAAACGATTCAGAATCGTTTCATGCGCACGGCAACCGGCTGTCCCTGGTATGTGCGTAACGTAGATCTGCACAGAGACCTAGAACTTGACACTATCGCTCAGCACTTTAAGAAACTCTCGAAAATCTATTTCGAGAAATCAATCCGACACCCCAACCCTCTCGTAGTTGCGGCTTCTTTTTACTCCCCCGACCTAAGCGCTCCTCTCCGAAAGAGGAGACCTAAACATATCCTTCATGACCCTGACGATCAGATGACTACTGACAACACACTCGTACCACCTACCACACAATCATACGCTGCACACCGTCTTCGCCGGCGAAGACGAGGTCCCCGCTATCTTACGTCATCCGGACGTGGCCTCCATCCACGGCCTCGGAGACGTACGGACCACTCACCGTCCGACCCCCCCGTTATCCCAAACGTCGCCTAAGCCGAGGTTCGGCCTCAAAGGAGGCGCCCTTAGGCAGTCGTTCCCATAGTTTCTTCGAGCCCTAGGGCTCAAAATTTCTTCTGGCAGAGCTTCTTTCCAAAGCTCGCCAAACAGCCCGGTTACGCTGTGGCAACCAATAGGGTTTGTACAGCTAATAGACAGTCCGAAAAAAAAAAAAAAAAAAAAAAAGCACGTGTAAATCTATACAAATAAATAAAATAGGAGTGTCTGTTTGTAATATTGAAATAACCGTCTTTTACTGCATGCATATGAATATGTATACGGTACATACACCAAAATAACATTTTTTACAATTTTTGTCTGTCTGTCTGTCTGTTTGTTCCGGCTAATCTCTGAAATGGCTGGACCGATTTTTACGGGACTTTTATTGGCAGGTAGCTGATGTAATAAGGGGTAATTTAGGCTACTTTTATTTTAGAAAAAGTCTTATATTTTAGAAAAATAAAATAATGTTGCAATGTCGAAGTACTGTAATTATTTCAAGTAATTCGGGTTAGTAATCTATTGCTTCGTGACTGAAAGACAAACAAACACACTAACTCAACGCAGACGAAGTCGCGGGCGTCAGCTAGTAAAGAATAAAGGAGGTAATTTAGGTTCCAAGGTTACGTGTTATCGTTCCAATCCTAGCAACCTTAGTAAAAGATGCGTGTACTCGCATTCGTTGAGCCGCTATCAAGTATCCAAACACTGTAACCTCAAAGTAAAATAGATCTTATGCTCTTGTATTAAAGTCTTAATTTCCGTATTACTACTTTTTATGTTGCAAACTCGTTCTGGTGTGGTGTGGACGAATTTGAGTCTTAAAACTAGTTACATACGTGTCAATTTACTATGACGTTAAATTTCGATATTCGAAAACGACTACACCCAATAACAACCCAATCTTGTACCAACCTAGCTCGTAACATGTCAGTATTGCCATAAAATCATTATTATTAATTCAATTATTGATATCATATTTAACATATTCAATCATCAATTTCCCACCAATAATTGATAATTAAATTTTAGACCTATTTATTTAAAACTTTCATACTTCTTTCAATATCTCGATAAATATTCAAAAAATTAACATATTATAATTAAAATAAAAAAGAAAAAATTCTTCAAAAAAAAATGAATTCTTAGATTGCGTTTGAATTAAAACTACATAACTTAATTACAATTTTTATTTGTAACACATTTCAAAAATACATTATGTACTTACGTGTCTATGTATTACAGGTGGTATACTAAATTTATTATATAAACACTAGTACATATATGAAGAAGAAATATAACGAAGGACAAATATGACACAAAACAAATAAAACAATTCTTAAATTCAAGCCGCCAGCCTTTAATAGACATGAATTCAAGTTTTTGACAGTAAATTTTAATCAAAGAATTACATATATCCATATCATTAAATTTCTGAACCATTTTTAAATCGATAGCTTAGAGCAATATTATAAAATGAAGACAATGAGATCGGAAAAGGTAATTGTGAATGAAAAAGTTTATTGATTAAAAATTAAAAATAATTTTTGGTACTTGTAGGTAAGATTCTCTACAGTTAATATTGGAAATATGATAAACTTTAAAAATGCCGCCACATAAATTTTCAAACAGAAAGCCCGTGAAGAACGCAAATCAAGCGTTTCGTTTCTGCTTTCGAATACTTTGTATTTTATTCTTAGATATACATAAGTATCCTACCAAACAAAAAATACCGCCAAAATAAGCACAATTATATTATTACAGTTACTCGTTGATTTAATTAAATGTAATGAAATGGCAGTTTTTTTTTTAGTCTGTGAATCTAAATTTTGACATAAAATCTTTGAAAAGCTTTATTTTTGAGGGTAATAACAAAAAATCGTAAATAAAAATCTATTTTAATACGTTTTATGAGGGATCCAAGCCTTGGACCTTGTCAAATATTTTTGTACGGTCTCCATTGAATGTAAAATTGAATTATTAACAAGAATTAAACCGTTTTTTTTTTTAATTACTCCGATGCTTATTTGTAGGTCTATATACAGGTTATATAATATTGCAGCCTTTCCAAATACAGTGTTTACGCGTCGTACATCGCTTGCAGTCGGTTTTCGAGCGTATCTTCGAAGGGGTAGAACCTATAATCGCTTGGCACCACGTTGCCCCACACATCGGAAATATCTTCACCGGCGAAAACTGGTACTTTTGACTTTTGCAGGCCCTCAGGTTTGAACTCGTGGAGATTTTGAGCCAGCTGGGGAATGAGAAGATAAATTAATTAATAAAAAATGCAAGTAGAGCATAGGTCATAAGCTGGTAGACGTCCGGGAAGGGTACAGAGAGGGACATGCCTTGATGGTTTTTAGTACGGGTATAGCCCTCTATGGGGAGTGGGAGTCCCACATAACTTAGTCCTGCCCAAGAGACGACCCCCCGTTATCCCAAACGTCGCCCAAGCCGAGGTTCGACCTCACAGGGGGCGCCCTTAGGCAGACGTTCCCTTAGTTTCTTCGAGCCCTAGCGCTGAAAATTTCTTCTCGCAGAGCTTCTTTCTAAAGCTCGCCAAACAGCCCGGTTACGCTGTGGCAACCAATAGGGTTACCACAGCTAATAGACAGTCCGAAAAAGAAAAAAAAACTCGCGTAATCATAAGAGATGTAGCTTAGAGAGGTCTGGAGTTTGATTAGCTCAGGCAATTTGAGAGTTCATAATTTCCGAATTTTCTCTCATAGTTACTAAAATATGCGTCATTGGGGCAAAGATAGTTTCTATTCGATGTTTTAGCCTTTAAAGTATCTATTGCCGTCCATTTTGGAATGTCCTCCAAAATAAAAAAAATCTGAGGTATCCAAACAAATTGTTTATTCCGAAATGCAATTTAAATGTATAAAAAAATGCTTATTACATTGGCTATATTGTATTGTATTTTATTTTATGATAAATTACCTATTGATATCTTGGAGATGTCTCTCAATAAGTTCAAAGTTTTTATAAAACGAAAGTTTGTAGAAAAATCATATTACGATATTAAGGATTATATAAACGATAAAAAAGCTTGTGTGTGAATTGCTCTATCTCCATAGGTACTATAATTATTGATTATGTTATAACAAGAAATAAACCCGGCTAAGTTTGTTGTGGGCTTCCTCTTAGACCGGGGCGCGTTTGGAACCCTCGTAGCTTTAGTTTTAAGTTTACGAATATAGTTATCACCATCAAATCACTACTATGTAAATTATTGACGCGTCAAAAGCGCCTTTTAAAGGACTATTTGAATAAAGATTATTTGAATTTGAATTTGATACTTATCAGAATTGGCACCATTGGTCGTACCTTCATGTCAGGGCCGCGTTTCCTCCGCAAGTAGTTGAAGCAGCAGGAGCGGAAGTGGCGCGTTCCGCACGCCGCCGCACACTCGCTGCCGCACGAATCGCACGACAGACTGGCGGCCAACAGCGTGCTCCCTGGAGGGTAAGTCAGCCTTTAGGAGTTACACTTCTTTCGGGGCACATATCATCATCATCATGATCAACCCATTACAGGCTCACTACAGAGCACGGGTCTCCTCTCAATATGAGAAGGGTTTGGCCATAGTCCACCACGCTGGCCATGTGCGGATTGGCAGACTTCACACAACTTTTGAGAACATTATGGAGAACTCTCAGGCGTGTAGGTTTCCTCACGATGTTTACCTTCACTTTGAAGCGAGTGATGTTTTAACTGCTTGAAAACGCACATATCTGACAAGTTAGATGTGCGTGCCCGTGATCGAATCCCCAACCGATTAGGAGGCTGACGTCCCAACCACTAGGCTATCACAGCTTCATAATAAACGGAAATAATTTTTACTTTATACATTTAATATCTATGGATAAAACGATAGAAAGTTTTTAACTTACCAATAAGCATTAGCGAAATTATGGCGGTGATTTTCAGCATTTTTCAAATGTAATAACAACGGAAGACAAGATGGCCGTCCCACAGTTGATGCAGAAGTGGCAGGTCCTTGGAAGAACCCCCTTTTATATAAAACCGAAGTTTGCTCTTCCGTGGGAGGCGAACGCGTTTAAAATATTTATTCAGCGGGTGTAACTTTACCCCTTTCAGCGATCTCGAGGGGAGGAAAAAACTGTCAAGAATAATCATACATTAGCACACTTGAATAGAAAATTTGAAATTGTATCTGTCCCAATAGTGGTTCAGTGATGGTATTGATGGTTTTGATTGAAGTTCTGCGGGAACGTAAAAAAAATCTATAATTTTATTTTTTACGTCACGTACGCTACCATAAACAATCGCTTTCCAATTTCGGTATTTCATTGTCATGGAAGCGGTGATAGCCTAGTGGTTAGGGCGTCAGCCTCCTAATCAGAGGCCAGCGGTTCGAATCCGGGCACGCACCTCTAACGTTTCGGAGTTATGTGCGTTTTTAAACAATTAAAATATCACTCGCTTCAACGGTGAAGTGAAGGAAAACATCGTGAGGAAACATGCACGTCTGAGAGTTCTCCGTAATGTTCCCAAAGGCGTGTGAAGTCTGCCAATCCGCACACGGCCAGCGTGGTGGACTATGGCCGAACCCTTCTCATATTGAGAGGAGACCCGTGCTCTGTAGTCAGCCGGCAATGGGTTGATCATGACGATGATTCATTAATATAACATTTATTATTATTAACATTCTAATTCTCAAGCTTAAATCTTAAATAATATAAAGAAGTTGAAATGAAATTAATTGGTTCACCGAAAGGTACCTATTTGTTTTATAACAAATTACCTATTGATATCTTGGAGATGTCTACCAATAAGTTCAAAGTTTTTATAAAACGTAAGCTTATAGAAAAATCATATTACGATATTAACGATTATATCAACGATAAAAAAGCTTGGGTGTGATTTGCTAACTTCATAGCTAATTATAATTAATTATTGACTGTATTTGACGGTGATAATAAAAAAAAACCTCGGCTAAGTATATTGTTTATTGTTGTGGGCTTCTTAGAGCTGGGCACGATTGGAACCCTCTTAGCTTAAGTTTTAAGTTGGCGAGTGTAGTTATCACCATCACTTCACGTATTAAAGTAATGAAATATATTCCATATGAACGCTTCATATTTTTTTTTTTTCGGACTGTCTATTAGCTGTGCTAACCCTATTGGTTGCCACAGCGTAACCAGGCTGTTTGGCGAGCTTCGGAAAGAAGCTCTGCCAGAAGAAATTTTGAGCCCTAGGGCTCGAAGAAACTAAGGGAACGTCTGCCTAAGGGCGCCTCCTTTGAGGCCGAACCTCGGCTTAGGCGACGTTTGGGATAACGGGGGGGTCGGACGGTGAGTGGTCCGTACGTCTCCGAGGCCGGATGACGTAACATGGCGGGGACCTCGTCTTCTTGGCGACTTCATAGAAAACTGTAATAGGTATACATGAATAAATATTTGATACATAGACGAAGTCCCGGGCAACAGTCAGTATTTCTTGACCGGCTATCAAAGACCGCAGGTAATTTCAAACTTTTAATATTTTCAATAAAAATGCTAAAACATCGCCAGCGATGGCCGTGTATCGACTTTGCAAATTTTTTAACACAGAATAATTTCAGATACAGAGGGAACTAATCTATTATTTCATCAAAGTACTTTACTTCTCGCGCTTGTGAAGTCAACATCTCCTGAGGATGATCCGGTGTCGGGTCGAAACGTGCGTAGAGGTTCTAGTGGAAGATTTTGTGTGCTGTTATATTATACAAATCTCCCGGTTGTCGGCGGAATGTAGCAAATTATACTTGCTGTTTATTGTTTATTATTTCGTCATCATCATCAGCCAATATTAATAATAATGGACACAGGCCTCTTTAAAGCAGCGCCAACTCATCCTGTCTCCGGCCTTTCGCATCCAGTCGATGTCTGCCACTTTCAAAATTCAAAATAATCTTTATTCAAATAGTCCTTAAAAAGGCACTTTTGCAGCACATAATTTACATAGTAATTATTTCATGGTGATAACTACATTCGTAAACTTAAAACTAAAGCTATGAGGGTTCCAAACGCGCCCCGGTCTAAGAAGAAGCCCACAACAAACTTAGCCGGGGTTTTTCTTTTTTTTCGTTATCATCTTTCTGGAGGTCATCGCTCCACCTGGCCGGAGGACGGCCCACACACCGTTTGTAAGACGTTTCTCCACTCGAGGACCTTCCGACTCCAACGTCCGTCGGTTCTCCGACAAAGGTGACCAGCCCACTGCCACTTCAGCGTGCAAGCCCTTCGAGCTATATCGGTTACCTTTATTTTTGCCGTCCCAAAACTTTATAACTTATGTTAATTAGATATTAGCTTCTGCCCGCGACTTCGTCTGCATGGACTTCAGAATTGAGTCTAAGGCTTCGCTTGCCAACAATTCTTAATCTAGAAGACCTGGAAGAAGGTACATGTCCTTTTCCATAGCATAGGTGACATGCATACCAAATTTCAAAACCTGTCTGCTCGCGGCTTAGCTCATAAACAATTTTAAATTTTCCCTCAGATACGACTTAGGGAATTGAGATAAAAAGTAGCCTATGTTCTTTTCCATGTCAAACGCTATATGCATGCCAAATTTCATCCAAATCCGTTCAGCCGTTTTTGCGTGATTGAGTATCAAATAAACAACAAAAACAAACATCCAAACATCAACACTTTCACATTTATAATATATCATCATCATCATCATGATCAACCCATTACCGGCACACTACAGAGCGCGGGTCTCCTCTCAATATGAGAAGGGTTTGGCCATAGTCCACCACGCTGGCCATGTGCGGATTGGCAGACTTCACACACCTTTGAGAACATTACGGAGAACTCTCAGGCGTGCAGGTTTCCTCACGATGTTTTCCTTCATAATATCGTAATATGATTTGTCTGTAAGTTTACGTTTTATGTAAACTTTGAACTTATTGATAGACTTCTCCAAGATTTTAGTTAATTACGCAATTTGTTACGAAATAAAATACAATTTCCTTTTATCATTCAAAGTACTACTTTTTTGATGCAGCCCACTGAACGGCACTTTACTCTCACTCGTAGCTTTAGTTTTAAGTTGTCGAGTGTAGTTATCACCATCACTTCACGGATAGAAATAATGAAAAATGTGATATATATGAACGATTCATAGATGCCTGTAATTATAGGTTTATATAAATAAAGCTATTTTTGATTTGATCATTATATTCGGCGAGCCTGTGGTTCCAGTCGTTCAGGATGCTGTTCTGTGGTTCTTAGGCTATGTTTGTCAAAGCGTGGATAGTTAGCTTTGATGCTAAAGAGGGTTTGTGGAAGCAGCGACAGTATCTTTTTTTTTATAGCCCTGGACGGCAATCTCACCTGATGGTAAGTGATGATGCAGTTTAAGATGGTAGCGGGTTAACCTGTTTGTGGTATGGTAAACTCACACTCCTAATTGGTTTCTACGCGACATCGTGTAGAACGCTAAAACGCTTGGCGACACATCTTTGTCGGTAGGGTGGTAACTAGCCACGGCCGAAGCCTCCCACCAGTGTAGATTTTATTGTTTATCTATAATATAATAAAACTGTAACAGAACGAATTTTGCACATTAAATATATTTTGAACATTTTAATTGGAGGTTGCTTTACTATCGATATTGAGCCCAAAACAATTTTTTTATTATTTGTCTGTTTGTATCTTGGCCGCGCATCACGCCGAAACTACTGGATGGATTTCAATGAAATTTGGTATAGGAGTAGCTGATACTGCGGTTCAACATATAGGATAGTTTTTATCCCGGAATTCAGCATGATTCCCTTGGGAGAGGGGATGAAAGTCAAAATGTGTATATAGTTGTAGTTCATTAACTCAGAGTTCTTTTTTTATTGTTAGAAAGATACTTTGATGTTTATCCTGTAATTATTTCAAGATCGTCGGTTTATCAATCCATTGCTGCGTGATTGGAAGACAAACATTTTTTTTATACACTACAAGTTAGCCCTTGACGGCTTTCTGACTTGGTGGTAAGTGATGATGCAGTCTAGGATGGTAGCGGGCTAACCTGTTAGGAGTATGGTAAACCCACGCTCCTAATTGGTTTCTAACGACATCGTGTCGGATCTAAATCGCTTGGCACGTCTTTGTCGGTTCGGCCGAAGCCTCCCACCAGACAATAAAGGTCTCTGCTAAAGAGGGTCTGTGGAAGCAGCGACAGTATCCCGGCATGATAGCAGACAGGTAGAATGCTCCTCTATGGATACTAACACATAACTATATCCCTTTTAGTAATTATGTGTTGATTTTATTGTTTATATGTATGACGGGAGAAAGGCGGGAGACTTCGTATATGGCGGGCGCGGTTTTTCCACGCTTTTCTTGAATGAATGTTTGTTGGCTAATTTTGAAAAGGACTGGTGTTGGTTGTGTCGTGGACAGTTTTGGTGTCGTTTGTGTAGTGGCTGGTTTTCTGAATGGTTAACAGGTATTGATTTGAGAAAGGTTTGAGGGAGCCGCGTCCGCAGAGTGTGCAGTTTCCCGCCATTTCTCCCTAACTTCTACATTGCTATAAACTTGACATTGGCTAATCTGTGCAAAGCCATAAAAAGAGAGAACTAATAATAATAATGTATGACGGCAGTCAGAGTGCAGCGCCATCTAATTTTAGAATCATGTACGACAGACAAGAGAGTGGCATCGCCCCCTCTCTTTACGCAACACTAAGTGACGTATGCAGGTTCTTATAAGACTCACCGGCGCGGGACAGCGCATTGTATTCATTGCATTCGGTCGGTTCGGATCGGTGGTCGAGTCGCGGTAGTGCATAGTCATACTTGGTGGAGCATAGTCTGCTCCTTATAAATTACCCTACTTATAATTCATTACATTTTCGAATTGACAGTTGCAGATAACCATAGTGATTATTACTGCGTCACCGGGGGGTTTGGCGAGCATGAAGCTCAGCCTGAGAGAAGAGCACCTGGGCTCGACGACATCTGGGGAACGTCCCCATCAGGGCGTCTCCTGTGAGACTCGGACCTCGACTTAGGGTGACGTTGGGACTTGTTGGGTGTTTTGGACTGGTGTCTCAGTCCGAGCGCCCCCGTGACCGTGGATGAGACCCACGTCCGGATGACGACAGATATCGGGGACCTCGTCTTCGCCGGCGAAGACGTTGTGTAAGGTTGTGTGTGTGTGTGTGTGTGACCTACTTGGGAAGCGTTGTCCAATGTCAGTTGGTCGTCAGGTTCGTCAAGGACGTTCCTCGGTCTCCTCTTTATGAGAGGAGCGTTAGGGTCGGGGGTGTAGTTGCAGGCCTCAACCACTAGAGGGTTGGGGTGTCGGGCTGCACTGATAATTGTAATTCTGTTCTACCAAGAGTATCTGGTCTCCTTGCCCGTAACTACCCACGTCTACCCAAATTACCGACGAAGACACGCCGGTACCTTACCATTACCCGCCCCGTATACATCCTATATGTATATAGATTCAAGTTGTCCGAATAAATAAACAATTTTAAGATATTTTTATGTTTAATAATAATTGTATAATTTAATATCGGAATAGTAGGTGTGATGTCGAAAAAAAAACTGTGTGTCAAAATTAGGTTTTTTTTTTAAATATTACCATTTTATTGTTATTAGTTTTTGCAGGTTTTCTCACGATGTTTTCCTTCACCGTTGAAGCGAGTGATTTTAATTGTTTAAAAACGCTAATAACTCCGAAAAGTTGGAGGTGCGTGCCCGGATTCGAACCGCCGACCTCTGATTAGGAGGCTGACGCCCTAACCACTAGGCTATCACCGCTTTTATACCTGTATACTTTTAACTAATCCCTTTTGATGCCTCATTAATTTACACAGTCTTAAGTGATGGTAATATCTTAAATAAATTTAAGTGGCATGTGTTGAGGGCTTCTTCTTAGACCGGAGCGCGTTTGGAACCCTTGTAGCTTTGGTTTTAAGTTTACGAATGTAGTTATCACCATCAAATCACTACTGTGTAAATTATTGACGCGTCAAAAGTGCCTTTTAAAGGACTATTTTAGTAAAGAGTATTAGATGATTGAATGATGGATTGAATGTTGATTGAACAAATGGCATGTACTTACGGTACGAATGTCTGGTATTTGGGGATTTACCCATGGAAAAAAAAATAATAATCATAATTATTTTAATGTCATTGTACACACCCATATATGAAAAAAATGAAAAAAAAAGTGCGTGTACTAGTGTACACACGTAAGAAGTGAAACTTCTTTATGGTCTTATTTTCATCCCATTTCATTTTCATTTTTGTAATTAATGGCTTATGGTAACTGAAATATGAAATATATAGTTTCCACGAAATTTAGTGACCGAGTAAAAACTCCATCAATTGTAGTGCCAGATCTTGTTGTTGACGTTTGAGGACTGTTTTTCATGGATAAATTCAATTTATCTTTCAGAAATTCAACTAGCTTCAAAGATTTTTCCGATGCAAAATTGACATTAAAATCTCCACTTAAAATCATCGGTATTTTTTTCGTCTGAACCAACCGTGGTAGGGGCAAGAAAAAGATGGCGCGTAACGGAAAAATGTGACGCGTAACCGAAAAATGTGACGGTAAATTTTTTTCCAACGCCGATAAAGAAGTTTCACTTCAAAAATTCAAAACATACGTTTTACGTAACATTTATCCGTTGTTGGGACATCCTTTTAAGTAACTATTTGAGTTGTGTCAGGACGTCCCGCCTTCTGTAAAATGTATATAATATGTATTATATAATATTAAAATCAAATCAATAACCAGGTGCGTGTGCGTGCGTGCGTGCGTGCGTGTGTGTGTGTGTGTGTGTGTGTGTGTGTGTGTGTGTGTGTGTGTGTGTGTGTGTGTGTGTGTGTGTGTGTGTGTGTGTGTGTACGATCGGATTTTTCTTATCCTTCGAGTATAATATTATATATACATATAATATTAATTTTAATAATCGGGGGACGCTCTGTTGGCTTCGTCCCATTCTTCGCGCCACACGTTCTTCACGATCCAATCCAGATAGTAGCTGACCCTGGTGTACATCCCCGGGGAACCCTCCGCGCAGCGAGGCCCGAACGACACCACACCCTCAGCGGAGTACGAGCAGTCAACGTTGTGCAGCGACGCCATCAGCGGGCCCCCACTGTCCCCCTGGGGACACCAGACATAACAGCTGTTACAATGTTTTTTTTACCATATAGTACAGCATCACGATCAACCCATCGCCGGCTCACTACAGAGCACGGGTCTCCTCTCAATACGAGAAGGATTCGGCCATTTTTTGCACCACTGCCACCTCTACTCGTAGAACCCTGGCCAACGAATGGTGGGATAGCCGTCAAGGGCTAACTTGTAGTGTATAATAAAAAAAAAAACTTGAGACGTGTCAAGGGACACCCGGGTGGAACGAAGTTCCTTTCGATTAATTAGTGAAGGAATTGTAATAAAATTTTATTTTATTCAAGTTATAATAATATTTTTTTTATTATTAACAAATATAATGTTATATAAACTTAATCAGTAGGCTCAATTTTGTACTCCATCAGCAATATCCGGAACTTGTGCAGAAACACTGTCAGGATTAATTATTATTTTTTATTATTTATTATTTACAAAAAACCTGTATACACTCAACAAAAATAATCGTCGCGACACCACACTGTTCAATGCGAAATAGAAATGAAAATATCTGGCTTGCTTTCTATAAGAGAGAGAGAGACAGACAGAGAAACATGCGACGCCGCACAGCTAATAACAAAAAGTGTCGTGACAACTTTTCGTGAGAATTTGTTCCGTCTAGCCCCCTTTCACAACGCGCGATAAGGAACTTCGTTCCAAAAAGATTTTGAATCACGAATTCCCAAACATCTTCTAATAATGCTTAAATGGCTCAAACTCACGTGGCAAGTGTCGGACACCACAGAGGATATTCTCTGCTTCTGCCCCTGGGCGCAGATCATGATGGTGGAGTTGGACTTTAGTTGTTTCTCACACTCGTGGTCGTCCCGTATCATGACTTCGCTCTGGAAGAAACATTCCATTACATTTCTTATATCATTCCATCACTGCCGTTTCGGCAACAGCGTCTGGGTCTCTGTTTGTGTTTTGGTCTCTGGGTCAATTTTGTTTAATAAGGGCGTCGTTCGTGTGCCCTGATGTGGCTGATGTACCCTATTCTTGCACGGAATAAACGCGCGCAGTGAGGACATGACAGGGCACCATCAACGTAATTATAGATTATATTGGAGGGTGGTCTATTTTTCAGTTGATCTCTGTACAAATCTAGATCCACCCTCCTTTTATCTTCAAAATCCGTGATAGCCTGCTGAGCCAAGTGCCTTCACTCCACTCGGTCTTCAGCGAGACTTTCCCAACGAATGGAATTGATGTTACATCTCTTATATATAAAATTGTCGTGTCGCAATGTTCGTTCCCATACTCCTCCGAAACGACTCGACCGATTCTTATGCAATTTTTTATGCATTTTCAGTAAGTCTGAGAATCGGCTACTAGAATAACGAAAGTAGAGACTCTAATTATTTGCAAACTTTTTATATGGCAACGCATAAACAAGTGTCATTTATGACAATCTTTTGAGCTGTAGTACAGGTTCGGCGCGTGCTAGGCTTTTGGCCGTGGGTGGCTACTGGCTTCACGCGTACCCTTCGTCAAATACAGGAACTTTTTTCGAGCCTGACACGCTCCGAATCGCACCGGTCTGCGCTCCTCATAAATGTCCCTGTGGCAGTGATGTCGACAAGCTAGGACATCACGGACTGTCATGCCAAAAAAGTGCAGGCCGCTTCTCGAGACATGCTGCACTTAACGATATCATACGCCGGTCCCTTGCCACCGTCAACGTGCCAAGTCTACTTGAGCCGACTGGTATTGCAAGAGACGATGGCAAGAGACCGGACGGTATGAGTTTGATTCCATGGAAGATGGGTCGGGTGCTGGTATGGGATGCAACCTGTACAGACACGCTGGCCCCTTCCCATCTACATGGAACAAACAACAGAGTTGGTGCGGCTTGTGAAGCGGCTGAAAAAGCTAAAGCATGCAAATACAGGGGTCTAGGCTCCGAATATGATTTTGTCCCATTCGGGGTCGAGACCCTTGATCCGTGGGGTCCTAGCGCTCTAAAGCTTTTTAAGGAAATAGCAAAAAGGTTAGTCGACATCACAGGGGACCGAAGAGCTGCTAGCTACCTCGGACAAAGAATAAGTCTAGCCATTCAAAGGGGGAACGCTGCCAGTATCTTCGGAACCTTGCCTAAAGGGACTCCTTTTAATAATATATTTTAGTTATGATGTTTAAATACTTACTTATATATACTACTACTATACTTATTTTTTAAGATTTTTAGTTGTAGGTTATTCTAAGTTTTATGTAAAGTACATTCAGTCAAATAATACATTCTATACGACTTTTGAAAAGTGTCAACTACATTTGACCTTAACAAAATGCAAAAGTGTGGCCATGAGGTTTGAGACTTCCTCTCTATCACTGCGATTTAAATGCTATTGAGCTTGTATGGAGTTTGGCTAAACGTAAAGTGGCAAGTAAAAATGTAGCCCCGACTACAGTGGAGTTAAGAGGAGTAATTAAAGAGCCGTTTGAGAGCATTACACCAGAGGACTGGAAAAAAAAAACTTGAGAGGTGTCAAGGGACACCCGGATGGAACGAAGTTCCTTTCGATTAATTAGTGAAGGAATTGTAATAAAATTTTATTTTATTTAAGATATAATAATATTTTTTTTATTATTAACAAATATAATGTTATATAAACTTAATCAATTTTGTACTCCATCAGCAATATCCGGAACTTGTGCAGAAACACTGTCAGGATTCATTATTTTTTTTTTTTGAAGTGAAAACTTCTTTAGCGGCGTTGAGCACTTTTTCTGTAATGGGTATAAAATCTTAAACTCGCGTCAGGACACGTGGCCTGATCGAAAAAGCGTAAGACGGATAGAGAGTAGACAGCTATCCCCTCTCTACGGCGCGGCGAAAATGTATGCCTGGGCCTACTGTTTCGTTTAGGCAGCGCAGGGCGCTTGCGCGAATGTTCGTGTACAGTTACAGCGTGCCACGCGCATCCATGGATGGTGACAGCTGATGGCTCGACCGTCTGTGTAGTGATCACATTGTTGTGTATTCGTAAAATTCGTGAATGTAAAGTGCTTAAAATATGGAAATTGATATAGATAAACTTTTTAATGTAAAATAATTGTAATAGTTTTAAAGTTTTAATGTAATATAAATTGTCATGTTTGTACGATAGCGCAATAAATTAATATTGTATTCTACCACATAAATGATAGTACTTTTATACTGATAAAGCAATTGGTGCAAAATTATTCCCTAACCATTCCAAAATATCAAACATGCTCAACGTTAATAATCAAGTTTTCACTTCTGCCGGCACTCCCGGAGTGCAACCCGTCTTTTTTTTTTATTATTGCTTCTGTCTGTCTCTCTCTCTCTCTTATAGAAAGCAAGCCAGATATTTTCATTTCTATTTCGCATTGAACAGTGTGGTGTCGCGACGATTATTTTTGTTGAGTGTATACAGGTTTTTTGTAAATAATAAATAATAAAAAATAATAATAATAATGAATCCTGACAGTGTTTCTGCACAAGTTCCGGATATTGCTGATGGAGTACGAAATTGAGCCTACTGATTAAGTTTATATAACATTATATACTAGTGAATACAGTTTATGATTGATTGATAGTTGAACTTCTGCTCTAGAGTTTAATGATTATTTCGTTGTTAGGGATGATTCTTTGGAACTGCAAATTGGAAATGTTCAATAGTTTGGTGAAAGAGACACTTACAGTGAGCAGCACTTGCGAGGTACCGGCTGTTGCTGGGGGTACTGAAGCCAGGCACTGGAAGGCAGATGGGCCGCACGAACTCCGACAACTTCACCCTGTAACGGACGTTAACGCACTCCACACTAACAAATAATACTTCATATTCATGATAAGCTGTGATAGCCTAGTGGGTAGGACGTCCGCCTGCTAATCAGGGCTCGAACCCGGGCACGCACCTCTAACATTTCGGAGATATGTGTGTTTTTAAGCAATCAAAATATCTCTTGCTTCAACGTTGAAGGAAAACATCGTGAAGAAACCTGCACGCCTGAGAGTTCTTAGTAATGTTCTCTAATCCACGCATGGCCAGCGTGGTGGACTATGGCCAAACCCTTATATTGAGTGGAGACCCGTGCTCTAGTGAACCGGCATTGGGTTGATCATGATGATGATTCATAATAAATACCAAAATAATTGGCGAGTGAAATAAATATACTAAATTATGCGCTATGACTGGACTCACACGATGTTTCAATAAGCTCATGAATAAGGGCTCCAAATGGTTTCGAAACTAGTCGGGCATTTTACAAGGCACGGTTGATTTAATATGAGGCAGTAATTTTTACATGTAAGGTAAATTTGTGAATATGCATAAGGTGACGTATTAAAAGTATATTCATAAGGTAATGTATTCAAAGTGTATTAATAAGATAGTGTGCTGTTAGCGTACTCGTAGTGTTATGTATTGAAAGTGGATTCATAAGATTGTTTATTAAAAGTGTATTCATAAGGTAACGTATTAAAAGTGTATTCATATGATAATGTATTCAAAGTGGATTAATAAGGTAACGTAATAAAAGTGTACTTATAAGGGAATGCATTCAAAGTGAACTAATAATGTAGTATGCTGTTAGCGTACTCGTAGTGTTATGTATTGAAAGTGGATTCATAAGGTAACGTATTAAAAGTGTATTCACAAGATTGTTTATTAAAAATGTATTCATAAGATAACGTAATAAAAGTATATTCATATGATAATGCATTCAAAGTGTACTAATAAGATAGCGTACTCGTAGTGTTGTGTATTGAAATTGGATTAGTAAGGTAACGTAATAAAAGTATATTTATAAGATTGTTTATAAAAAGTATATTCATAAGGTAATGTATTAAAAGTGTATTCATAAGAATGTTTATGAAAAGTGTATTCTTCGGGTTATGTATTAAAAGTGTATTAATAATATCATGCCGCGAATTGGGCAAAGGTACCTTCTGTCCAGTCGAAGCAGCGCTAAGTCGTGCTTATTTTTGTGGTGCTCGTGGAGGTGGTAGCGCTTCGTGTGGACTATGTTGTAGAGGATTCCGTTGCGCACGTCCGTCTTGTTGGTGCAGCCCAGCTTGGCGTACCGCAGCGGCCGTCTGGAAGCAGTCAATCATCAGCGCCACCTCCAACGTTACGTCGGCATTCGAGCAGTATGCGCTGTGGCCTTTGGCTTAACGCTGGGTAATGCTTTTGCGAAGGCAAGTCCCACATGCCGTTTCCGGAGTATGAGGGACTCGCCAGTGGCCAGACTGGCGACTGGGATACCCACTGAGACCCAAAGATGCTCCTTCGCGTCGCCTGGTGTCTGACTATATGCTCCGCCAAGAACGACTATGCACTACCGTGTCTCGACCATCAATGCGATGAATGCAATGCACCGTCCCGCGCCGGCGCGTCTTTAAGAGCCTGCATACCCCGCTCAGTGTTGCGTAAAGAGAGGGGGTGATCCCACTCTCTTGTCTGTTGTACATGATTCTAAAACTAGATGGCGCTGCTCTCTGAGCACCGTCAAATAAATAAATAATTACAATAAATAATCCAAAACTGCTGACTCTGATCGACTCCAGGTCTCCCCAATTGAATCCCAGCGCCAGGGAGGTGTTCGCAGGTCAAAGGTCTCACCTCTCCGTATCGAGCAACACGTGGGCGGCAGTCAGGATGTACCGGTCGCTGATGAGGGAGCCAGCGCCGATCCACAGCACGTTATAGGTTGAGCCCTTACTGATGGTTTCCGCAAACCCAAGTACTGCCTGCAAGAAGTTTCCATATTGAATCAAATATTTTTCGTAACATTTTTATCATGTGATTAGTTTGTAATAAATTTTTATTTAATTTATATTTATTCCTTCTATATTTTTATATTAGTATTTATATATTATAGAAATTATTTATTTATAATATTATTTTATAATAGTATGTAATTAAATTCAAATTCAAATAATCTTTATTCAAATAGTCCTTAAAAAGGCACTTTTGACGCGTCAATAATTTAGGTAATAGTGATTCGATGGTGATAACTACATTCGTAAACTTAAAACTAAAGTTACGTGGGTTCCAAACGCGCCCCGGTCTAAGAAAAAGCCCACAACCAACTTAGCCGGTTTTTTTTCCGTTATCACCATCTCACATAATCAATAATAAATTATAGTGCCTATGGAGACTTATCATTATATGACGAATCTTTTTTACCGCGTAAGAAGCAGAGCTAAGTGTGTGCGATAAATTATTTATATGTGGGCCCCATTGAAGTTTAGCGTCTAACGTTATGCCTAGGAATGTAGCCGTATTTACCAGATCCAATTCCTCATTATTAAGTAGTACACTGGTTTTCACCTGTTTAACATTGGGCAACGTGAATTTAATACACTTTGTTTTCTTCCCATTAAGTGCTAAGTTATTAGCCTCAAACCAATGTACTACTTTCGCGAGTTGTTTACATCGTCAACATTTATTTCACGTCGTTTAATTTTAAAAACGAGTGATGTATCATCAGCAAACAATACTATCTCGCTATTGTCCTTAGTAAGGTAAGGAAGGTCATTTATGTAAATGAGGAACAGAAAAGGTCCTAATATAGATCCCTGAGGAACCCCTATTTTCACAAATGACCCGTTAGACCGTTTCCCGTTTACGTCTGCTTGTTGACTCGATTTAATGATGATTCTGTAAACAATTACCATGTGAGGGAATTCACCCTCTACCGCCCTCATGCCGCCCGAAACTCTGAATTTTTCCTCGGGTATGAAACACCTCTTCACTCTCTCCAGCCTATCTCTGTCGTCAGCCGTTGCCACACACCTGTGGACGAAGCGCTGGTTCTCCATACATTCTGAAAGAAATCGTAAATTGGCTTAGCTACAAACGAATCTTATCAAATCAAATCAAATCAAATCAAAACTAGCTTCATTCACATAAACCTATTACAGGCATCTATGAATCGTTCATTTCATTATTTCTATCCGTGAAGTGATGGTGATAACTACACTCGACAACTTAAAACTTAAGCTAGGAGGGTTCAAATCGCGCCCAGCTCTAAGAAGAAACCCACAACAAACTTAGCCGGGTTTTTTTTGTTATCATGATCTCACATAATCTATCTATATATATAAAAGCGAAATACCACTGACTCACTGACTGACTGACAGATGATCACGATCTCAGGAACTATAAAACATACGAAATTTGGAAGGTAGATTGCTTTTATGAAGTAGTAGAGGTCAGCTAAGAAACGGTTTTGAGAAAATCCACCCCTAAGGGGTTGAATGGGGGTTGGAAGTTTGTATGAAAGTCCTATATTTTTGAAGTGTCTCTAACATGAAAATTGGTGAAATGGGGGCTGGAAGTTTTCATGAGGATTCTATGTTTTCGAAGTTAGCGACACGAAAATTGGCATTTAGGTGATTTGTTTTAAATAATAAAAACCTGAATAAGCAATATTACAAAAACCCCTAAGGGGTTGAAATGGGGGTTGGAAGTTTGTATGAAAGTCCTATATTTTAGAAGTTGGAGACATGAAAGTTGGCAATTAAGTTGTTAATTTTAAATAATAAAGTTCTGTATCAATCAATGTTACGAAAATCTACCCCAAAGAGGGTAAAATGAGGGTTGGAAGTTTTCATGAGGATTCTAAGTTTTCGAAGTTAGGGACATGAAAATTGACATTTAGGTTATTTGTTTCAAATAATAAAGACTTTTTATACACAGTATTATAAAAATCCATCCCTAAGGGGTGACAGGGGTGAGGGGTTGAAAGGTTTCATGTGAGTTCTGCGTTTTTGGAATTAGAGAAATGAAAATCGCCAATTAGAACATTACTGTTCACTAATAATGACATGTAGGTATAAGCTCTTTTGCAAAAGTGGAAACATAAAGAATGAAACGCAATTTGGAAGTTAGGCCCTGCTTAGGCGTAAACATCGCTAGGAAAATAATTTGTGAAAATTCGCCGCAAAGTGATTATTACCGGGGTTCATGTTGGTTGAAAATCTTATAAAGTTTTACTTCTTTGAATCCATTGAAATACTTTGTACTAAGAAATCCTTACTATCCAGACAAAATCATAGTAATATTATAAATGCGAATGTGAGTTTGTATGTTGGTTTGTCCTTCAATCACGTCGCAACAGAGCAATGGATCGACGTGATTTTTGAAATTATAGTTGAGGACCTGGAGAGTGACATAGGAGAGTTCCCGTTGGAATTTTTACAACTTATTCTGACTGAATTTTAAAAACTTATTCCACGCGGACGAAGTCGCGGGTGCCAGCTAGTATATACGAGTATTTCTATCTAAACATCTTTGTATTATTATATTTTTGATTGTAATAGTGCATACTTTTCCAAGCAATTCGTTCTGCAATGCTCAAATGGGTTGGTGGGTTCGGTGTGTCCAGCGCTGGGCAGCCCGTCTCCGCCGGCAGTGGCGCGTCGGGTTCACGCGGGCAGCACAGGTGCTGGGTTCCATCATAGAAGCAGCTCTGCGAAATTCAATGTTTATGTGAAGACTTTTTACTTGAGTTAAATTGCGCTTCTTACCTGCCTCCCGCCAGACCAGCCGGGAATCGAACCCACGACCGCGACTTGACAATTCGACAGTGCAAGCGCTGCGCCACGTAGAACGTAAAAATCTATATATTATATAAAAGCGAAAGGTCACTTACATACTTACATACTGACTTACTTACATACTTACTGATTAAAAACGAGATCTCAAAAACTATTGTACGTATAAAGCTATGATTTAACAAGTAGGTAGTTGATAGTTGAGAGATGTCAGCTAAGAAAGGATATTTGGAAATTCCACCCCTAAGAGGGTAAAAGGGGGTTTGGAATTTGTATGAAATTTCTTTGTTTTTAGAGTTAGAGAAACATGTACATAATTTTTTTTTTTAATTTTACCTGTTAAGGGTGGTAAAAAAGGTAATGACAGTTTTTAATTATTGGAACGAAGTTCCTTATCGCGCGTTGTGAAAGGGGGCTAGACGGAAAAAATTCTTACGAAAAGTTGTCACGACACTTTTTGTTATTGTAAGCTGTGCGGCGTCGCATGTTTCTCTGTCTGTCTCTCTCTCTCTCTTATAGAAAGCAAGCCAGATATTTTCATTTCTATTTCGCATTGAACAGTGTGGTGTCGCGACGATTATTTTTGTTGAGTGTATACAGGTTTTTTGTAAATAATAAATAATAAAAAATAATAATAATAATAGCTAATATATACTGATAATAATAATGAATCCTGATGGCACTCACGACATCTGTCGAGCCTGTCGCCATCCCGGCGAGTCACTCAGACATGTGCTTTCGGGATGTTCCGCGCTTGCCAACACTGAGTATTTGCACAGACACAACCAAGCAGCCAAAATCCTTCACCAAGAGCTTGCTCTGAAGTACGGTCTCCTGAATGAGAGGTTGCCCTATTACCAGTACACACCGGTGCCGGTACTCGAGCGCGACGGAGTCCGGCTCTATTGGGACCGGTCCATTATCACGGACAAGACTATTCTCGCGAATAAGCCTGACATCGTGGTGGTGGGCCGGGCACAGTCGAGGGTGGTTTTGGTGGACATCACCATTCCATATGACGATAACCTCGTGAGAGCTGAGACGGAGAAAAAGCGTAAGTATCTCGATCTGGCTCACGAGGTTTCCGACATGTGGCATGTGCAGTCTGCTGAAACCATCCCAATCGTCATCTCTGCGAATGGGTTGATCCCAGTCAGCCTCGCTCACATCTGAGGCGACTGGGGTTCCGTGGCAGTTCGCTCGCAGCCAGGATGCAAAAAGCGGTCTTGCTGGACTCGGCTAGGATAGTCCGCCGGTTTCTCAACCTGTCGCCCTGACCCCCGGCCGTTTGGTCTTCCCTGCCGGGGTGTAATCCTCCGCCCGGTGCAAATATGTATCTATGTAATGTTTATGTAGGTTTATTTATTTTATCTATTTAAGTTTATTATATCTCTTTTGGTTTTTTATATATATTTATTTTGCACACGGGCGTGAGAGCTAATATATAATGAATCCTTACAGTGTTTCTGCACAAATTCCGGATATTGCTGATGGAGTACAAAATTGAGCCTACTGATTAAGTTTATATAACATTTCGGAGAACACTCAGGCGTGCAGGTTTCCTCACGATGTTTTCCTTCACCGTTGAAGCGAGTGATATTTTAATTGCTTAAAAACGCACATAGCTCCGATAAGTTAGAGGGATAAACCCTCGACCTGTGATAAGCTTATCTTTACATAATTTTGATTTGTTCCAATTTCTGTCTCACCATTTCCGCTGACCGTTTGATGCCGTCGCTGCTCGGCTCGTACAGTCTGCCGAAGGCGCCGGTCTTGTGCCAATAGCCCACGTCGGAACAGCAAACCACTCTTACATCATCTTCCCACCAGCACATCTGGAACCGTAACTCTCATTAAATATATCTATATATATATAAAAGCGAAAGGTCACTTACATAGTTACATACTGATTAAACACGAGATCTCAAAAACTATTGTACGTATAAAGCTATAATTTAGCAAGTAGGAAGTTGATAGTTAAGAGATGTCAGCTAAGAAAGGATATTTGGAAATTCCACCCCTAAGAGGGTAAAAGGGGGGTTGGAAGTTTGTATGAAATTTCTTTGTTTTTAGAGTTAGAGACACAAAAATTTGCATTAAGATTAATAATAATAAATAAAAAACACGTACATAATTTTTTTTTTAATTTTACCTGTTAAGGGTGGTAAAATAGGGGATAATAGTTTTTGCTTATTTTTTTATTATGAAGTCTACAAGCTTGAAATTTTGAAAATAGGTTTCTTTTAGGGCGTAAGTATAAGGATAGATTTTTTTTCATCCAAATCTAAGGTTTGAAGTTTGTGTGAAAGTACTATCATTTTTAATTTAGAGACACGAAAATCGGCAATTTGACATTTGCCTGTAGCTTACTTTCTGAAGCAGGGCATTGGCCGCACGGGAAACCTCAATCTCACGGGAAATCAGCAATTCTACGCAGACGAAGTCGCGGGCAACAGCTAGTAATATAATAAAACCGTGACAGGACGAATTCTGTACATTAAATATATTTTGAACATTTCAATTGGAGGATGCTTCACTATCGATACTGTCTGTATGTTGGCCACGCATCACGCCGAAACTACTGGATGGATTTGAATGAAATTTGGTAAAGCAGTAGCTAATACTCCGGTTCAACATATAGAATAGTTTTTACACTGGCTAAGTTTGTTGTGGGCTTCTTCTTAGACCGGGGCGCGTTTGGAACCCTCATAGCTTTAGTTTTAAGTTTACGAATATAGTTATCTATAAAATAACTACTATATAAATTATTGACGCGTCAAAAGTGCCTTTTTAAGGACTATTTGAATAAAGATTATTTTGAATTTGAATTTGAATTTTATCCCGAAATTCAGCACGGTTCCCTTAGGAGAGGGGATGAAAGTCAAAATGTGTATTTAGTTGTAATTCATTAACGCGTACTCCGATTTCACTCATCCTTTTTTTGGGTTACAAAGGAGATACCTTAATGTTTATCCTGTTATTATTTCAAGGTCGTCGGCTTAGTAATCCATTGCATCGTGATTGGAAGACAAACAAACACACTTTCATACACACTAACTCAAAGCACATCATCATCATCATGATCAACCCATTACCGGCTCACTACAGAGCGCGGGTCTCTCAATATGAGAAGGGTTTGGTCATAGTCCACCACGCTGGCCATGTGTGGATTGGCAGACTTCACACGGCTTTGAGAACATTATGGATAACTCTAGGCAGTGCAGGTGTCCTCACGATGTTTTCTTCACCGTTGAAGCAAGTGATATATATTTTTTTTTTAAACGCACATAATTCCGAAAACTTAGAGGTGCGTGCCCGAATTCGAACCGCCGACCTCTGATTAGGAGGCTGACGCCCTAACCACTAGGCTATCACCGCTTCGAACTCAGCTGGTCATCAATTAATTCCTTAAACTATATTATGGCATCGAGACCAAACGAGCACAGGTGACCACCTGATGTTAAGTGGCTACCGTCACCCAAACATCTTCACCCCCAAAGGTCATGCTTTGCCAGCTGAAGCCATCCTCCTAATCGGTTTCTATTTGTCATCATACTGGAACGCTAAATCGCTTGGTGGTATGTCTTTGCCAGTGGGGTGGTAACCAGCCGCGGATGTAGACCAGACCTGAGGCGGGAATCGAACCCAGAACCCCTCAACTATGCGATAGCACACGCACTGCGCCACTGGGTTCGATATTTTAAAAAGACAATCTTATGCAGATAAACTTTGCCGTTTATAGCGTGATATTTGGACGTACAGTTAATTTGTGAGGTACGAGGCTCATATTATCTCAGATAACATACTCTTACAATTTTCATTTAGCGCGTCTGTAAGCTGTGATAGCCTAATGGTTAGGATGTCCGCCTCCTAATCAGAGGTCGGGGGTTCGATGCCGGGCATCGGACCTCTAACTTTTCAGAGTAATGTGCGTTTTCAAGTGATTAAAATATCACTTACTTCAACGGTGAAGGAAAACATTGCGAGGATACCTGCACGCCTGAGAGTTCTCCGTAATGTTTTCAAAGGCGTGTGAAGTCTGCCAATCCGCACACGGCCAGCGTGGTGGACTATGGCCGAACCCTTCTCATATTGAGAGGAGACCTAGAGACTAGACACGGGTGTCTAGTGAGTCGGCAATGGGTTGATCATGATTACCAATGATGAACAAGGAAGCAGGTCTCCTCCCTCCTCCATAAAGGCATGCGGAACATACACTCACACACTTTCAAAGCTCCATCTGCTTGATCTGATGAGTGACCATGTACCCCAGATTTCAAATCAAATCATAACATCTTTATCCAGGTAAAAGGTTGATCATGATGATGATGATGACCGCGTGTAGTAAATAATAGTTGTATTAAATTTGAAGCCCTTTACCGGCGGTTTCTTCTCTTCTTGGTGGAGAATAACCATCGCATAGGGACAGTTGAATATCTTCTTGCATGTCCCCGGGATGTTCACAAAAGTTTTATTTGAATTTATTTTTATCAAGCACGCTTCACCTGCAAACATTTCATAAATAATAATAATATTATAAAAAAAAATTATTTATGTAATGTAATTTATTTATGTAGGTTTATGTATTTAAGTATATTCCTTTTTATTTTGCACACAGCGGTGAGTAAAGTATAATGGAAATAATAAAAAGATTTTTTTCTAAATTAAAGTATACACCCTAAAAGCACAATAGTATATATATATATATATATGTGCCCATAACTTTGGATCACATCATTTGGATAACAATAATAATATAGTTAATTTAAATATGTATTTCTTTTTCTCTTTTCT
Organism: Lasiommata megera; assembly: GCA_928268935.1. Classification (NCBI taxonomy): domain Eukaryota; kingdom Metazoa; phylum Arthropoda; class Insecta; order Lepidoptera; family Nymphalidae; genus Lasiommata; species Lasiommata megera. The sequence continues at coordinate 9,862,671 of OV743333.1, read as the reverse complement.
TTTTTCTTAAATAAAGTCTTCATTTAAGAATGCATCCCAACTTGATAAAGACGTTTATAATTATAGTAACTAAATTGTTTCAGATTGAAACAATTTTATAATCGGTTAGTTGGCTTCACATTAAATAAATAGCAAATCTTTATTCACACCTTCTTCTCGGCAAACACAAAATTGAATAGACACTAAACACACAAACATATAAAACATAGAAATCATTTCAAAAACTAATAGACAGTTCACTTTTTTTTTAATATTTTATGAACTATGGAACTCTGTAATGAAGAGATTGGAGTACCAAATGTAACACAACGTTTGCGATATAACGTGTTGAAACTTGTGAGCTCGCGTTAGCGTCACCCACACAGACATACGTTGCAATTAAACTTAGTTGCAAACAGCAAATCCATATATACAAATAAATGTATCGGTTTGTCTATTTGTATGTTACAGGGATTGCTCGTGTCCTGGGTTGAGTGTAGTTATCACCATCAAATCACTACTATGTAAATTATTGACGCGTCAAAAGCGCCTTTTAAAGGACTATTTGAATAAAGATTATTTGAATTTGAATTTCCATTCAAGTATTGTTTATGAAAAAATTAAACATATTTATTTGCCAAAAACAACTTTACAAAATTCAGTACATCCGTTGGGACCCACGCCAGGTAATCCTGTATCGTGGGGCCCAATTCGCCGCTATTGACAATTTATGTTTACAGTTGACGCTCGGATGAAGAGACAAATAACGTGTTTGAAAATAATTGTAAATTATTGATAACCAATAGCTTAAAATACTTACCTATACTGAAACTGAGGATCTCATTACCTTGAAATAAAGTGCAGTTTTGTACATAGTTTTAATTTTTGCTTGCTAGCAAACATAAAAGAAAACATACACAAACAAACACACACACACCCAGTCACACGCACACACACACACTGTAACACCCACACACACAGTAACACACGCACACAATAACACACACAGCCACACACACACTAACACACACACACACACACACAGACACACACACTAACACACAAACACACGTACGTGCGCGCATGCACGCTGCCAACCTAAAGGTTCTAATCTAATCTGAAATCTTAAAGCATACATATATTTAATTTTAAGCTCCAATGAAACCCCCGGAGGTGGGCGTTAATGTCTGTGACACAGTTTTTCAACTAATTCAAGACACAATAAAGAATTAAAAAAAAAAAAATAGTAATATACCAACAGTAGGTGCGTTGTCGAAAAAAAATCAGTGCAGCAAAATTAGGTTTTTTTTTTAATATGTTATCTGTCTTGGTGGAGATAGGCACTCGATATCAAAAGTCAGAGTTCAGAGCCAGGCGGTTTTACCATTTTATTGTTATTTTTACATAAAAGGAAAGTTATATTAAGGAAAACTTTTATATGAACTGAAGCGTCTCTTTAAAGCCGTCATCACGACCGGAACAACGCGTTAGAATGGAGCAGAAGTGTAACCGTACTCTTGAAGAACTCCGTACTCCGTACTCAGAACTTGTTAAAAATTATAGGCCCATCTCACTTCTGAGCCATATTTACAAGCTGTACTCTAGGGTTATCACTAATCGTCTCACCCGGAGACTTGACGAGTTCCAACCTCCGGAACAAGCCGGGTTTCGGAAAGGCTATAGCACCGTGGACCACATCCACACTCTAAGACAGATTATGCAGAAGACCCAGGAGTATAATCTGCCTCTGTGCCTCGCATTTGTGGACTGCGAGAAAGCCTTCGACTCCATCGAAACCTGGGCGGTTTGGACTCACTGCAGAGATGTCAAGTCGATTGGCGATCTATCGAGGTGCTAAGATGTCTATACGACGCAGCCACAATGACCGTTCAGGTCCAAAACCATGCAACACATTCGATACCAGTTCGAAGGGGAGTAAGACAAGGGGACTTTATTTCCCCGAAACTGTTTACTTCCGCTCTCGAAGATGTGTTCAAGGTTTTGGACTGGAAAGATTGTGGCATAAACATAAACGGCGAATACATATCGCACTTACGATTTGCAGACGACATAGTTATAATGGCAGAAACGCTGCAGGAACTTGAATAAATGCTGTGCGACCTTAGCACTTCTTCCAGACAGGTGGGTCTTAAGATGAACGTGGACAAAACGAAGATAATGTTCAATGAATACGTCATCACAAGCAGAAACGTGGACACTCATTGTACGCCTTATCCACAAACTCAAAATCGCTCAGCGTGCTATGGAAAGGGCTATGCTGGGTGCTTCTCTGAGGGAAAGAATCCGTAACGAGGACATTCGTAGGAGAACAAAAGTAACTGACAAAGCCCAACGGATTAGCAAGCTGAATAGCAGAACCGACGGCCGTTGGGGCAGACTTGTTCTGGAGTGGAGACCGCGTACCGGTAAGCGAAGCGTAGGACGACCTCCTGCTCGCTGGACCGACGACCTGAAAAGGATCGCTGGTGGCGGGTGGATGAGGAAGGCGGAGGACCGTGTGTGGTGGCGCGTTCTCGGAAAGGCCTATGTCCAGCAGTGGGCGTCTATAGGCTGATTGATTTGATTTGATTTGATTAATGGAGCAATTCACACCCAAGCATTTTTATTGTTTATATAATCGTTAATATCGTAATGTGATTTTTCTATATATACACTTTGAACTTATTGATAGACATCTCCGATATATCAATAGGTAATTATAAAATAAAATACTATTGAGAAGAGATTGAAGAGAGTTAGCTAAAGCACATGTTTGTGGCTATATGCAGTTTTCCTTCAATCAATCAGTCAGTCATTCGGTCGGTCAGTCAGTTACTCCGTATGTCAATCAATCGATCGTAAACTTCTTTCAAATAATCCCTTTTGATGCCTCATTAATTTACAGTCTTAAGTGATGGTAATATCTTAAATAAGTTTAAGTGGCATGTGTTGAGGGCTTCTTCTTAGACCGGGGCACGTTTGGAACCCTCGTAGCTTTAGTTTTAATTTTACGAATGTAATTATCACCATCAAATCACTACTGTGTAAATTATAGACGCGTCAAAAGTGCCTTTTAAAGGACTATTTTAGTAAAGAGTTTTAGATGATTGAATGATGGATTGAGTTGTTGATTGAACAAATGGCATGTACTTACGGTACGAATGTCTGGTGTTTACTTGGTATCCATGGGGATTTACCCATAGAAAAAATAAAAATTATTAAAATTATTTTAATTTCATTGTACACACACACACTAACACACACACAAACGTATATATAAATATACATATGTATATATATAAAATATCTATATATATATATATATATTAATTTTAATAATCGGGGGACGCTCTGTTTGCTTGGTCCCATTCTTCGCGCCACACGTTCATCACGATCCAATCCAGGTAGAAGGTGACCCTGGTGTACATCCCTGGGCCGCCCTCCGCGCAGCGAGGCCCGAACGACACCACACCCTCAGCGGAGTACGAGCAGTCAACGTTGTCCAGCAACGCCATCAGCGGCCCCCCACTGTCCCCCTGGGGACACCAGACATAACAGCTGTTAGATTTTTTTTTTTTACCATATAGATCAGCATCACGATCAACCCATCGGCGGCTCACTACAGTGCACGGGTCTCCTCTCGATACGAGAAGGATTCTGCCATTTTTTGCACCACTGCCACCACTACTCGTAGAACCCTGGCCAACGAATGGTGAGATAGCCGTCAAGGGCTAACTTGTAGTGTATAATAAAAAAAGAAAGATTTTGAATCACGAAATCCCAAACATCTTCTAATAATGCTTAAATGGCTCAAACTCACGTGGCAAGTGTCGGACACCACAGAAGATATTCTCTGCTTCTGCCCCTGGGCGCAGATCATGATGGTGGAGTTGGACTTTAGTTGTTTCTCACACTCGTGGTCGTCCCGTATCATGACTTCGCTCTGGAAGAAACATTCCATTATATCTTTTATATATTAAATTCTCGTGTCGCAATGTTTGTTCCCATACTTCTCCGAATGGCTCGACCTCCCCGTTATCCCAAACGTCGCCTAAGCCGAGGTTCGGCCTCATAGGAGGCGCCCTTAGGCAGACGTTCCCTTAGTTTCTTCGAGCCCTAGGGTTCAAAATGTCATCTGGCAGAGCTTCTTTCCGATGCTCGCCAAACAGCCCGGTTACGCTGTTGCAACCGATAGGGTTAGCACAGCTAATGGTCAGTCCGAAAAAAAAAACTAACACTTCCTGTAACTTTATAGGAAAAGAAAATTATTTAAACAGTAGATACCTAAAGTATGTTTTTTTTATTGCGATGCGTAAACAGTAAGGTTTTACGCAATTTTTAGTCTCGAGAAATAATTGGCTTTTTATATTCCTAAGATGGTATTGAACTCGTAAATGCAAGACTGCCTCCAGCACGGGGGATTTTAATGGAAACATACTAGAAAGTAACTCTTCAAGTTACAAGTTAATAAATCTATTTCGATCATACAATTTGTTGAATATGTTTATGGAGCCTACTAGAATAACTGCCAGTAGTGCCACATATAAACAATATATATACAAATATAAACCCCATCAGTAAAAATATAATTAATAAATTAGATTCTGATCACTGTGGTCAATTCATTTGTTTCATAAATGGGGGAAAAAAATTGTCTAAACATAAAATGACTTATGTGCCAGTAACGTCAGGACGAATAGAGAGAATAAGAACAAGTTTAGTTAGAGAACTTCCATTCTTATCATCTACAATTGGTCCTAATGAAATGTACAATACTTTTTTTAGTAAGTTTAATATGATATTTAATTCTATAATATACAAGGTGTCTCAAAAGTAAGTTCACATTTGCTTATCTTATTACGCGAAAGCAACTATTCTGAGGGCGCGGGGGGTATGTCAGTCGGTAGTCTGGCTCTTGGGAATTTAGTCGCTATGGAGCGTTTCTCTGGTGCGGACGTACGTGAGTTTTACAAAAACGGTAATTCGGCGACTGTAGCGCGTAGAAAATTCTGCAGTATTCGACATATTCGTCACTTAAATGATGCGCCTAGCACTCGTCTCAATGCAAAATGGGTTGAGAAGTTTGAAGAGACTGGGTCAACTCTGGAGAAACCAAAATCTGGGCGACCAAGAACATCAAGAACAGCCGAAAACGTGGACAGTGTTACTCAGTCTATTCGAGATGATCCAAACCTCTCGATTCGGAAGCGTGCTGTTGCTTTAAATGTGCACAGATCTTCATTATGCCGCATTTTACACAAAGATTTAAAGCTGCACCCGTACAAAATTCAGTTAGTGCAAGAACTGAAGCCTCAAGATGCTGGTCAGAGGCTTGCCTTTGTAAATCAGATGATTGAGCGTTTTCCAACGTTCACCAACATCTTGTTTTCCGATGAAGCCCATTTTCATCTGAATGGGCATGTAAACAAGCAAAATTGTCGTTACTGGAGTGCAACCAACCCAAAACAAAAACATCAGAAACCGCTACATTCACCCAAAGTCACCGTATGGGCAGCGATGTCGGCGCGAGGAATTATCGGCCCTTACTTTTTTGAAGATGGAAGGGGACGCACACTCACAGTGAATTCAGAGCGTTATGTGGAGATGTTAGACGAGTTTTTCGTACCCCAACTGCAAAACTTTCCTGGTTACAACCAAAGAACATGGTTCCAGCAGGATGGAGCAACTTCACACACGTCCAACAGATCTCTGCCTCGAGTTCGAGAAATTTTTCCGAACAAATTAATCTCCAGGCGAGGTGACATCAATTGGCCTCCACGGAGTCCCGATTTAACGCCTATGGATTTTTTCCTGTGGGGTTATGTCAAATCAAAAGTTTACGCTAATAAACCGACTTCCCTGGCACAATTAAGAGAAAATATCCGTCATGAAATGGCAGCCATCACGGAGACTACCTGCCGAGCTGTCATAGGCAATTTTAGTGCCCGACTAAATGAATGCCGAGAGCGCAACGGTTTACATTTGGACGATCTTATTTTTAATAAATAAATTCCCAAACAGTGTACTTCAATATAAAATAAACATTTTTTCAATAAAGCTAAGACTTTTCTTTTAAAAAAAGATTTAAATGTGAACTTTCTTTTGAGACACCTTGTATTTACTAAAAAGTCTGTCATGGTTACTGATACATTGGTTTTTAGTGAGTGGGCTACAAGTGAACTACATAAAAATAGGCAAACTTTATATGAAATGTATGCGGAACGAGAATATAATACGAGTGATGAATTTTAAAATTATGTACAATTATTTTCCAAGAATTTTAAACGCGATTGCATTTTGGCGAAATCGCAATATATACAGAACAAAATAAAAAATAGCAATAATGTAATTAAAACAACCTGGAAAATAATTAAAGAGGAAACAGGAAGAATAAAACCAAAAACTAATAACTTTAAACTTGATATGGGTAACAAATCTATCACGTCAGATTTTGCGACTGCTTTTGAAACCTTCTTTGCCGACGTTCCTGTCTCCACTACAAGATTATTAAACTCTTCACCAGAATTTCTCTGTTTGTTGAAGGATAATGTGCCAGAATGTAATAACGCTCTTAAATTCAGACATGTTAGCAGCTCAGACGTTATTAAGGCCTTCCGATTAATAAATATTAAAAAAAACAAATGACTTGTGGGGCATTTCCGTTAATGTTGTAAGGTCTTTGATTGATATTATTGCACCCGACCAAGCTTTTATTTTATTAGTACAAGTTAGCCTTGACGGCTATCTCACCTGGTGGTAAGTGACGATGCTGTTTAGGATGGTACGCTCCTGATTGGTTTCTACGCGACATCGTGTAGAACGCTAAATCGCTTGTTGCTAAATCGCTTGTTGGCGACACGTCTTTGTCGGTAGGGTGGTAACTAGCCATTAGTGAATAATGTTTATGATTGATTGATATTTGAACTTCTGCTCCAGAGTTTAATGATTATTTCGTTGTTAGGGATGATCCTTTGGAACTGCGAATTGGAAATGTTCATTAGTTTGGTGAAAGAGACACTTACAGTGAGCAGCAGTTGCGAGGTACCGGAGTTCTCGCTGGTTTGCCCCCAGCCGGCGATGGTCCGGCTGTTGCTGGGGGTACTGAAGCCAGGCACTGGAAGGCAGATGGGCCGCACGAACTCCGACAACTTCACCCTGTAACGGACGTTAACGCACTCCACACTAACAAATAATACTTCATATTCACGATAAGCTGTGATAGCCTAGTGGTTAGGACGTCCGCCTGCTCAAAATATCTCTTGCTTCAATGTTGAAGGAAAACATCGTGAGGAAACCTGCACGCCTGAGAGTTCTCAGTAATGTTCTCCAATCCACGCATGGCCAGCGTGGTGGACTATGGCCAAACCCTTATATTGAGTGGAGACCCGTGCTTTTTTGAACCGGCATTGGGTTGATCATGATGATGTTGATTCATAATAAATACCAAAATAATTCGCGAGCGAAATAAATATACTAAATTATGCGCTATGACTGGACTCACACGATGTTTCAATAAGCTCATGAATAAGGGCTCCAAATGGTTTCGAAACTAGTCGGGCATTTTACAAGGCACGGCTGATTTAATATGAGGCAGTAATTTTTACATTAAAGGTAAATTTGTGAATATGCATAAGGTGACGTATTAAAAGTATATTCATAAGGTAATGTATTCAAAGTGTATTAATAAGATAGTGTGCTGTTAGCGTACTCGTAGTGTTATGTATTGAAAGTGGATTCATAAGATTGTTTATTAAAAGTGTATTCATAAGGTAACGTATTAAAAGTGTATTCATATGATAATGTATTCAAAGTGGATTAATAAGGTAACGTAATAAAAGTGTACTTATAAGGGAATGCATTCAAAGTGAACTAATAATGTAGTGTGCTGTTAGCGTACTCGTAGTGTTATGTATTGAAAGTGGATTCATAAGGTAACGTATTAAAAGTGTATTCACAAGATTGTTTATTAAAAATGTATTCATAAGATAACGTAATAAAAGTATATTCATATGATAATGCATTCAAAGTGTACTAATAAGATAGCGTACTCGTAGTGTTGTGTATTGAAATTGGATTAGTAAGGTGACGTAATAAAAGTATATTTATAAGATTGTTTATAAAAAGTATATTCATAAGGTAATGTATTAAAAGTGTATTCATAAGAATGTTTATGAAAAGTGTATTCTTCGGGTTATGTATTAAAAGTGTATTAATAATATCATGCCGCGAATTGGGCAAAGGTACCTTCTGTCCAGTCGCAGCAGCGCTATGTCGTGCTTATTTTTGTGGTGCTCGTGGAGGTGGTAGCGCTTCGTGTGGACTATGTTGTAGAGGATCCCGTTGCGCACGTCCGTCTTGTTGGTGCAGCCCAGCTTGGCGTACCGCAGCGGCCGTCTGGAAGCAGTCAATCATCAGCGTCACCTCCAACGTTACGTCGGCATTCGAGCAGTATGCGCTGTGGCCTTTGGCTTAACGCTGGGTAATGCTTTTGCGACGGCAAGTCCCACATGCCGTTTCCGGAGTATGAGGGACTCGCCAGTGGCCAGACTGGCGACTGGGATACCCACTGAGACCCAAAGATGCTCCTTCGCGTCGCCTGGTGGCTGACTATATGCTCCGCCAAGAACGACTATGCACTACCGTGTCTCGACCATCAATGCGATGAATGCAATGCACCGTCCCGCGCCGGCGCGTCTTTAAGAGCCTGCATACCCCGCTCAGTGTTGCGTAAAGAGAGGGGGCGATCCCACTCTCTTGTCTGTTGTACATGATTCTAAAACTAGATGGCGCTGCTCTCTGAGCGCCGCCAAATAAATAAATAATTACAATAAATAATCCAAAACTGCTGACTCTGATCGACTCCAGGTCTCCCCAATTGAATCCCAGCGCCAGGGAGGTGTTCGCAGGTCAAAGGTCTCACCTCTCCGTATCGAGCAACACGTGGGCGGCAGTCAGGATGTACCGGTCGCTGATGAGGGAGCCAGCGCCGATCCACAGCACGTTATAGGTTGAGCCCTTACTGATGGTTTCCGCCAACCCAAGTACTGCCTGCAAGAAGTTTCCATATTGAATCAAATATTTTAATATTTTTCGTTACATTTTTGTCATGTGATTAGTTGGTAATAAATGTTTATTTAATTTACATTTATTCCTTCTATATTTTTATATTAGTATTTATATATTATAGAAATTATTTATTTATAATAGTATGTAATTAAATTCAAATTCAAATAATCTTTATTCAAAAAGACCTTAAAAAGTCACTTTTGACGCGTTAATAATTTACATAGTAGTGATTCGATGGTGATAACTACATTTGTAAACTTAAAACTAAAGCTACGAGGATTCCAAACGCGCCCCGGTCTAAGAAAAAGCCCACAACCAACTTAGCCGGTTTTTTTTCCGTTATCACCATCTCACATAATCAATAATAAATTATAGTGCCTATGGAGACTTATCATTATATGACGAATCTTTTTTACCGCGTAAGAAGCAGAGCTAAGTGTGTGCGATAAATTATTTATATGTGGGCCCCATTGAAGTTTAGCGTCTAACGTTATGCCTAGGAATGTAGCCGTATTTACCAGATCCAATTCCTCATTATTAAGTAGTACACTGGTTTTCACCTGTTTAACATTGGGCAACGTGAATTTAATATACTTTGTTTTCTTCCCATTAAGTGCTAAGTTATTAGCCTCAAACGAATGTACTACTTTCTCGAGTGAGTTGTTTACATCGTCAACATTTATTTCACGTCGTTTAATTTTAAAAATGAGTGATGTATCATCAGCAAACAACCCCGCTATTATCCTTAGTAAGGTAAGGAAGGTCATTTATGTAAATGAGGAACAGAAAAGGTCCTAATATAGATCCCTGAGGAACCCCTATTTTCACAAATGACCCGTTAGACCGTTTCCCGTTTACGTCTGCTTGTTGACTCGATTTAATGATGATTCTGTAAACAATTACCATGTGAGGGAATTCACCATCTACTGCCCTCAGGCCGCCCGAGACTCTGAACTTTTCCTCGGGTATGAAACACCTCTTCACTCTCTCCAGCCTATCTCTGTCGTCAGCCGTTGCCACACACCTGTGGACGAAGCGCTGGTTCTCCATGCATTCTGAAAGAAATCGTAAATTGGCTTAGCTACAAACGAATCTTATCAAATCAAATCAAATAAAATCAAAACTAGCTTCATTCACATAAACCTGTTACAGGCATCTATGAATCGTTCATTTCATTATTTCTATCCGTGAAGTGATGGTGATAACAACACTCGCCAACTTAAAACTAAAGCTAAGAGGGTTCAAATCGCGCCCAGCTCTAAGAAGAAACCCACAACAAACTTAGCCGGGTTTTTTTTGTTATCACGATCTCACATAATCTATATATCTAAATATATAAAAGCGAAATACCACTGACTGACTGACTGACATATGATCACGATATCTCAGGAACTATCATCATCATCATCATTATCAACCGATTGACGTCCACTGCTGGACATAGGTCTTTTGTAGGGAGTTCCAATGCTCACGGTCTTGGGCCACTTGCTTCCAGCGGCTCCCTGCGACTCGTCTGATGTTGTCTGTCCACCTAGTTGGGGGTCGACCAACGCTACGTTTACCGGTGCGGGGTCGCCATTCCAGCACCTTGGGACCCCAACGTCCATCGGTTCTCCGAGCTATGTGCCCCGCCCATTGCCACTTCAATTTCGCAATTCTCTGAGCTATGTCGGTAACTCTGGTTCTTCTACGGATCTCCTCATTTCTGATTTGATCACGTAGGGATACTCCCAGCATAGCTCTCTCCATCGCACGTTGAGGAAATAATCAGGAACTATAAACCATACGAACTTTAAATTTTGAAGGTAGATTGCTTTTATGAAGTAGAGGTCAGCTAAGAAACGGTTTTGAGAAAATCCAACCCTAAGGGGTTGAAATGGGGGTTGGAAGTTTGTGTGGAAGTTCTATATATTTGAAGTTAGAGACGTGAAAATTGGCCACTAAGTTTTTAATTATAAATGATAAAGATCTGTATAATCAATGTTACGAAAATCTACCCCAAGGGGGTGAATTGGGGGTTGGAAGTTTTCAGGAGGATTCTATGTTTTCGAAGTTAGGGACATGAAAATTGGCATTTAGGTTATTTGTTTCAAATAATAAAGACTTTTATACACAATATTATAAAATTTCATCCCTAAGGGGGGAGAGGGGTGAGGGGTTGGAAGGTTTCATGTGAGTTCTGCGTTTTTGGATTTAGAGAAATAAAAACCGGCAATTAGAACATTACTGTTCACAAATAATGACATGTAAATATAAGCTCTTTTGCAAAAGTGGAAACATAAAGATTGAAACGCAATTTGGAAGTTAGGCCCTGCTTAGGCGTAAACATCGCTAGGAAAATAATTTGTGAAAATCCGCCGCAAAGAGATTATTACCGGGGTTCATGTTGGTTGAAAATCTTATAAAGTTTTACTTCTTTAAATCCATTGAAATACTTTGTACTAAGAAATCCTTACTATCCAGTCACAATCATAGTTATATTATAAATGCGAATGTGAGTTTGTATGTTGGTTTGTCCTTCAATCACGTCGCAACAGAGCAATGGATCGACGTGATTCTTGAAATTATAGTTGAGGACCTGGAGAGTGACATAGGAGAGTTCCCGTTGGAATTTTTATAACTTATTCTGACGGAATTTTAAAAACTTATTCCACGCGGTGATAGCCTAGTTGAAGCGGTGATAGCCTAGTGGTTAGGGCGTCAGCCTCCTAATCAGAGGTCGGCGGTTCGAATCCGGGCACGCACCTCTAACTTTTCAGAGTTATGTGCGTTTTTAAACATTTAAAATATCACTTGCTTCAACGGTGAAGGAAAACATCGTGAGGAAACCTGCACGCCTGAGAGTTCTCCGTAATGTTCTCAAAGGCGTGTGAAGTCTGCCAATCCGCACATGGCCAGCGTGGTGGACTATGGCCAAACCCTTCTCATATTGAGAGGAGATCCGTGCTCTGTAGTGAGCCGGTAATGGGCTGATCATGATTCCACGCGGACGAAGTCGCGGGTGTAAGCTAGTCAATAATAAATTATAGTACCTATCTTGTTACACCTACCTATGCTTCTACTCGGATGCGAACCCTGGACAATCAAGCAGGATCTTAGGAAACGTCGTGAGGCATACGTGATGTGGGCCTCATCATCATGATCAACCCATTGTCGGCTCACTACAGAGCACAGGTCTCCGCTCAATATGAGTTTTTTTTTTTCGGATTGTCTTTTAGCTGTGCTAACCCTATTGGTTGCGACAGCGTAACCGGGCTGTTTGGCGAGCTTTGGAAAGAAGCTCTGCCAGAAGAAATTTTGAGCCCTAGGGCTCGAAGAAACTAAGGGAACGACTGCCTAAGGGCGCCTCCTTTGAGGCCGAACCTCGGCTTAGGCGACGTTTGGGATAACGGGGGGGTCGGACGGTAACGGGCGGGGGGGGGGGACGGTAACGGGGGGGGGGGTCGGACGGTACAATATGAGTGTGATTTGTACAAAATATGACGTTAAGTGTCAAGTAAGTAATAAAATGTACCATCTGCGAGTTATTATGGCGTGCGCTGCCAAAACCACCAGAGTTACACAAATGTAGTGTATGATGGAAATGTTTATCTTAAATAGTCCTGCAAAACAGCCCGCCACAGTCATCATCATCATCATGATCAACCCATTACCGGCTCACTACAGAGCGCGGGTCTCCTCTCAATATGAGAAGGGTTCGGCCATAGTCCACCACGCTGGCCGTGTGCGGATTGGCAGACTTCACACGCCTTTGAGAACATTATGGAGAACTCTCAGGCGTGCAGGTTTCCTCACGATGTTTTCCTTCACCGTTGAAGCAAGTGGTATTTTAATTTTTAAAAACGCACATAACTCCGAAATGTTAGAGGTGCGTGCCCGGATTCGAACCGCCGACCTCCTATTAGGAGGCTGACGCACTAATCACTAGGCTATCACCGCTCATAAAAAAAAAAAACTTCACTAAGAATTGATAATTTATTTAAATGCACATCTGGTAGTAATAAATGGATTCCCAAATGAAAATAGATACTTTTATCGCTTCTGGTATTTAAAGTTGATAAAAAATGTCTTTGACGCTACATCATTTAGAGATAATATAAGCTACACGAAATACTTATCCTGCGCAGACGAAGTCGCGGGCACCAGCTAGTATATACGAGTATTTCTATTTAAACATCTTTGTATTATTATATCTTTGATTGTAATAGTGCATACTTTTCCAAGCAATTCGTTCTGCAATGCTCAAATTGGTTGGTGGGTTCGGTGTGTCCAGCGTTGGGCAGCCCGTCTCCGCCGGCAGTGGCGCGTCGGGTTCACGCGGGCAGCACAGGTGCTGGGTTCCATCATAGAAGCAGCTCTGCGAAATTCCATGTGTATGTGAAGACTTTTTAGTTGAGTTAAATTGCGCTTCTTTCCTGCCTCCCGCCAGACCAGCCGGGAATCGAACCCACGACCACGACTTAACAATTCGACAGCGCAAGCGCTGCGCCACGTAGAACGTAAAAATCTATATATATAAAAGCGAAAGGTCACTTACATACATACTGACTTACATACTGATTAAACAGGAGATCTCAAAAACTATTGTACGTATAAAGCTATAATTTAGCAAGTAGGTAGTTGATAGTTAAGAGATGTCAGCTAAGAAAGGATATTTGGAAATTCCACCCCTAAGAGGGTAAAAGGGGGGGTTGGAAGTTTGTATGAAATTTCTTTGTTTTTAGAGTTAGAGACACAAAAATTTGCATTAAGATTAATAATAATAGATAAAAAACATGTACATATATTTTTTTTTAATTTTACCTGTTAAGGGTGGTAAAAAAGGGGATGACAGTTTTTGATTATTGGAACGAAGTTCCTTATCGCGCGTTGTGAAAGGGGGCTAGACGGAAAAAATTCTTACGAAAAGTTGTCACGACACTTTTTGTTATTGTAAGCTGTGCGGCGTCGCATGTTTCTCTGTCTGTCTCTCTCTGTCTTATAGAAAGCAAGCCAGATATTTTCATTTCTATTTCGCATTGAACAGTGTGGTGTCGCGACGATTATTTTTGTTGAGTGTATACAGGTTTTTTGTAAATAATAAAAAATAATAATAATAATGAATCCTGACAGTGTTTCTGCACAAGTTCCGGATATTGCTGATGGAGTACAAAATTGAGCCTACTGATTAAGTTTATATAACATTATATTTGTTAATAATAAAAAAAATATTATTACAACTTAAATAAAATAAAATTTTATTACAATTCCTTCACTAATTAATCGAAAGGAACTTCGTTCCATCCGGGTGTCCCTTGACACCTCTCAAGTTTTTTATTTTATTTTGAAGTCTACAAGCTTGAAATTTTGAAAATAGGTTTCTTTTAGGGCGTAAGTACAAGGTTAAAATTTTTTTTCATCCAAATCTACCCCGAAGGGGGTAAAATTGGGGTTTGAAGTTTGTATGAAAGTCCTATGTTTTTTAATTTAGAGATACGAAAATCGGCAATTTGACATTTGCCTGTAGCTTACTTTCTCAAGCAGGGCATTGGCCGCACGGGTAACCTCAATTTCAAGTAAACTCAGCAATTCTATGCAGACGAAGTCGCGGGCAACAGCTAGTAATATTATATACTTGGTCACTCAATAATTCTTCAGAATAAGCAGATGAAGCTATGAAACAGTGAGATAATGTTCCGCATTCCTTGATGGAAGAGGGAGCAGACCTTCACCTTCCTTGCTCATCATTGGTAATCATGATCAACCCGTTGCCGGCTCGCTATAGAGCACGGGTCTCCACTCAAAATGAGAAGGGTTCGGCCATAGTCCACCACGCTGGCCGTGTGCGGATTGGCAGACTTCACACGCCTTTGAGAACATTTCGGAGAACACTGAGGCGTGCAGGTTTCCTCGCGATGTTTTCCTTCACCGTTAAAGCGAGTGATATTTTAATTGCTTAAAAACGCACATAGCTCCGATAAGTTAGAGGGATAAACCCTCGACCTCTGATAAGCTTATCTTTACATAATTTTGATTTGTTCCAATTTCTGCCTCACCATTTCCGCTGACCGTTTGATGCCGTCGCTGCTCGGCTCGTACAGTCTGCTGAAGGCGCCGGTCTTGTGCCAATAGCCCACGTCGGAACAGCAAACCACTCTTACATCATCTTCCCACCAGCACATCTGGAACCGTAACTCTCATTATATATATCTATATATATAAAAGCGAAAGGTCACTTACATACTTACATACATACTGATTGAACACGAGATCTCAAAAACTATTGTACGTATAAAGCTATAATTTAGCAAGTAGGTAGTTGATAGTTAAGAGATGTCACCTAAGAAAGGATATTTGGAAATTCCACCCCTAAGAGGGTAAAAGGAGGGTTGGAAGTTTATATGAATTTTCTTTGTTTTTAGAGTTAGAGACACAAAAATTTGCAAAACATGTACATCATTTTTTTTTAATATTACCTGTTAAGGGTGGTAAAATAGGGGATGATAGTTTTTGCTTATTTTTTTTTTTTAATTTTTTAATTTTGAAAATAGGTTTCTTTTAGGGCGTAAGTATAAGGTTAGAATTTTTTTCATCCAAATCTACCCCGAAGGGGGTAAAAAAGGGGTTTGAAGTTTGTATGAAAGTACTATGTTTTTTAATTTAGAGATACGAAAAACTGCAATTTGACATTTGCCTGTAGCTTACTTTCTGAAGCAGGGCATTGGCCGCACGGGTAACCTCAATCTCACGGGAAATCAGCAATTCTACGCAGACGAAGTCGCGGGCAACAGCTAGTAATATAATAAAACTGTAACAGGACGAATTCTGTACATCAAATGTATTTTGAACATTTCAATTGGAGGATGCTTCACTATCGATACTGTCTGTATGTTGGCCACGCATCACGCCGAAACTACTGGATGGATTTGAATGAAATTTGGTGTAGCAGTAGCTAATACTCCGGTTCAACATATAGAATAGTTTTTACACTGGCTAAGTTTGTTGTGGGCTTCTTCTTAGACCGGGGCGCGTTTGGAACCCTCATAGCTTTAGTTTTAAGTTTACGAATATAGTTATCTATAAAATAACTACTATATAAATTATTGCCGCGTCAAAAGTGCCTTTTTAAGGACTATTTGAATAAAGATTATTTTGAATTTGATTTTGAATTTTATCCCGAAATTCAGCACGGTTCCCTTAGGAGAGGGGATGAAAGTCAAAATGTGTATTTAGTTGTAATTCATTAACGCGTACTCCGATTTCACTCATCCTTTTTTTTGGGTTACAAAGGAGATACTTTAATGTTTATCCTGTTATTATTTCAAGGTCGTCGGCTTAGTAATCCATTGCATCGTGATTGGAAGACAAACAAACACACTTTCACACACACTAACTCAAAGCTCATCATCATCATCATGATCAACCCATTGCCGGCTCACTACAGAGCACGGGTCTCTCAATATGAGAAGGGTTTGGTCATAGTCCACCACGCTGGCCATGTGTGGATTGGCAGACTTCACACGGCTTTGAGAACATTATGGATAACTCTAGGCAGTGCAGGTTTCCTCACGATGTTTTCTTCACCGTTGAAGCAAGTGATATATTTTTTTTTTAAACGCACATAATTCCGAAAACTTAGAGGTGCGTGCCCGGATTCGAACCACCGACCTCTGATTAGGAGGCTGACGCCCTAACCACTAGGCTATCACCGCTTCGAACTCAGCTGGTCATCAATTAATTCCTTAAACTATATTATGGCATCGAGACCAAACGAGCACAGGTGACCACCTGATGTTAAGTGGCTACCGTCACCCAAACATCTTCACCCCCAAAGGTCATGCTTTGCCAGCTGAAGCCATCCTCCTAATCGGTTTCTATTTGTCATCATACTGGAACGCTAAATCGCTTGGTAGTCTTTGCCAGTGGGGTGGTAACCAGACCTGAGGCGGGAATCGAACCCAGAACCTCTCAACTATGCGATAGCACAAGCACTGCGCCACTGGGTTCGATATTTTCGAAAGACAATCTTATGCACATAAACTTTGCCGTTTATAGCGTGATATTTGGACGTACAGTTAATTTGTGAGGTACGAGGCTCATACTATCTCAGATAACATACTCTTACAATTTTCATTTAGCGCGTCTGTAAGCTGTGATAGCCTAATGGTTAGGATGTCTGCCAATCCGCACACGGCCAGCGTGGTGGACTATGGCCGAACCCTTCTCATATTGAGAGGAGACCTAGAGACTAGACACGGGTGTCTAGTGAGTCGGCAATGGGTTGATCATGATTACCAATGATGAACAAGGAAGCAGGTCTCCTCCCTCCTCCATAAAGGCATGCGGAACATACACTCACACACTTTCAAAGCTCCATCTGCTTGATCTGATGAGTGACCTTGTACCCCAGATTTCAAATCAAATCATAACATCTTTATCCAGATAAAAGGTTGATCATGATGATGATGATGACCGCGTTTAGTAAATAATAGTTGTATTAAATTTGAAGCCCTTTACCGGCGGTTTCTTCTCTTCTTGGTGGAGAATAACCATCGCATAGGGACAGTTGAATATCTTCTTGCATGTCCCCGGGATGTTCACAAAAGTTTTATTTGAATTTATTTTTATCAAGCACGCTTCACCTGCAAACATTTCATAAATAATAATAATATTATAAAAAAAAAATATTTATGTAATGTAATTTATTTATGTAGGTTTATGTATTTAAGTATATTCCTTTTTATTTTGCACACAGCGGTGAGTAAAGTATAATGGAAATAATAAAAAGATTTTTTTCTAAATTAAAGTATACACCCTAAAAGCACAATAGTATATATATATATATGTGCCCATAACTTTGGATCACATCATTTGGATAACAATAATAATATAGTTAATTTAAATATGTATTTCTTTTTCTCTTTTCTTTTTTCTTAAATAAAGTCTTCATTTAAGAATGCATCCCAACTTGATAAAGACGTTTATAATTATAGTAACTAAATTGTGTCAGATTGAAACAATTTTATAATCGGTTAGTTGGCTTCACATTAAATAAATAGCAAATCTTTATTCACACCTTCTTCTCGGCAAACACAAAATTGGATAGACACTAAACACACAAACATATAAAACATAGAAATCATTTCAAAAACTAATAGACAGTTCAGTTTTTTTTAAATATTTTATGAACTATGGAACTCTGTAATGAAGAGATCGGTACCGAATATAACACAACGTTTGCGATATAACGTGTTGAGACTTGTGAGCCCGCGATAGCGTCACCCACACAGACATACGTTGCAATTAAACTTAGTTGCAAACAGCAAATCCATACCTATATACAAATAAATGTATCGGTTTGTCTATTTGTATGTTACAGGGATTGCTCGTGTCCTGGGTTGAGTGTAGTTATCACCATCAAATCACTACTATGTAAATTATTGACGCGTCAAAGGTGCCTTTTAAAGGCCTTTTAGAATAAAGATTATTTCAATTTTAATTTCCATTCAAGTATTGTTTATGAAAAAATTAAACATATTTATTTGCCAAAAACAGCTTTACAAAATTCAGTACATCCGTTGGGACCCACGCCAGGTAATCCTGTATCGTGGGGCCCAATTCGCCGATATTGACAATTTATGTTTACAGTTGACGCTCGGATGAAGAGACAAATAACGTGTTTGATAATAATTGTAAATTATTGATAACCAATAGCTTAAAACACTTACCTATACTGAAACTGAGGATCTCATTACCTTGAAATAAAGTGCAGTTTTGTACATAGTTTTAATTTTTGCTTGCTAGCAAACATAAAAGAAAACATACACAAACAAACACACACACACCCAGTCACACGCACACACACACACACTGTAACACCCACACACACAGTAACACACGCACACAATAACACACACAGCCACACACACACTAACACACACACACACACACACAGACACACACACTAACACACAAACACACGTACGTGCGCGCATGCACGCTGCCAACCTAAAGGTTCTAATCTAATCTGAAATCTTAAAGCATACATATATTTAATTTTAAGCTCCAATGAAACCCCCGGAGGTGGGCGTTAATGTCTGTGACACAGTTTTTCAACTAATACAGATGTTATCGTTCATTAAATTTAAGATTACTCTGTAAATTCGAGACACAATAAAGAATTAAAAAAAAAAAATAGTAATATACCAACAGTAGGTGCGTTGTCGAAAAAAAATCAGTGCAGCAAAATTAGGTTTTTTTTTTAATATGTTGTCTGTCTTGGTGGAGATAGGCACTCGATATCAAAAGTCAGAGTTCAGAGCCAGGCGGTTTTACCATTTTATTGTTATTTTTACATAAAAGGAAAGTTATATTAAGGAAAACTTTTATATGAACTGAAGCGTCTCTTGCCGTCATCACGACCGGAACAACGCCTTAGAATGGAGCAGAAGTGTAACCGTACTCTTGAAGAACTCCGTACTCAGAACTTGTTAAAAAATTATAGGCCCATCTCACTTCTGAGCCATATTTACCAGCTGTACTCTAGGGTTATCACTAATCGTCTCACCCGGAGACTTGACGAGTCCAACCTCCGGAACAAGCCGGGTTTCGGAAAGGCTACAGCACCGTGGACCACATCCACACTCTAAGACAGATTATGCAGAAGACCCAGGAGTATAATCTGCCTCTTTGCCTCGCATTTGTGGACTACGAGAAAGCCTTCGACTCCATCGAAACCTGGGCGGTTTGGACTCACTGCAGACATGTCAAGTCGATTGGCGATATATGCGCTGAGGTGCTAAGATGTCTATACGACGCAGCCACAATGACCGTTCAGGTGCAAAACCATGCAACACATCCGATACCAGTTCGAAGGGGAGTAAGACAAGGGGACGTTATTTCCCCGAAACTGTTTCTCTCGAAGATGTGTTCAAGGTTTTGGACTGGAAAGATTGTGGCATAAACATAAACGGCGAATACATATCGCACTTACGATTTGCAGACGACATAGTTATAACGGCAGAAACGCTGCAGGAACTTGAATAAATGCTGTGCGACCTTAGCACTTCTTCCAGACAGGTGGGTCTTAAGATGAACGTGGACAAAACGAAGATAATGTTCAATGAATACGTCATCACAAGGCCCATTGTTGTCGAAAATGTCAGCATCAAAGTTGTCCAAGAATATAATTACCTAGGACAGATATACAGTTGGGTAGAAACAACTTCAACAAGGAAGCTAACAGAAGAATTAAGATGGGATGGACAGCATTTGGAAAACTGCGTCAAGTCTTCAACTCGCCGATACCCCAATACCTAAAGACAAAAGTGTTCAACGCCTGCGTCTTACCGGTCATGATATACGGAGCAGAAACGTGGACACTCATGGTAGGCCTTACCCACTAGTTAAAAATCGCTCAGCGTGCTATGGAAAGGGCTATGCTGGGTGCTTCTCTGAGGGAAAGAATCCGTAACGAGGACATCCGTAGGAGAACAAAACTAACTGACATAGCCCAACGGATTAGCAAGCTGAATAGCAGAACCGACGGCCGTTGGGGCAGACTTGTTCTGGAGTGGAGACCGCGTACCGGTAAGCACAGCGTAGGACGACCACCTGCTCGCCGGACCGACGACCTGAAAAGGATCGCTGGTGGCGGGTGGATGAGGAAGGCGGAGGACCGTGTGTGGTGGCGCGTTCTCGGAAAGGCCTATGTCCAGCAGTGGGCGTCTATAGGCTGATTGATTTGATTTGATTAATGGAGCAATTCACACCCAAGCATTTTTATTGTTTATATAATCGTTAATATCGTAATGTGATTTCTCTATAAGCTTCTTAACTTCTTGAACTTATTGATAGACATCTCCAAGGTATCAATAAGTAATTTATTATAAAATTAAGTAATTTATTATAAAATAAAATACAATTGAATTGAATTGAAGAGAGTTAGCTAAAGCACATGTTTTTGGCTATATGCAGTTTTCCTTCAATTAATCAGTCAGTCATTCGGTCGGTCAGTCAGTTAGTTACTCCGTATGTCAATCAATCAATCGTAAACTTTTTTCAAATAATCCCTTTTGATGCCTCATTGATTTACAAAGTCTTAAGTGATGGTAATATCTTAAATAAGTTTAAGTGGCATGTGTTGAGGGCTTCTTCTTAGACCGAGGCACGTTTGGAACCCTCGTAGCTTTAGTTTTAATTTTACGAATGTAATTATCACCATCAAATCACTACTGTGTAAATTATAGACGCGTCAAAAGTGCCTTTTAAAGGACTATTTTAGTAAAGAGTTTTAGATGATTGAATGATGGATTGAGTTGTTGATTGAACAAATGGCATGTACTTACGGTACGAATGTCTGGTGTTTACTTGGTATCCATGGGGATTTACCCATAGAAAAAATAAAAATTATTAAAATTATTTTAATTTCATTGTACACACACACACTAACACACACACAAACGTATATATAAATATACATATGTATATATATAAAATATCTATATATATATATATATTAATTTTAATAATCGGGGGACGCTCTGTTTGCTTGGTCCCATTCTTCGCGCCACACGTTCATCACGATCCAATCCAGGTAGAAGGTGACCCTGGTGTACATCCCTGGGCCGCCCTCCGCGCAGCGAGGCCCGAACGACACCACACCCTCAGCGGAGTACGAGCAGTCAACGTTGTCCAGCAACGCCATCAGCGGCCCCCCACTGTCCCCCTGGGGACACCAGACATAACCGCTGTTACAATGTTTTTTTTTAGAATATAGATCAGCATCACGATCAACCCATCGCCGGCTCACTACAGAGCACGGGTCTCCTCTCAATACGAGAAGGATTCGGCCATTTTTTGCACCACTGCCACCACTACTCGTAGAACCCTGGCCAACGAATGGTGAGATAGCCGTCAAGGGCTAACTTGTAGTGTATAATAAAAAAAAAAGATTTTGAATCACGAATTCCCAAACATCTTCTAATAATGCTTAAATGGCTCAAACTCACGTGGCAAGTGTCGGACACCACAGAAGATATTCTCTGCTTCTGCCCCTGGGCGCAGATCATGATGGTGGAGTTGGACTTTAGTTGTTTCTCACACTCGTGGTCGTCCCGTATCATGACTTCGCTCTGGAAGAAACATTCCATTATATCTCTTATATATTAAATTCTCGTGTCGCAATGTTTGTTCCCATACTTCTCCGAAACGGCTCGACCCCCCCGTTATCCCAAACGTCGCCTAAGCCGAGGTTCGGCCTCATAGGAGGCGCCCTTAGGCAGACGTTCCCTTAGTTTCTTCGAGCCCTAGGGTTCAAAATGTCATCTGGCAGAGCTTCTTTCCGATGCTCGCCAAACAGCCCGGTTACGCTGTTGCAACCGATAGGGTTAGCACAGCTAATGGTCAGTCCGAAAAAAAAAACTAACACTTCCTGTAACTTTATAGGAAAAGAAAATTATTTAAACAGTAGATACCTAAAGTATGTTTTTTTTTATTGCGATGCGTAAACAGTAAGGTTTTACGCAATTTTTAGTCTCGAGAAATAATTGGCTTTTTATATTCCTAAGATGGTATTGAACTCGTAAATGCAAGACTGCCTCCAGCACGGGGGATTTTAATGGAAACATACTAGAAAGTAACTCTTCAAGTTACAAGTTAATAAATCTATTTCGATCATACAATTTGTTGAATATGTTTATGGAGCCTACTAGAATAACTGCCAGTAGTGCCACATATAAACAATATATATACAAATATAAACCCCATCAGTAAAAATATAATTAATAAATTAGATTCTGATCACTGTGGTCAATTCATTTGTTTCATAAATGGGGGAAAAAAATTGTCTAAACATAAAATGACTTATGTGCCAGTAACGTCAGGACGAATAGAGAGAATAAGAACAAGTTTAGTTAGAGAACTTCCATTCTTATCATCTACAATTGGTCCTAATGAAATGTACAATACTTTTTTTAGTAAGTTTAATATGATATTTAATTCTATAATATACAAGGTGTCTCAAAAGTAAGTTCACATTTGCTTATCTTATTACGCGAAAGCAACTATTCTGAGGGGCGCGGGGGGTATGTCAGTCGGTAGTCTGGCTCTTGGGAATTTAGTCGCTATGGAGCGTTTCTCTGGTGCGGACGTACGTGAGTTTTACAAAAACGGTAATTCGGCGACTGTAGCGCGTAGAAAATTCTGCAGTATTCGACATATTCGTCACTTAAATGATGCGCCTAGCACTCGTCTCAATGCAAAATGGGTTGAGAAGTTTGAAGAGACTGGGTCAACTCTGGAGAAACCAAAATCTGGGCGACCAAGAACATCAAGAACAGCCGAAAACGTGGACAGTGTTACTCAGTCTATTCGAGATGATCCAAACCTCTCGATTCGGAAGCGTGCTGTTGCTTTAAATGTGCACAGATCTTCATTATGCCGCATTTTACACAAAGATTTAAAGCTGCACCCGTACAAAATTCAGTTAGTGCAAGAACTGAAGCCTCAAGATGCTGGTCAGAGGCTTGCCTTTGTAAATCAGATGATTGAGCGTTTTCCAACGTTCACCAACATCTTGTTTTCCGATGAAGCCCATTTTCATCTGAATGGGCATGTAAACAAGCAAAATTGTCGTTACTGGAGTGCAACCAACCCAAAACAAAAACATCAGAAACCGCTACATTCACCCAAAGTCACCGTATGGGCAGCGATGTCGGCGCGAGGAATTATCGGCCCTTACTTTTTTGAAGATGGAAGGGGACGCACACTCACAGTGAATTCAGAGCGTTATGTGGAGATGTTAGACGAGTTTTTCGTACCCCAACTGCAAAACTTTCCTGGTTACAACCAAAGAACATGGTTCCAGCAGGATGGAGCAACTTCACACACGTCCAACAGATCTCTGCCTCGAGTTCGAGAAATTTTTCCGAACAAATTAATCTCCAGGCGAGGTGACATAAATTGGCCTCCACGGAGTCCCGATTTAACGCCTATGGATTTTTTCCTGTGGGGTTATGTCAAATCAAAAGTTTACGCTAATAAACCGACTTCCCTGGCACAATTAAGAGAAAATATCCGTCATGAAATGGCAGCCATCACGGAGACTACCTGCCGAGCTGTCATAGGCAATTTTAGTGCCCGACTAAATGAATGCCGAGAGCGCAACGGTTTACATTTGGACGATCTTATTTTTAAAAAATAAATTCCCAAACAGTGTACTTCAATATAAAATAAACATTTTTTCAATAAAGCTAAGACTTTTCTTTTAAAAAAAGATTTAAATGTGAACTTTCTTTTGAGACACCTTGTATTTACTAAAAAGTCTGTCATGGTTACTGATACATTGGTTTTTAGTGAGTGGGCTACAAGTGAACTACATAAAAATAGGCAACCTTTATATGAAATGTATGCGGAACGAGAATATAATACGAGTGATGAATTTTAAAATTATGTACAATTATTTTCCAAGAATTTTAAACGCGATTGCATTTTGGCGAAATCGCAATATATACAGAATAAAATAAAAAATAGCAATAATGTAATTAAAACAACCTGGAAAATAATTATAGAGGAAACAGGAAGAATAAAACCAAAAACTAATAACTTTAAACTTGATATGGGTAACAAATCTATCACGTCAGATTTTGCGACTGCTTTTGAAACCTTCTTTGCCGACGTTCCTGTCTCCACTACAAGATCATTAAACTCTTCACCAGATACTGCTCTCTGTTTGTTGGAGGATAATGTGCCAGAATATAATAACGCTCTTAAATTCAGACATGTTAGCAGCTCAGACGTTATTAAGGCCTTCCGATTAATAAATATTAAAAAAAACAAATGACTTGTGGGGCATTTCCGTTAATGTTATAAGGTCGATTGATATTATTGCACCCGACCAAGCTTTTATTTTATTAGTACAAGTTAGCCTTGACGGCTATCCCACCTGGTGGTAAGTGACGATGCTGTTTAGGATGGTACGCTCCTGATTGGTTTCTACGCGACATCGTGTAGAACGCTAAATCGCTTGTTGCTAAATCGCTTGTTGGCGACACGTCTTTGTCGGTAGGGTGGTAACTAGCCATTAGTGAATAATGTTTATGATTGATTGATATTTGAACTTCTGCTGCAGAGTTTAATGATTATTTCGTTGTTAGGGATGATCCTTTGGAACTGCGAATTGGAAATGTTCATTAATTTGGTGAAAGAGACACTTACAGTAAGCAGCATTTGCGAGGTACCGGAGTTCTCGCTGGTTTGCCCCCAGCCGGCGATGGTCCGGCTGTTGCTGGGGGTACTGAAGCCAGGCACTGGAAGGCAGATGGGCCGCACGAACTCCGACAGCTTCACCCTGTAATGAACGTTAACGCACTCCACACTAACAAATAATACTTCATATTCACGATAAGCTGTGATAGCCTAGTGGTTAGGACGTCCGCCTGCTCAAAATATCTCTTGCTTCAATGTTGAAGGAAAACATCGTGAGGAAACCTGCACGCCTGAGAGTTCTCAGTAATGTTCTCCAATCCACGCATGGCCAGCGTGGTGGACTATGGCCAAACCCTTATATTGAGTGGAGACCCGTGCTTTTTTGAACCGGCATTGGGTTGATCATGATGATGTTGATTCATAATAAATAATTCGCGAGCGAAATAAATATACTAAATTATGCGCTATGACACACGACACAATAAGCTCATGAATAAGGGCTCCAAATGGTTTCGAAACTAGTCGGACATCTTGCATGACGTAATGCCAATGACATTAAAATTGTGTCACATAATGTTGACGTCGTACGTTCGGGACGTGCCACGTACAAGGCACGGTTGATTTAATATGAGCTAGTTCACGCTTCACCTGGTGTCCGTGTGTCGGATTAACTTTCGAGATCAGGAAATTTCTATTACATATATTTTGTATCATTAGTTGGTCAACAAGATCTTGAAGGTTGAGCATAATTTTTACATGTAAGGTAATTTTTTTGAATAAACATAAGGTAACGTATTAAAAATGTATTCATAAGGTAACGTATTAAAAGAGTATTCATACGATTATTTTATTATTATCAGCCCGTACTGTCCCAATTTTGGGCAAAGGCCTCCCTTTCTTCCATTTGCCTCTATCTAGGGATATTTTGGGCCAATCTGACATAGAGGCATCGAGTTCGTCACGCCAACGACGCCTTGGTCTGCCTCGACGTCTTTTTGTTTTTTGTGGCACCCAATATGTAGCGGCCTTTGCCCAAAGTTCGTCGGACATGCGCATAACATGCCCAGCCCTTATTGTTAATTAAAAATCTATTCATAAGATAACGTAAAAGTATATTCATAAGGTAATGTATTCCGAGTGTATTAACAAGGTAGTGTGCTGTTAGTGTCTTCAGTGTTATGTATTAAAAGTGTATTCATAAGGTAACGTAATAAAAGTATATTTATAAGATTGTTTATGAAAAGCATATTACAATACATAGGTAATGTATTAAAAGTGTATTCATTACAATTTTTATGAAAAGTGTATTCCTCGGGTTATGTATTGAAAGTGTATTCATAATATCCTGCCGCGAATTGGGCAGGGGTACCTTCTGTCCAGTCGCAGCAGCGCTAAGTCGTGCTTATTGTCGTAGTGCTCGTGGAGGTGGTGGCGCTTCGTGTGGACTATGTTGTAGAGGATCCCGTTGCGCACGTCCGTCTTGTTGGTGCAGCCCAGCTTGGCGTACCGCAGCGGCCGTCTGGAAGCAGTCAATCATCAGCGTCACCTCCAACGTTACGTCGGCATTCGGCAGTACGCGCTGTGGCCTTTGGATTAACGCTGGGTAATGCGTTTGCGCCGGCGAGTCCCACATGCCGTTTCCGGAGTATGAGGGACTCGCCGGCGGCCAGACTGGCGACTGAGACTGAGACCCAAAGATGCTCCTTCGCGTCGCTTGGTGGCTGCGTCACGGAAACGCTCGCGCAGTCGTCCGTAACCCAGCCTGCGGCGTCCGCTGAGGCACACCCTCCACAGGCCTATCTACAAGGCTCCCTCTAACTATCTATCCCCCAACTCCGAGGACTTGGCTCGACGGGGGATGATGCCTTTGGATGTTTGTTACTCAATCCAAAAACGGCTGAACGGATTTGGATGAAATTTGGTAGGCATGTAGCCTTTGATATGGAAAATAACTTTCTTATCTTTCTTCCCGATCCCTTAAGTGGCTCCCGAGGGAAATTGAAAGTTGTTTACGAGCCAAGCCGCGGGCAGACAGCTTTGAATTTGGTATGCATATGGCATATACTTGCTATGGAAAAGGACATGATTTTTCTATACCGATCTCTCAACTAGTTCTTTAGTACTTTCCTAATCCTAAGGTTGCCAGGCAGAGATCGCTACTGAGCGATAAGACCGCCTTTTGTATCCTGCTTCTGCTTAATTTTGTTTTCTTATTATTTCTATTTTTACTTGTTGTGGTGAACAAATAAAGAATATATAGGATGGGGCGTGTCCGTCGGTAGTTTGGGTAGACGTAGGTAGTTTCGGGCAAAGAGACCAGATACTCTTGGTAGAACAGAATTACAATTATAAGTATCGTAATTTATAAAGAGCAGACTATACGCTCCGCCAAGTACGACTATGCACTATCCACCAATAGAGAGAGAGGGGCAATCCCACTCTCTTGTCTGTCGTACATGATTCTAAAACTAGATGGCGCTGCTCTCTGATTACCGTCAAATAAATAAATAATTATTATAAATAATCCAAAATTGCTGACTCTGATCGACACCTGGTGTCCCCAATTGAATCCCAGCGCCATGGAGGTGTTCGCGGGTCAAAGGTCTCACCTCTCTGCATCTAGCAACACGTGGGCGGCAGTCAGGATGTACCGGTCGCTGATGAGGGAGCCAGCGCCGATCCACAGCACGTTATAGGTTGAGCCCTTACTGATGGTTTCCGCCAACCCAAGTACTGCCTGCAAGAAGTTTCCACATTGAATCATATATTTTAATATTTTTCGTTACATTTTTAGCATGTGATTAGTTTGTAATAAATTTTTATTTAATTTACATTTATTCCTTCTATATTTTTATATTAGTATGTATTTATTATAGAAATTATTTATTTATAATATTTTTAATAGTAAGTAATTATTAGTATGTATTTATGCATAAGTGTTGCGATTTTCCGTCTTTTATTTCTGTTTCTTACAAAAAGGTGGCCTGGAGAGATCGCTTTTAGTGATAAGGTCGCCTTTTGCGTTTTATATTATGTATTTATTTTTATTTTCCTTTAATGCTTATTGCATTATTATTAATTGTATAAATAAATAAATAAATTTTTCGACCCATCCTCATCGTATATTGCAGTTTTATATTAACTTTTAATAAATCATACTACATATAAAATTGTAAATGCGAATGTGAGTTTGTTTGTTTCTTACGAATTCACGCGGAAACAATCTGACCGATCTTGAAACTTCGTACACATATTTTTGGAAGATAGATTAAGGTTTACTTAAAATATAGTTATCATATTGATTCATTTCGTTATTTAATGATCTCTGATACTTTTTGAATGGCTTCATTGCAAGCGAAGCCGCGAGTGAAAATTAGATACTGTTTATATATGTTTTTTTTTATTTTTTTTATAGATTTGTAATCTATAAAAAAAAATTTAGCTTAGTTCGCTAAAAAGTTAGCTGACCTCATCTAGTATCATCACCATCGAGTGAGATTTCACTCGATGTTGATGATGCAGTCTAAGATGGTAGCGGGCTAACCTGTTAGGGGGTATGGTAAACGCCCTGGTTGCGGTTGTGTGCGCGAGCGAAACCCGTGACCCGGCCACCAGGCGGCGGGAAAGGATATGCACCGTGGGGGTTTAGTCAGTAAGAGTCTGACATAACCGCCGCGTCTCCTCGGACGCGGGGTATCCATGAGGATTACCCACGTTAAAAAAAAAAAAAAAAAAGGGGGTATGGTAAAACCATACGCTGAATTGGCATCTCCGCGATATCGTGCCGGGACGCTAAATCCCTTGGCGACACGTCTTTGTTGATAGTCTTGTAACTAGCCACGGCCGAAGTTTCCCACAAGCCAAGAGTGAGAAATTTCGGAATTGTTAAATTTCTAGATTGTGCCTACCGGGAATCGAATCTGGCACCTTGCTTATAAGACTCCAGCGTTCTACACTACGCCAGTTTTAAGGATATGACTGCAGAGCTAATCTTTAACCTACCAATGCATAAGTTTAAACAATGTTATTGTTAAATCATTGTTATTTTTGACGACCTCCGTGGCGCAGCGCGCGCGCTGTCGCTTTATAAAGTTGGCGGTCCTGGGTTCGATTCCCGGCTCGAGTCTGGTCTGGTGGGAGGCTGCGGCCGTGGCTAGTTACCACCCTACCGATAAAGACGTGTCGCCAAGCGATTTAGCGTTCCGGCACGATGTCGTGTAGAAACCAATTAGGAGTGTGGGTTTACCGTACCCCTAACAGTTTAGCCCGCTACCATATTAGACCATTATTTAAAAAAAAACCTAAATATTGCCATCAAACGGAATATACTTGAGACGGGAATCGAATCCACGACCTACAACGTTAAATTGCGAGTCACGCAAGTCGTGATTTGGGTCTGTAAATAATGGACCGTTGGAAGAAGACTACAGTGTTTCCTAGATGGCGCTGAAACTCATCGAATTTATTTTGTTTTTTTTACTTTGGACGCGTCAATAATTTACATAGTAGTTATTTCATGGTGATAACTATATTCGTAAACTTAAAACTAAAGCTATGAGGGTTCCAAACGCTCCCGGTCTAAGAAGAAGCCCACAACAAACTTAGCCGGGTTTTTTTTTCGTTATCACCATCTCACATAATGAATAATAAATTATAGTGCCTATGGAGATAGAGCAATTCACAGCCAAGCTTTTTTATCGTTTATATAATCCTTAATATCGTAATATGATTTTTCTACAAGCTTTCGTTTTATAAAAACTTTGAACTTATTGATAGACATCTCCAAGATATCAATAGGTAGTTTATTATAAAATAAAATAGAATTTCCTTTGAACGAGTTACTCATTTTGTGCAGCCTACTAAACGGTACTACAAGTTTACTTTTACTTCTGATGTTCAGTGCGTTACAGTCCATTTTTTTCTTGAATTTATCAATAGTTTTATGAACATACATAAAATTTTCATATATATATTGGCAATGCACTGTCATTATTTTATAATCTTTAAATTTATCTCTTAATGAATCTTTGGGACCCAATTTAAATATCACACGGACAGCCCTTTTCTGCAAAACGAATTTAGTGTCACTATCAGCAGCATTACCCCATAATAAAATACCATATACATAATGCTGTGAAAGTAAATAAAATATACTAGTCTGGCAGTCTCTATATCCGTCAAATGACGAATCTGTTTTTGCGTAAGCAGCAGAGCTAAGTCTGTGCGATAAATTATTTATATGTGGGCCCCATTGAAGTTTAGCGTCTAACGTTATGCCGAGGAATGTAGCCGTATTTACCAGATCCAATTCCTCATTATTAAGTAGTACACTGGTTTTCACCTGTTTAACATTGGACAACGTGAATTTAATACACTTTGTTTTCTTCCCATTAAGTGCTAAGTTATTAGCCTCAAACGAATGTACTACTTTCGCGAGAGAGTTGTTTACATCGTCAACATTTATTTCACGTCGTTTAATTTTAAAAACGAGTGATGTGTCATCAGCAAACAATACTATCTCGCAACGAGTGATGCAAACAATACTATCCCGCTATTGTCCTTAGTAAGGTAAGGAAGTTCATTTATGTAAATGAGGAACAGAAAAGGTCCTAATATAGATCCCTGAGGAACCCCTATTTTCACAAATGACCCGTTAGACCGTTTCCCGTTTACGTCTACTTGTTGACTCGATTTAATGATGATTCTGTAAACACTTACCATGTGAGGGAATTCACCCTCTACCGCCCTCTGGCCGCCCGAGACTCTGAACTTTTCCTCGGGTATGAAACACCTCTTCACTCTCTCCAGACTATCTCTGTCGTCAGCCGTTGCCACACACCTGTGGACGAAGCGCTGGTTCTCCATGCATTCTGAAAGAAATCGTAAATTGGCTTAGCTACAAACGAATCTTATCACATCATCATAATCAACCCATTACAGGCTCTACAGAGCCTGTTAAACCCTAATATATAATAACGACCCTAAATACGAGTACGAGAAGGGTTTGGACATAGTCCACCACGCTGGCCATGTGCGGATTGGCAGACTGCACACGCCTTTGAGAACATTATAGAGAACTCTCAGGCGTGCAGGTTTCCTCACGATGTTTTTCCTTAGCCTAAAGTAAAAGGATTACTGCGCAGGATTAGTACCTTAAGCTAGTACTTAAAGCATAAAGTACTAATCCTGCGCAGACGCAGTCATGGATAGATACCACCTATACGAGTATTTCTATTTCAACATCTTTGTATTATTATATCTTTGATTGTAATAGTGCATACTTTTCCAAGCAATTCGTTCTGCAATGCTCAAATGGGTTGGTGGGTTCGGTGTGTCCAGCGCTGGGCAGCCCGTCTCCGCCGGCAGTGGCGCGTCGGGTTCACGCGGGCAGCACAGGTGCTGGGTTCCATCATAGAAGCAGCTCTGCGAAATTCCATGTTTATGTGAAGACTTTTTAGTTGAGTTAAATTGCGCTTCTTTCCTGCCTCCCGCCAGACCAGCCGGGAATCGAACCCACGACCACGACTTCACAATTCGACAGCGCAAGCGCTGCGCCACGTAGAACGTAAAAATAATATTGTATACTTGGTCACTCAATAATTCCTCAGAATAAGCAGATGAAGCTACGAAACAGTGAGATAGTGTTCCGCATTCCTTGATGGAAGAGGGAGCAGACCTTCACCTTCCTTGCTCATCATTGGTAATCATGATTAACCCATTGCCGGCTCGCTATAGAGCACGGTTCTCCACTCAAAATGAGAAGGGTTCGGCCATAGTCCACCACGCTGGCCATGTGCGGATTGACAGACTTCGCACGCCTTCGAGAACATTTCGGAGAACTCTCAGGCGTCCAGGTTTCCTCGCGATGTTGTCCTTCACCGTTGAAGCGAGTGATATTTTAATTGCTTAAAAACCCACATAGCTCCGATAAGTTAGAAGATAAACCCTCGACCTCTGATAAGCTTATCTTAACATAATTTTGATTTGTTTCAATTTCTGTCTCACCATTTCCGCTGACCGTTTGATGCCGTCGCTGCTCGGCTCGTACAGTCTGCCGAAGGCGCCGGTCTTGTGCCAATAGCCCACGTCGGAACAGCAAACCACTCTTACATCATCTTCCCACCAGCACATCTGGAACCGTAACACTCATTATATATATCTATATATATATATGTAAAAGCGAAAGGTCACTTACATACTTACATACATACTGATTAAACACGAGATCTCAAAAACTATTGTACGTATAAAGCAATAATTTAGCAAGTAGGAAGTTGATAGTTAAGAGATGTCAGCTAAGAAAGGATATTTGGAAATTCCACCCCTAAGAGGGTAAAAGGGGGGTTGGAAGTTTATATGAATTTTCTTTGTTTTTAGAGTTAGAGACACAAAAATTTGCATTAAGATTAATAATAATAAATAAAAAACATGTACATCATTTTTTTTTTAAATATTACCTGTTATGGGTGGTAAAATAGGGGATAATAGTTTTTGCTTATTTTTTTATTATGAAGTCTACAAGCTTGAAATTTTGAAAATAGGTTTCTTTTAGGGCGTAAGTATAAGGATAGATTTTTTTTCATCCAAATCTAAGGTTTGAAGTTTGTATGAAAGTACTATCATTTTTAATTTGACATTTGCCTGTAGCTTACTTTCTGAAGCAGGGCATTGGCCGCACGGGAAACCGCAATCTCACGGGAAATCAGCAATTCTACGCAGACGAAGTCGCGGGCAACAGCTAGTAATATAATAAAACCGTGACAGGACGAATTCTGTACATTAAATATATTTTGAACATTTCAATTGGAGGAAGCTTTACTAGCGATACTGAGCCCAAAACAATCTCTTTTTTCTGTCTATCCGTCTGTATCTTGGCCGCGCATCACGCCGAAACTACTGGATGGATTTGAATAAAATTTGGTATAGGAGTAGCTGATACTCCGGTTCAACATATAGGATAGTTTTTATCCCGAAATGCAGCACGGTTCCCTTGGGAGAGGGGATGAAAGTCAAAATGTGTATTTAGTTGTAATTCATTAACGCGTACTCCGATTTCACTCATCCTTTTTTTTGGGTTACAAAGGAGATACTTTAATGTTTATCCTGTTTTTATTTCAAGGTCGTCGGCTTAGTAATCCGTTGCATGGTGATTGGAAGACAAACAAACACACTTTCATACACACTAACTCAAAGCTCATCATCATCATCGTGATCAACCCATTACTACCACTACAGAGCACGGGCCGTGTGCGGATTGGCAGACTTCACACGCCTTTGAGAACATTACAGAGAACTCTTAGGCGTGCAGGTGTCCTCACGATGTTTTCTTCACCGTTGAAGCAAGTGATATATTTTTTTTTAAACGCACATAATTCCGAAAACTTAGAGGTGCGTGCCCGGATTCGAACCGCCGACCTCTGATTAGGAGGCTGACGCCCTAACCACTAGGCTACCACCGCTTCGAACTCAGCTGGTCATCAATTAATTCCTTAAACTATATTATGGCATCGAGACCAAACGAGCACAGGTGACCACCTGATGTTAAGTGGCTACCGTCACCCAAACATCTTCAGCCCCAAAGGTCATGCTTTGCCAGCTGAAGCCATCCTCCTAATCGGTTTCGATTTGTCATCATGCCGGAACGCTAAATCGCTTGGTGGTATGTCTTTGCCAGTGGGGTGGTAACCAGCCGCGGATGTAGACCAGACCTGAGGCGGGAATCGAACCCAGAACCCCTCAACTATGCGATAGCACACGCACTGCGCCACTGGGTTCGATATTTTCAAAAGACAATCTTATGCAGATAAACTTTGCTGTTTATAGCGTGATATTTGGACGTACAGTTAATTTGTGAGGTACGAGGCTCATACTATCTCAGATAACATACTCTTACAATTTTCATTTAGCGCGTCTGTAAGCTGTGATAGCCTAATGGTTAGGATGTCCGCCTCCTAATCAGAGGTCGGGGGTTCGATGCCGGGCATCGGACCTCTAACTTTTCAGAGTAATGTGCGTTTTCAAGTGATTAAAATATCACTTACTTCAACGGTGAAGGAAAACATTGCGAGGATACCTGCACGCCTGAGAGTTCTCCGTAATGTTTTCAAAGGCGTGTGAAGTCTGCCAATCCGCACACGGCCAGCGTGGTGGACTATGGCCGAACCCTTCTCATATTGAGAGGAGACCTAGAGACTAGACACGGGTGTCTAGTGAGTCGGCAATGGGTTGATCATGATTACCAATGATGAACAAGGAAGCAGGTCTCCTCCCTCCTCCATAAAGGCATGCGGAACATACACTCACACACTTTCAAAGCTCCATCTGCTTGATCTGATGAGTGACCATGTACCCCAGATTTCAAATCAAATCATAACATCTTTATCCAGGTAAAAGGTTGATCATGATGATGATGATGACCGCGTGTAGTAAATAATAGTTGTATTAAATTTGAAGCCCTTTACCGGCGGTTTCTTCTCTTCTTGGTGGAGAATAACCATCGCATAGGGACACTTGAATATCTTCTTGCATGTCCCCGGGATGTTCACAAAAGTTTTATTTGAATTTATTTTTATCAAGCACGCTTCACCTGCAAACATTTCATAAATAATAATAATAATATAAAAAAAAATTATTTATGTAATGTAATTTATTTATGTAGGTTTATGTATTTAAGTATATTCCTTTTTATTTTGCACACAGCGGTGAGTAAAGTATAATGGAAATAATAAAAAGATTTTTTTCTAAATTAAAAAATTAAAGTATACACCCTAAAAGCACAATAGTATATATATATATATGTGCCCATAACTTTGGATCACATCATTTGGATAACAATAATAATATAGTTAATTTAAATATGTATTTCTTTTTCTCTTTTCTTTTTTTTTAAATAAAGTCTTCATTTAAGAATGCATCCCAACTTGATAAAGACGTTTATAATTATAGTAACTAAATTGTTTCAGATTGAAACAATTTTATAATCGGTTAGTTGGCTTCACATTAAATAAATAGCAAATCTTTATTCACACCTTCTTCTCGGCAAACACAAAATTGAATAGACACTAAACACACAAACATATAAAACATAGAAATCATTTCAAAAACTAATAGACAGTTCACTTTTTTTTTAATATTTTATGAACTATGGAACTCTGTAATGAAGAGATTGGAGTACCAAATGTAACACAACGTTTGCGATATAACGTGCCGAAACTTGTGAGCTCGCGATAGCGTCACCCACACAGACATACGTTGCAATTAAAGTTAGTTACAAACAGCAAATATATATATATACAAATAAATGTATCGGTTTGTCTATTTGTATGTTACAGGGATTGCTCGTGTCCTGGGTTGAGTGTAGTTATCACCATCAAATCACTACTATGTAAATTATTGACGCGTCAAAAGTGCCTTTTAAAGGACTATTTGAATAAAGATTATTTGAATTTGAATTTCCATTCAAGTATTGTTTATGAAAAAATTAAACATATTTATTTGCCAAAAACAACTTTACAAAATTCAGTACATCCGTTGGGACCCACGCCAGGTAATCCTGTATCGTGGGGCCCAATTCGCCGATATTAACAATTTATGTTTACAGTTGACGCTCGGACGAAGAGACAAATACCGTGTTTGAAAATAATTGTAAATTATTGATAACCAATAGCTTAAAATACTTACCTATACTGAAACTGAGGATCTCATTACCTTGAAATAAAGTGCAGTTTTGTACATAGTTTTAATTTTTGCTTGCTAGCAAACATAAAAGAAAACATACACAAACAAACACACACACACCCAGTCACACGCACACACACACACTGTAACACCCACACACACAGTAACACACGCACACAATAACACACACAGCCACACACACACTAACACACACACACACACACACACACAGACACACACACTAACACACAAACACACGTACGTGCGCGCATGCACGCTGCCAACCTAAAGGTTCTAATCTAATCTGAAATCTTAAAGCATACATATATTTAATTTTAAGCTCCAATGAAACCCCCGGAGGTGGGCGTTAATGTCTGTGACACAGTTTTTCAACTAATACAGATGTTATCGTTCATTAAATTTAAGATTACTCTGTAAATTCGAGACACAATAAAGAATTAAAAAAAAAAAAATAGTAATATACCAACAGTAGGTGCGTTGTCGAAAAAAAATCAGTGCAGCAAAATTAGGTTTTTTTTTAATATGTTATCTGTCTTGGTGGAGATAGGCACTCGATATCAAAAGTCAGAGTTCAGAGCCAGGCGGTTTTACCATTTTATTGTTATTTTTACATAAAAGGAAAGTTATATTAAGGAAAACTTTTATATGAACTGAAGCGTCTCTTGCCGTCATCACGACCGGAACAACGCCTTAGAATGGAGCAGAAGTGTAACCGTACTCTTGAAGAACTCCGTACTCCGTACTCAGAACTTGTTAAAAATTATAGGCCCATCTCACTTCTGAGCCATATTTACAAGCTGTACTCTAGGGTTATCACTAATCGTCTCACCCGGAGACTTGACGAGTTCCAACCTCCGGAACAAGCCGGGTTTCGGAAAGGCTACAGCACCGTGGACCACATCCACACTCTAAGACAGATTATGCAGAAGACCCAGGAGTATAATCTGCCTCTGTGCCTCGCATTTGTGGACTGCGAGAAAGCCTTCGACTCCATCGAAACCTGGGCGGTTTGGACTCACTGCAGAGATGTCAAGTCGATTGGCGATCTATCGAGGTGCTAAGATGTCTATACGACGCAGCCACAATGACCGTTCAGGTCAAAAACCATGCAACACATTCGATACCAGTTCGAAGGGGAGTAAGACAGGGGGACTTTATTTCCCCGAAACTGTTTACTTCCGCTCTCGAAGATGTGTTCAAGGTTTTGGACTGGAAAGATTGTGGCATAAACATAAACGGCGAATACATATCGCACTTACGATTTGCAGACGACATAGTTATAATGGCAGAAACGCTGCAGGAACTTGAATAAATGCTGTGCGACCTTAGCACTTCTTCCAGACAGGTGGGTCTTAAGATGAACGTGGACAAAACGAAGATAATGTTCAATGAATACGTCATCACAAGGTCTATTGTTGACGAAAATGTCAGCATCGAAGTTGTCCAAGAATATAACTGCCTAGGACAGATTATACAGTTGGGTAGGAACAACTTCAACAAGGAAGCTAACAGAAGAATTAAGATGGGATGGACAGCATTTGGAAAACTGCGTCAAGTGGTCAACTCGCCGATACCCCAATGCCTAAAGAAAAAAGTCTTCAACGCCTTCGTCTTACCGGTCATGGCATACGGAGCAGAAACGTGGACACTCATTGTACGCCTTATCCACAAACTCAAAATCACTCAGCGTGCTATGGAAAGGGCTATGCTGGGTGCTTCTCTGAGGGAAAGAATCCGTAACGAGGACATTCGTAGGAGAACAAAAGTAACTGACAAAGCCCAACGGATTAGCAAGCTGAATAGCAGAACCGACGGCCGTTGGGGCAGACTTGTTCTGGAGTGGAGACCGCGTACCGGTAAGCGCAGCGTAGGACGACCTCCTGCTCGCTGGACCGACGACCTGAAAAGGATCGCTGGCGGCGGGTGGATGAGGAAGGCGGAGGACCGTGTGTGGTGGCGCGTTCTCGGAAAGGCCTATGTCCAGCAGTGGGCGTCTATAGGCTGATTGATTTGATTTGATTTGATTAATGGAGCAATTCACACCCAAGCATTTTTATTGTTTATATAATCGTTAATATCGTAATGTGATTTTTCTATATATACACTTTGAACTTATTGATAGACATCTCCGATATATCAATAGGTAATTATAAAATAAAATACTATTGAGAAGAGATTGAAGAGAGTTAGCTAAAGCACATGTTTGTGGCTATATGCAGTTTTCCTTCAATCAATCAGTCAGTCATTCGGTCGGTCAGTCAGTTACTCCGTATGTCAATCAATCGATCGTAAACTTCTTTCAAATAATCCCTTTTGATGCCTCATTAATTTACAGTCTTAAGTGATGGTAATATCTTAAATAAGTTTAAGTGGCATGTGTTGAGGGCTTCTTCTTAGACCGAGGCACGTTTGGAACCCTCGTAGCTTTAGTTTTAATTTTACGAATGTAATTATCACCATCAAATCACTACTGTGTAAATTATAGACGCGTCAAAAGTGCCTTTTAAAGGACTATTTTAGTAAAGAGTTTTAGATGATTGAATGATGGATTGAGTTGTTGATTGAACAAATGGCATGTACTTACGGTACGAATGTCTGGTGTTTACATGGTATCCATGGGGATTTACCCATAGAAAAAATAAAAATTATTAAAATTAATTTAATTTCATTGTACACACACACACTAACACACACACAAACGTATATATAAATATACATATGTATATATATAAAATATCTATATATATATATATTAATTTTAATAATCGGGGGACGCTCTGTTTGCTTGGTCCCATTCTTCGCGCCACACGTTCATCACGATCCAATCCAGGTAGAAGGTGACCCTGGTGTACATCCCTGGGCCGCCCTCCGCGCAGCGAGGCCCGAACGACACCACACCCTCAGCGGAGTACGAGCAGTCAACGTTGTCCAGCAACGCCATCAGCGGCCCCCCACTGTCGCCCTGGGGACACCAGACATAACAGCTGTTAGAATTTTTTTTTTTACCATATAGATCAGCATCACGATCAACCCATCGGCGGCTCACTACAGTGCACGGGTCTCCTCTCGATACGAGAAGGATTCTGCCATTTTTTGCACCACTGCCACCACTACTCGTAGAACCCTGGCCAACGAATGGTGAGATAGCCGTCAAGGGCTAACTTGTAGTGTATAATAAAAAAAGAAAGATTTTGAATCACGAATTCCCAAACATCTTCTTATAATGCTTAAATGGCTCAAACTCACGTGGCAAGTGTCGGACACCACAGAGGATATTCTCTGCTTCTGACCCTGGGCGCAGATCATGATGGTGGAGTTGGACTTTAGCTGTTTCTCACACTCGTGGTCGTCCCGTATCATGACTTCGCTCTGGAAGAAACATTCCATTATATCTTTTATATATTAAATTCTCGTGTCGCAATGTTTGTTCCCATACTTCTCCGAATGGCTCGACCTCCCCGTTATCCCAAACGTCGCCTAAGCCGAGGTTCGGCCTCATAGGAGGCGCCCTTAGGCAGACGTTCCCTTAGTTTCTTCGAGCCCTAGGGTTCAAAATGTCATCTGGCAGAGCTTCTTTCCGATGCTCGCCAAACAGCCCGGTTACGCTGTTGCAACCAATAGGGTTAGCACAGCTAATGGTCAGTCCGAAAAAAAAAACTAACACTTCCTGTAACTTTATAGGAAAAGAAAATTATTTAAACAGTAGATACCTAAAGTATGTTTTTTTTTATTGCGATGCGTAAACAGTAAGGTTTTACGCAATTTTTAGTCTCGAGAAATAATTGGCTTTTTATATTCCTAAGATGGTATTGAACTCGTAAATGCAAGACTGCCTCCAGCACGGGGGATTTTAATGGAAACATACTAGAAAGTAACTCTTCAAGTTACAAGTTACTAAATCTATTTCGATCATACAATTTGTTGAATATGTTTATGGAGCCTACTAGAATAACTGCCAGTAGTGCCACATATAAACAATAAATATACAAATATAAACCCCATCAGTAAAAATATAATTAATAAA
The DNA here is from genome assembly GCA_928268935.1 of Lasiommata megera. Taxonomy (NCBI): domain Eukaryota; kingdom Metazoa; phylum Arthropoda; class Insecta; order Lepidoptera; family Nymphalidae; genus Lasiommata; species Lasiommata megera. Next base: position 9,822,719 of record OV743333.1, on the reverse strand, counting down.
TTAGATTCTGATCACTGTGGGCAATTCATTTGTTTCAAAAATGGGGGAAAAAAATTGTCTAAACATAAAATGACTTATGTGCCAGTAACGGCAGGACGAATAGAGAGAATAAGAACAAGTTTAGTTAGAGACCTTCCATTCTTATATCAATTGGTCCTAATCGAATGTACAATACTTTTTTTAGTAAGTTAAATATGATATTTAATTCTATATTTACTAATAAGTCTGTCATGGTTACTGATACATTGGTTTTTAGTGAGTGGGCTACAAGTGAGCTACCTAAAAATAGGCAAAGTTTATATGAAATGTATGCGGAACGAGAATATAATACGAGTGATGAATTTTAAAATTATGTACAATTATTTTCCAAGAATTTTAAACGCGATTGCATTTTGGCGAAATCGCAATATAATTATACAGATTAAAATAAAAAATAGCAATAATGTAATTAAAACAACCTGGAAAATAATTAAAGAGGAAACAGGAAGAATAAAACCAAAAAATAATAACTTTAAACTTGATATGGGTAACAAATCTATCACGTCAGATTTTGCGACTGCTTTTGAAACCTTCTTTGCCAACGTTCCTGTCTCCACTACAAGATCATTAAACTCTTCACCAGATACTGCTCTCTGTTTGTTGAAGGATAATGTGCCAGAATGTAATAACGCTCTTAAATTCAGACATGTTAGTAGCTCAGACGTTATTAAGGCCTTCCGATTAATAAATATTAAAAAAAACAAATGACTTGTGGGGCATTTCCGTTAATGTTATAAGGTCGATTGATATTATTGCACCCGACCAAGCTTTTATTTTATTAGTACAAGTTAGCCTTGACGGCTATCCCACCTGGTGGTAAGTGACGATGCTGTTTAGGATGGTACGCTCCTGATTGGTTTCTACGCGACATCGTGTAGAACGCTAAATCGCTTGTTGCTAAATCGCTTGTTGGCGACACGTCTTTGTCGGTAGGGTGGTAACTAGCCATTAGTGAATAATGTTTATGATTGATTGATATTTGAACTTCTGCTCCAGAGTTTAATGATTATTTCGTTGTTAGGGATGATCCTTTGGAACTGCGAATTGGAAATGTTCATTAATTTGGTGAAAGAGACACTTACAGTAAGCAGCATTTGCGAGGTACCGGAGTTCTCGCTGGTTTGCCCCCAGCCGGCGATGGTCCGGCTGTTGCTGGGGGTACTGAAGCCAGGCACTGGAAGGCAGATGGGCCGCACGAACTCCGACAACTTCACCCTGTAACGGACGTTAACGCACTCCACACTAACAAATAATACTTCATATTCACGATAAGCTGTGATAGCCTAGTGGTTAGGACGTCCGCCTGCTCAAAATATCTCTTGCTTCAATGTTGAAGGAAAACATCGTGAGGAAACCTGCACGCCTGAGAGTTCTCAGTAATGTTCTCCAATCCACGCATGGCCAGCGTGGTGGACTATGGCCAAACCCTTATATTGAGTGGACCCCGTGCTTTTTTGAACCGGCATTGGGTTGATCATGATGATGTTGATTCATAATAAATAATTCGCGAGCGAAATAAATATACTAAATTATGCGCTATGACACACGACACAATAAGCTCATGAATAAGGGCTCCAAATGGTTTCGAAACTAGTCGGACATCTTGCATGACGTAATGCCAATGACATTAAAATTGTGTCACATAATGTTGACGTCGTACGTTCGGGACGTGCCACGTACAAGGCACGGTTGATTTAATATGAGCTAGTTCACGCTTGACCTGGTGTCCGTGTGTCGGATTAACTTTCGAGATCAGGAAATTTCTATTACATATATTTTGTATCATTAGTTGGTCAACAAGATCTTGAAGGTTGAGCATAATTTTTACATGTAAGGTAATTTTTTTGAATAAACATAAGGTAACGTATTAAAAATGTATTCATAAGGTAACGTATTAAAAGAGTATTCATACGATTATTTTATTATTATCAGCCCGTACTGTCCCAATTTTGGGCAAAGGCCTCCCTTTCTTCCATTTGCCTCTATCTAGGGATATTTTGGGCCAATCTGACATAGAGGAATCGAGTTCGTCACGCCAACGACGCCTTGGTCTGCCTCGACGTCTTTTTGTTTTTTGTGGCACCCAATATGTAGCGGCCTTTGCCCAAAGTTCGTCGGACATGCGCATAACATGCCCAGCCCTTATTGTTAATTAAAAATCTATTCATAAGATAACGTAAAAGTATATTCATAAGGTAATGTATTCCGAGTGTATTAACAAGGTAGTGTGCTGTTAGTGTCTTCAGTGTTATGTATTAAAAGTGTATTCATAAGGTAACGTAATAAAAGTATATTTATAAGATTGTTTATGAAAAGCATATTACAATACATAGGTAATGTATTAAAAGTGTATTCATTACAATTTTTATGAAAAGTGTATTCCTCGGGTTATGTATTGAAAGTGTATTCATAATATCCTGCCGCGAATTGGGCAGGGGTACCTTCTGTCCAGTCGCAGCAGCGCTAAGTCGTGCTTATTGTCGTAGTGCTCGTGGAGGTGGTGCCGCTTCGTGTGGACTATGTTGTAGAGGATCCCGTTGCGCACGTCCGTCTTGTTGGTGCAGCCCAGCTTGGCGTACCGCAGCGGTCGTCTGGAACCAGTCAATCATCAGCGTCACCTCCAACGTTACGTTGGCATTCGAGCAGTACGCGCTGTGGCCTTTGGATTAACGCTGGGTAATGCGTTTGCGCCGGCGAGTCCCACATGCCGTTTCCGGAGTATGAGGGACTCGCCGGCGGCCAGACTGGCGACTGAGACTGAGACCCAAAGATGCTCCTTCGCGTCGCCTGGTGGCTGCGTCACGGAAACGCTCGCGCAGTCGTCCGTAACCCAGCCTGCGGCGTCCGCTGAGGCAGACCCTCCACAGGCCTATCTACAAGGCTCCCTCTAACTATCTATCCCCCAACTCCGAGGACTTGGCTCGACGGGGGATGATGCCTTTGGATGTTTGTTACTCAATCCAAAAACGGCTGAACGGATTTGGATGACATTTGGCAGGCATGTAGCCTTTGATATGGAAAATAACATAGGCTATCTTTTATCCCGATCCCTTAAGTGGCTCCCGAGGGAAATTGAAAGTTGTTTACGAGTCAAGCCGCGGGCAGACAGCTTTGAATTTGGTATGCATATGGCATATGCTTGCTATGGAAAAGGACATGATTTTTCTATACCGATCTCTCAACTAGTTCTTTAGTACTTTCCTAATCCTAAGGTTGCCAGGCAGAGATCGCTACTGAGCGATAAGACCGCCTTTTGTATCCTGCTTCTGCTTAATTTTGTTTTCTTATTATTTCTATTTTTACTTGTTGTGGTGAACAAATAAAGAATATATAGGATGGGGCGTGTCCGTCGGTAGTTTGGGTAGACGTGGGTAGTTTCGGGCAAAGAGACCAGATACTCTTGGTAGAACAGAATTACAATTATAAGTATCGTAATTTATAAAGAGCAGACTATACGCTCCGCCAAGTACGACTATGCACTATCCACCAATAGAGAGAGAGGGGCAATCCCACTCTCTTGTCTGTCGTACATGATTCTAAAACTAGATGGCGCTGCTCTCTGATTACCGTCAAATAAATAAATAATTATTATAAATAATCCAAAATTGCTGACTCTGATCGACACCTGGTGTACCCAATTGAATCCCAGCGCCATGGAGGTGTTCGCGGGTCAAAGGTCTCACCTCTCCGTATCGAGCAACACGTGGGCGGCAGTCAGGATGTACCGGTCGCTGATGAGGGAGCCAGCGCCGATCCACAGCACGTTATAGGTTGAGCCCTTACTGATGGTTTCCGCCAACCCAAGTACTGCCTGCAAGAAGTTTCCACATTGAATCATATATTTTAATATTTTTCGTTACATTTTTAGCATGTGATTAGTTTGTAATAAATTTTTATTTAATTTACATTTATTCCTTCTATATTTTTATATTAGTATGTATTTATTATAGAAATTATTTATTTATAATATTTTTAATAGTATGTAATTATTAGTATGTATTTATGCATAAGTGTTGCGATTTTCCGTCTTTTATTTCTGTTTCTTACAAAAACGTGGCCTGGAGAGATCGCTTTTAGTGATAAGGTCGCCTTTTGCGTTTTATATTATGTATTTATTTTTATTTTCCTTTAATGCTTATTGCATTATTTTTAATTGTATAAATAAATAAATAAATTTTTCGACCCATCCTCATCGTATATTGCAGTTTTATATTAACTTTTAATAAATCATACTACATATAAAATTGTAAATGCGAATGTGAGTTTGTTTGTTTCTTACGAATTCACGCGGAAACAATCTGACCGATCTTGAAACTTCGTACACATATTTTTGGAAGATAGATTAAGGTTTACTTAAAATATAGTTATCATATTGATTCATTTCGTTATTTAATGATCTCTGATACTTTTTGAATGGCTTCATTGCAAGCGAAGCCGCGAGTGAAAATTAGATACTGTTTATATATGTTTTTTTTTATTTTTTTTATAGATTTGTAATCTATAAAAAAAAATTTAGCTTAGTTCGCTAAAAAGTTAGCTGACCTCATCTAGTATCATCACCATCGAGTGAGATTTCACTCGATGTTGATGATGCAGTCTAAGATGGTAGCGGGCTAACCTGTTAGGGGGTATGGTAAACGCCCTGGTTGCGGTTGTGTGCGCGAGCGAAACCCGTGACCCGGCCACCAGGCGGCGGGAAAGGATATGCACCGTGGGGGTTTAGTCAGTAAGAGTCTGACATAACCGCCGCGTCTCCTCGGACGCGGGGTATCCATGAGGATTACCCACGTTAAAAAAAAAAAAAAAAGGGGGTATGGTAAAACCATACGCTGAATTGGCATCTCCGCGATATCGTGCCGGGACGCTAAATCCCTTGGCGACACGTCTTTGTTGATAGTCTTGTAACTAGCCACGGCCGAAGTTTCCCACAAGCCAAGAGTGAGAAATTTCGGAATTGTTAAATTTCTAGATTGTGCCTACCGGGAATCGAATCTGGCACCTTGCTTATAAGACTCCAGCGTTCTACACTACGCCAGTTTTAAGGATATGACTGCAGAGCTAATCTTTAACCTACCAATGCATAAGTTTAAACAATGTTATTGTTAAATCATTGTTATTTTTGACGACCTCCGTGGCGCAGCGCGCGCGCTGTCGCTTTATAAAGTTGGCGGTCCTGGGTTCGATTCCCGGCTCGAGTCTGGTCTGGTGGGAGGCTGCGGCCGTGGCTAGTTACCACCCTACCGATGAAGACGTGTCGCCAAGCGATTTAGCGTTCCGGCACGATGTCGTGTAGAAACCAAATAGGAGTGTGGGTTTACCGTACCCCTAACAGTTTAGCCCGCTACCATATTAGACCATTATTTAAAAAAAAACCTAAATATTGCCATCAAACGGAATATACTTGAGACGGGAATCGAACCCACGACCTACAACGTTAAATTGCGAGTCACGCAAGTCGTGATTTGGGTCTGTAAATAATGGACCGTTGGAAGAAGACTACAGTGTTTCCTAGATGGCGCTGAAACTCATCGAATTTATTTTGTTTTTTTTACTTTGGACGCGTCAATAATTTACATAGTAGTTATTTCATGGTGATAACTATATTCGTAAACTTAAAACTAAAGCTATGAGGGTTCCAAACGCTCCCGGTCTAAGAAGAAGCCCACAACAAACTTAGCCGGGTTTTTTTTTCGTTATCACCATCTCACATAATGAATAATAAATTATAGTGCCTATGGAGATAGAGCAATTCACAGCCAAGCTTTTTTATCGTTTATATAATCCTTAATATCGTAATATGATTTTTCTACAAGCTTTCGTTTTATAAAAACTTTGAACTTATTGATAGACATCTCCAAGATATCAATAGGTAGTTTATTATAAAATAAAATAGAATTTCCTTTGAACGAGTTACTCATTTTGTGCAGCCTACTAAACGGTACTACAAGTTTACTTTTACTTCTGATGTTCAGTGCGTTACAGTCCATTTTTTTCTTGAATTTATCAATAGTTTTATGAACATACATAAAATTTTCATATATATATTGGCACATATGCACTGTCATTATTTTATAATCTTTAAATTTATCTCTTAATGAATCTTTGGGACCCAATTTAAATATCACACGGACAGCCCTTTTCTGCAAAACGAATTTAGTGTCACTATCAGCAGCATTACCCCATAATAAAATACCATATACATAATGCTGTGAAAGTAAATAAAATATACTAGTCTGGCAGTCTCTATATCCGTCAAATGACGAATCTGTTTTTGCGTAAGCAGCAGAGCTAAGTCTGTGCGATAAATTATTTATATGTGGGCCCCATTGAAGTTTAGCGTCTAACGTTATGCCGAGGAATGTAGCCGTATTTACCAGATCCAATTCCTCATTATTAAGTAGTACACTGGTTTTCACCTGTTTAACATTGGACAACGTGAATTTAATACACTTTGTTTTCTTCCCATTAAGTGCTAAGTTATTAGCCTCAAACGAATGTACTACTTTCGCGAGAGAGTTGTTTACATCGTCAACATTTATTTCACGTCGTTTAATTTAGAAACGAGTGATGCAAACAATACTATCCCGCTATTGTCCTTAGTAAGGTAAGGAAGTTCATTTATGTAAATGAGGAACAGAAAAGGTCCTAATATAGATCCCTGAGGAACCCCTATTTTCACAAATGACCCGTTAGACCGTTTCCCGTTTACGTCTACTTGTTGACTCGTTTTAATGATGATTCTGTAAACAATTACCATGTGAGGGAATTCACCCTCTACCGCCCTCACGCCACCCGAGACTCTGAACTTTTCCTCGGGTATGAAACACCTCTTCACTCTCTCCAGACTATCTCTGTCGTCAGCCGTTGCCACACACCTGTGGACGAAGCGCTGGTTCTCCATACATTCTGAAAGACATCGTAAATTGGCTTAGCTACAAACGAATCTTATCACATCATCATAATCAACTCATTACAGGCTCTACAGAGCCTGTTAAACCCTAATATATAATAACGACCCTAAATTCGAGTATGAGAAGGGTTCGGCCATAGTCCACCACGCTGGCCGTGTGCGGATTGGCAGACTTCACACGCCTTTGAGAACATTATAGAGAACTCTCAGGCGTGCAGGTTTCCTCACGATGTTTTTCCTTAGCCTAAAGTAAAAGGATTACTGCGCAGGATCAGTACCTTATGCTAGTACTTAAAGCATAAAGTACTAATCCTGCGCAGACGCAGTCATGGATAGATACCAGCTAGTATACGAGTATTACTATCTCAACATCTTTGTATTATTATATCTTTGATTGTAATAGTGCATACTTTTCCAAGCAATTCGTTCTGCAATGCTCAAATGGGTTGGTGGGTTCGGTGTGTCCAGCGCTGGGCAGCCCGTCTCCGCCGGCAGTGGCGCGTCGGGTTCACGCGGGCAGCACAGGTGCTGGGTTCCATCATAGAAGCAGCTCTGCGAAATTCCATGTTTATGTGAAGACTTTTTAGTTGAGTTAAATTGCGCGTAAAAATTATATTATATACTTGGTAACTCAATCATTCCTCAGAATATGTAGATGAAGCTATGAAACAGTGAGATAGTGTTCCGAATTCCTTGATGGAAGAGGGAGCAGACCTTCACCTTCCTTGCTCATCATTGGTAATCATGATCAACCCATTGCCGGCTCACTACAGAGCACGGGTCTCCACTCAAAATGAGAAGGGTTCGGCCATAGTCCACCACGCTGGCCATGTGCGGATTGACAGACTTCGCACGCCTTCGAGAACATTTCGGAGAACACTCAGGCGTGCAGGTTTCCTCGCGATGTTGTCCTTCACCGTTGAAGCGAGTGATATTTTAATTGCTTAAAAACCCACATAGCTCCAATAAGTTAGAGGGATAAACCCTCGACCTCTGATAAGCTTATCTTTACATAATTTTGATTTGTTCCAATTTCTGTCTCACCATTTCCGCTGACCGTTTGATGCCGTCGCTGCTCGGCTCGTACAGTCTGCCGAAGGCGCCGGTCCTGTGCCACAAGTCCACGCTGGGGCAGCAAACCACTCTAAGATCATCTTCCCACCAGCACATCTGGAACCGTAACTCTCATATCTATAATATAATAAAACTGTAACAGGACGAATTATATTTTGAACCTTTTAATTGGAGGATGCTTTACTAGCGATATTGAGCCCAAAACGTTTTTTTTGTCTGTCTGTCTCTGGACTAGTATCGCCAGTGCCGCCCAGCTTTTCAGCCTCGCGCGAGACAAGGCAAAATATACCATTCTGACTGCCAAACTTCACTAGTTGGAGGGGCACCTTAAGAAGAAGTCTGTCTGTCTGTATCTTGGCCGCTCATCACGCCGAAACTACTAGATAGATTTGAATGTAATTTGGCAAAGGAGTAGCTGATACTCCGTTCAACATATAGGATAGGTTTTATCAACGAATTCAGCACGATTCCCTTGGGAGAGGGGATGAAAGTCAAAATTTGTATTTAGTTGTTAGTTAGAAAGGAGATACTTTAATGTTTATTCTGTAATTATTTCAAGGTTACTACTTAGTAATCCATTGCTTCGTGATTGGAAGACAAACAAACACACTTTCACACACACTAACTTTATTTGTGTCAGCTTATGCCGAAGGATTGAGTCATAAAAGTGGACTTATAACTCGTAGGACGTATATTGGGTGCTAGAGTGGCAACCCTTGCCTACCCTCTATTGGAAGGTAGATATTACATGTGGTGAATGTTAGCTAGAGCAACATTCCAGAACTTTGGGATAACGAGGAAGTAAAGTCAACAATCTACAGGATTTCAACTAGGTATCTTTGAAGATCCTTTCGATGCCAGTTAGATGGGACAAGTAGACAGACACTATGGAAACCAGAATAATAAGACAATGTGTGATGAAGCTGCGATAGCCTAACACGTCCGCCTCCTAATCAGAGAGGTTGGGGGTTCGAACCCAGGCACGCACCTCTAACTTTTCGAAGTTATGTGTGTTTACAAGCAATTAAAATATCACTTGTTTCAGCGGTGAAGGAAAACATCGCGAGGAAACCTGCACGCCTGAGAGTTCTTCGTAATGTTCTCAAAGGCGTCTGAAGTCTGCCAATCCACACACGGCCAGCGTGGTGGACTATGACCGAACCCTTCTCGTATTCAGAGGAGGGGCACGCCCCAACGCACGACTTAACAATTTTACAGTCGTGGATTCGATTCCCGGCTGGTCTGGCGGGAGGCAGGAAAGACGCGCAATGAAACTCGACTAAATAGTCTGCACAATAACGTGGACCTTCGCAGAGCTGCTTCTATGATGGAACCCAGCACCTGTGCTGCCAGCGTATTGAGAGGAGACCCGTGCTCTGTAGTGAGCCGGTGATGGGCGATCGTGATGATGATGTCTAGTAAATAATAGTTATATTAAATTTGAAGCCCTTTACCGGCGGTTTCTTCTGGTCTCCGTGGAGATAGACCATCGCATAGGGACAGTTGAATATCTTCTTGCATGTCCCCGGCACGTTGATAAAAGTTTTATTTGTATTGGTATTTGTGTTTATTTTTATCAAGCACACTTCACCTGCAAGCATTTCGTAAATAATAATATTTAAAAAAAAAATGTATTTATGTAATGTAATTTATGTATGTAGGTTTATGTATTTAAGTATATCTCGTTTTATTTTGCACACAGGGGTTAGTAAAGTATAATAGAATTAAATAAAAATAAAGGAAATAATAATACGATTTTTTTCTAAATTAAAGTAAAATTTCTAAATTAAGGAGTTACTAAATTCATTCAGCGGCGCCAAGAATATCAAGAATCCAATAATTACTCACATTTGAACTCTTTAAATCACTAATTAATCATTTCTTTGCTAATCAGTGTATTTAGACGGTAGCAATCAATTTTGTACAAGCATGCTTTGCTATAAATACGGGCGGCTGTTGCCTTTCGCTCGAGACGTCGGACCGTTCGGACCTCTTAATTATGGTCGCAATAAAAGTGTAATCCCGCAAGTTGTGGTTTTGATTATTATGAGCGAAAGTAAACAAAAGCGTAACGAAAGCAATGCTGACGTCACTCTTGCTAAAAACAACTCCGAAGGGCTTAACTCGACATATATATATATCTACTCGACATATATATATATATACTAGCTGACTCAGCAAACGTCGTTTTGCAATATAAATAATTTCTAGGGAATTTCTATTGTAGAAAAAAAATAACTAAGTTATTGTGTGTAAGGATGTGTTGTATGAGTGAAAGAGGCATGGAGCGCTGTGAACGAAGAGGGAATATGAAAATAACATAAATATTGTTTATGTTCAAAACTTTTAGCTTTACAATAAGCTCAGGGAAATTTTTGTCGAATTGGAGTGAAAAACATTTACAATAAAGACGATAATTGTTCAGATAACGAGCGGGATGACAAATGATTGAATTACTAAAATGACTATTAAAAAATAGGGGTTGGCGATAGATGGGTGTAAATTTAGAATTGTATGTATTTTTCAATTGCCAAAAAAAGTTTTTTTGGGGTGGACACCCCTTTTCTTTTAGGGGTTTGAGAAATAGATAGTAGCCGATTCTCAGGCTGTCAGACTGAATATGCATAAAAAACTTCATAAGAATCGGTCGAGCCGTTTCGGAGGAGTATGGGAACGAACATTGTGACACGAGGATTTTATATATAAGATAATAATGTAATGTAATGTAGGAAAGAAAGTGATGTCTCCAAAAGAATGTTATATATGAACGTGGAAGGGCAAAAGAGTAGAGGAAGACCAAAGAAGAGATGGATGGATTGTGTAAAAGAGGATATGCGGGTAAAAGGTGTGGGTAGTGAGGTGACGGCTGATAGAAGCGAGTGGAAGAAGAAGACGTGTTGTGCCGACCACACAATGTGGGATAAGGGCAAGAAGAAGAAGAAGAAGAAGATAATAATAATTAAATTGTTTCGGATTCAAACCATTTGATACACAGTTCGTTGGCCTCACATTAAATAAATAACAAATCTTTATTCACACCTTCTTCTCGGCAAACACAAAATTGGATAGACACTAAACACACAAACATAAAAAACATAGAAACCATTTCAAAAACTAATAGACAGTTCACTTTTTTTAAATATTTTATGAACTATGGAACTCTGTAATGAAGAGATCGGTACCGAATATAACACAACGTTTGCGATATAACGTGTTGAGACTTGTGAGCTCGCGATAGCGTCACCCACACAGACATACGTTGCAATTAAACTTAGTTACAAACAGCAAATATATATCTATACAAATAAATAAAATTGGAGTGTCCGTTTGTAGTATTGAAATAACCGTTTTTTACTACATGCATATGAATATGTATACGGTACATACATCAAAATATTATTTTTACAATTTTTGTCTGTCTGTCTGTTTGTTCCGGCTAATCTCTGAAATGGCTGGACCGATTTTTACGGGACTTTTATTGGCAGGTAGCTGTAATAGCTGGTATGTAGATGTAATAAGGAGTAACTTGGACTACTTTTATTTTAGAAAAAGTCTTTTATTTTAGAAAAATAAAGTAATGTTGCAATGTCCAAGTACTGTCCAGTACCGCGCGCAGCTCACGTGCATGCCACCGCCTGTGCCATCACGTCTCGGGCGCCTCCCACAACTTCTCCCACCAACGAATCAATATCCAATTTCACTCATTCTTTTTTTGTTTTATTTAGAAAGGAGATACTTTGATGTTTATCCTGTAATAATTTCAAGTAATTCGGGTGAGCAACCTATTGCTTCGTGATTGAAAGACAAACAAACACACTAACTCAACGCAGACGAAGTCGCGGGAGTTAGCTAGTATACAAATAAATGCGTCGGTTTGTCTATTTGTTTGTCAAATATGTGTGTTATTTGGCACAGGGATTGCTCGTGTCCTGGTTGACGATTGCGCAAGGTGCGACGCGAAGGAGCATCGCTGGGTGTTAGTGGGTATTCCGGTCGCCACGCCGGCCGTCATCGAGACCCATATACCCTGCCGGAAGCGGCGCAGTTTTGCCTGCACCTGCTGGTTCGCATCCGAAAAAAAAAACGGATTTTTGGGCACACCTGTACTAAGACAGACATATCCTAATAACATTAAAATCGCTTGACCAATCTTGACACTAAATTTACCGAAAATACATACGATATCCTTGAGACGAATACAGGATATATTGAGCTAGGAAAGATGTAGCAACATCACTTGACTACTGACAACACACTCGTACCACCTACCACACAATCATACGCTACACACCGTCTTCACGGCGAAGACGAGGTCCCCGCTATCTTACGTCATCCGGACGTGCGCTCCATCCACGGCCTCGGAGACGTACGGACACTCACCGTCCGACCCGCCCGTTATCCCAAACGTCGCCTAAGCCAAGGTTCGGCCTCAAAGGAGGCGGAGGCGTTCCCTTAGTTTCTTCGAGCCCTAGGTCTCTAAACTTCTTGCCGAAGCTCGCCAAACAGCCCGGTTACGCTGTGGCAACAAATAGGGTTAGTGTACGTGTGTACATCAAAACTATTGCTGGATTTGTTGATGAACTAGCGCAATTTTGTCTTGGAGTAAAACCAGGGTAATAACTCTTCACGTCTTCTTTATTGGGGTACCGCTACTTGTTGCTTCTATTCACTATTTTCACAATGTTTTGCACTCTTCATTGTTGTGCCGAGAACTGGTTGCCCCGAGCAACGAGACGCCGCTATTTATTCCGATTCTGTCTCTATTGCCCACCGACTCGACCAATCAGACGCCGAGTTACAAAATCGGTGGGCGTGGTTTGCAAAAGCTATCTTCATTGCTCGGGGCGATCCCATAGAGAGAGCCGCGGATGGGTCTCCCTCGCACAATTTATATGCTATCTCTTTCTAATATACAATATTAAAACTATTAGTAAATCACTTAACTATTAAAATCTATAAACAATCAATTAATGAAACTATAAACTATACCTATTTGCTATAAAAGCCTATTAAGAAAAACGTAACTATTGCTATAAAAAACCTATTGTAAACTATACTGCTATTCACAAAAAGAACAAAACTATACTATTTGTATCGCAAGTGCGCGACCTGCAGTCGGTCCCGCAACTTACGTGTTACGATTCTATGATATTTCTAACTATTAACTAATGCGCCGAGATGCGCCGTTTCGCTGTCCCGCACAGTTAGCATAGCTAATAGACAGTCCGAAAAACAAAAAACAAATTTCTGCGAAAAGTCCTTTGTATCTTTGAAAAAAAAACTTAGAAAGCATTGTTTTATTTTATTTATTTATTTGAATAAGGTTTGCTAGCGATTTATACAAATGACTGAAAATATCTACAGTTAAATTACATATAAGATGTATGTTAAATCATTTTAAAGCAAACATACATAACATAAACCAAGTAAACAGAAAAAAAGTCAAAAACAACTTACTAAAATAAAATAAACATAAAAGAAAAAAAAAAGAGAAATTAAGTTCTAGTTAAATATTAAGTGAAATCAGCAAGATTGTTTTGTGATTAAAATTTATAAATTTAATTCATGAACAAGCCACTTTGGCATATTAATTTTTTAATTCCTCGTTCAGTGAAATTGTTTCTTTTGAGAATAAACATAATAATAATAACCGACCCCCGGCCGTTTGGTGTCCCCTGCCGGCGCGTAATCCTCCGCCCGGTGCAAATATGTATTGAATATAGTTATCACTATGAAATAACTACTTTGTAAATTATTGACGCGTCAAAAGTGCCTTTTTAAGGACTATTTGAATAAAGATTATTTTGAATTTGAATTTATGTAATGTGTATGTAGGTTTATTTATTTTTATCTATGTAAGTTTATTATATCTCTTTTGGCATTTATATGTATTTATTTTGCACACGGGCGTGAGAGTTGGGATATAGTGATAATAATAAATTCATTTATTTGTTTAATACATGGGTACAGGGTAACAGATGTAGTTATAAGACATGAAACCAAACATGTCTTGCCTTTACAGACGTGCAAAATATTTTTAATTAGGTGTCCTTAATTATTACTTTAACATCGACTGGACTTATTAACTCATTAAACTAAATATTATGAAAAATAGCTATACATAATTTATCTATCATCAAAGTATTAGGCTATGGAATGAAAAGATCTTTAAACCTAAACCTGAATTAAGAAAGATACACAGAAAAAACGCGCGCACGATGTCGCGGGGCGCTTAGATTATAAAAGAAACAGATAGTGACACTGAATGGGTCTTGATCTATGAACTTAGGAATCGGATGCGAATCTTGTGGCCAGTTTTAATCAGCTGTTATTGTTAATAGGTACTCGAGTAACTCGTGGTTTACGCTTTATTATATTATAGGTATATGAATAATTATTTATCTCTTTAAATAGATGTTTGTGTAACAGGAGAGAGGGTGTCGACCCCTTTAAGAATAAGTTTATTGTGTAACTAGCTGTTGCCCATGACTTCGTCTGCATAGAATTGCTGATTTCCCGTGAGATTGAGGTTGCCCTAGTTCAGAAAGTAAGCTACAGGCAAATGACAAATTGTCGATTTTCGTGTTTCTAAATTAAAAAACATAGGTCTTTCATACAAATTTCAAACCCCTCTTTTACCCCCTTCGGGGTAGATTTGGATGACAAAAAAAAACTGACCTTATAGTTACGCCATAAAAGAAACCTATTTCCAAAATTTGACGCTTGTAGACTTTATAATAACAAAATAAGCAAAAACTATCGTCCCCTATTTCACCACCCTTAACAGGTAATATTTAAAGAAAAAAATTGATGTACACGTTTTTTTATTTATTATTATTAATCTTAATGCAAATTTTTGTGTTTCTAACTCTAAAAACAAAGAAATTTCATACAAACTTCCAACCCCTATTTTACCCCCTTTCGGGTGGAATTTCCAAATATCCTGTCTTAGCTGACATCTCTTAACTATCAACTACCTACTTGCTAAATTATAGCTTTATACGTACAATAGTTTTTGAGATCTCGTGTTTAATCAGTATGTAAGTATGTAAGCGACCTTTCGCTTTTATATATATAGATTTCATCAAAAACACAGTTATACAGTATTCCGATGGTAATATCAATAGGATATTTCTATGAAACGAAAGCTTGTAGAAAAATCTTATTACGATGTTAAGGATTATATAAACTATAAAAAAGCTTGGCTGTGAATTGCTGTATCTATGGAGATAATAATAAATTATAGTACCTATGGAGGTATTATAATTTATTATTGATTATGTGAGATGTTGATAACAAAAAAAAATTAACTTGTAAAGTTTGTTGGGGGCTTCTTCTTAGACCGGGGCGCGTTTGGAACCCTCATAGTTTTAGTTTTAAGTTTACGAATGTAGTTATCACCATCAAATTACTACTATGTAAATTATTGACGCGTCAAAAGTGCTTTTTTAAGGACTATTTGAATAAAGATTATTTTGAATTTGAATTGAATTTATCTTTATTTTGTCGGTAAATTTATTTCCTCAAATAAATACAAACAATAATGTCGACCATTGATACATTCATCATCATCATCATCACAATCAACCCATCGCCGGTTCTGGTTGAAATAAAAGAAAACTATATCAGTTAAAAATATACATATTTTATTTCATTTAAATTAGTTACAGGGCAGAAATCAAAACCGACATTTGGAGTATAGCTTCTATAACTATTACTAATCTTAGGCTTCACTAATACTTTGCCAGCTAAATATCTACCGATAAATGTGACTTTGCTTATCATACGTCGTAAGTTTGCAATGCGTTTTCAATCATATTTTCTAGGTAGCTAGGTTGATATTCGTTTGTCGGGACACTCCAAGCTTCTGGATCTTCTAAGAAGAAATCTGGTGTTCTCTGCTTAAAATCTCCTTGAATTGAGCCTTGAAGACGAGCTGGGTACTGAAAAGCAAAAAAAGGATTTTTTTTATGGTGTACTTCCTTACATTCTGATCTAAAATTTGGTATTTTAATGTAGGTATTTCAAAATAGATTTATTTATGTTAACCTATTTTATAATACGTTTATGTATTAATATAAAATATATTTTTAATTATTTCAATTCGTGAGGTGATGGGGACTCACCAACTTAAAACTAAAGCTCGGCTTAAAAGGGTTCCAAACGCACCCAATTCTAAGAAGAAGGCCACAACAAACTTAGCCGGTTATTTTTTTGTTGTAACCATCTCACATAGTGAATAATTAATTATAATTAGCCAGGCAGTTAGATCAATTAACAGCCAAGCTTTTTTATCGTATATGTTATCCTAAATATCGTAACAGGATTTTTCTATAAGCTTAAGTTTCATAAAAAGTTCAATGACAACGGTGTAATGATTCATCTTTGCGAAACAAGTAGCTTTAGGATTTTATTTATACTAACAAATCATCTAAAACTATCTATCCCTCTCTCTATCTGTGAGTGCTTCTGTTAATCGCTTTCTCCTAAGATAGTAAAGCAAGTTCTGAAGCGGTCAGTCTCGCAACTGGTCACACATTCGGTCACGCAACATTAACTCGATATTCTCTGTCTATTTCTAAACTGTAAGTGCTTACCTTAACAGCGTCAGGTCCTCGCTTCCTCCTCAGGTAGTTGAAGCAGCAAGTCCTGAAGCGGCGAGTCCCACAAGCGGTAATGCACTCTGGACCGCAAGATTGACATGACAGACTGGTAGCAAATGCTACACTGGCTGGAAGCAAATATTTTTTTCTAATCTTATTTGGTTTAAACTACCGCCTACTTACAATCATCATTATTTCAACCGATAGACGTCCACTGCTGGACACAGGTCTTTTGTAGGGAGTTCCAATGGCCACGGTCTTGGGCCGCTTGTATCCAGCGGCTCCCTGCGACTCGTTTGATGTCGTCTGTACACCTAGTTGGGGGTCGACCAACGCTACGTTTACCGGTGCGGGGTCGCCATTCCAGCACCTTGGGACCCCAACGTCCATCGGTTCTACGAGCTATGTGCCCCGCTCATTGCCAGTTCACCTTCGCAACTCGATGAGCTATGTTGGTAGAGTTACCGGATGGACCATCAAAACGAGGGAAAGACAAAGGATAGACAGTGGTTTATTCATTAAAGCGTGTTTTTTTTTAGTTTTTTTAACTATAATTTATTCAACAATAAGTTCTTGTTTGTTTGATTGCTGAGGTTATGTTTTTGTCAAGAGCCATATTTGTGTGCAGCCCCTCATACGACTCTCCCGATGCCAAGTGACAAATCTTTTCTGTGTTTTTTTTGTAACGTAATATAGTGTGTAATAATTAGACAATATTGGAGATGGACTGTAGTGAGCGTTTAGGATGGTAATAATTACATAGATATTGATCGAAATATATTATTGATATATCAAGTAAGATAAACACATGAATGACAGAAAAAAAAACACCTTAGATTAAGATGAACCTAAAACTAAAAACCTTAAAAAATATATGTCATAACTAAAATATATTATTAAAAGGAGTCCCTTTAGGCAAGGTTCCGAAGATACTGGCAGCGTTCCCCCTTTGAATAGCTAGACTAATTCGTTGTCCGAGGTAGATATTGATTTATAAATCATGTTTGCCAACATTTGATGAATACGAAAGAAAATAAATTAATACCCGCAATTATAGTTAAAAGCGAAATATTTTTATAATTTTCCTTAAGTTAGTTATCAATTTAATACAGCCTGTCCCCTTTTATCCCCCTGGGAAATGCGTTTACGCATCGTATGTAGGACTCCCCGGCGGCCAGGCTGGCGACCAGAATACCCACTAAAACCCAGTGATGCTCCTTCGCGTCGCCTGGTGGCTGGGTCACGGGAACACTCGTGCACTCGACCGCGGCCCAGCCAGCGGCGTCCGCTGAGGCAGACCCACCACGGAGGGCCTATGATGGAGGCCCCCTAACTCCGTCCGATGCGCGCCAGGAGGATTAGGCTCGACGGGTGAGGATGCTGCTCATCCACCCGGAGCTCCTCGTAAGGGGGGTAGGCGGCGATCGTGCGCCCGTCGCCTGCGCCCCACCCTACGACGCCGGAGAGGGTGCGCGTCTGCGACATTCTCCCGGCCGTTCTGCCGCCTCCTTTTGCATCATCACCTCCGCGCAGAAGGAGGCGACAGCGGCCCAAGACGTCTCGCTGGCCACCATGGTGCGAACCACAGTGGGCAGCGAAAGGTCAGGCCCCACCTGTGCCACGAGTAAGGCTCGCTCGACCGACCACTGGACGCACGATTCCAGTGTGTCCCCTAGATTTTTTTCATATAATTATAATTGCTCATGTTCGTGACAAAGGGATTTTGCCCAGTGCCCAACAGTGGGAATTTCATGATTATTAAGCCAACGCTGCCAATTCAAACTTACCAATCACAACTAGAGTTAAAAATACGGTTACTTTAAACATCTTTTAAAGTAGAAAAACTGAACGAAGATGCGAGTAAAAGATGGCTGACTGAGAACTGTCTCACAGCTGGATATGGAATGATGTTTCCTATCAACTTAACCCCTTTTATATAAAACCGGGGTATGTTTGTGTGCGGGTTTCAACGACATAAAATGTTTGTTTTGTCATCTCATCCCTCTTCAGCTTTCGTACAAAGAAAATACTTGTAGTAGTTTGTATTTTCATCGTGTAGAAGTCCTTACTTTTCACACTATTCGTCGAATTTAATGTAGGTTCATAAAAATATTGATAAATTCAAGAAAACAATGCACTGTAACGCACTGAACATTAGAAGTAAAAGTAAACTTGTAGTACCGTTTAGTAGGCTGAATGAAATTAGTAACTCGTTCAAAGGAAATTGTATTTTACTTTATAATAAATTACCTATTGATATCTTGGAGATGTCTATCAATAAGTTCAAAATTTTAATAAAACTAAAGCTTATAGAAATATCATATTACGGTATTAAGGATTATATATAAACGATAAAAAAGCTTGGATGTGAATTGCTGCATCTCCACACTATAATTTATTATTGATTATGTGAGATGGTGATAACAAAAAATAAAACCCGGCTAAGTTTGTTGTGGGCTTCTTCTTAGAGCAGGGCGCGTTTGGAACCCTCATAGCTTTAGTTTTAAGTTTACGAATGTAGTTATCACCATCAAATCACTACTATGTAAATTATTGACGCTTCAAAAGTGAATAAAGATTATTTGAATTTGAAATTTGAATTTGACTGCATCGTGACTTACATATGACATAAAGGGGATAAAAACGACGTTTGCTACAGTTCAAGAACTAAATAACTCATATCTTTTAGATATATTAGCGTCATTACTTGCTTCATCATCATCATCATCATGATCAACCAATTGCCAGCTCACTACAGAGCACGGGTCTCCTCTCAATATGAGAAGGGGTTGGTCCACCACGCTGGCCGTGTGCGGATTGGCAGACTTCACACGCCTCTGAGAACATTACGGAGAACTCTCAGGCGTGCAGGTTTCCTCACGATGTTTTCCTTCACCGTTGAAGCAAGTGATATTTTGGTTTTTAAACGCACATAACTCTGAAAAGTTAGAGGTGCCCGGATTCGAACCGCCGACCTCTGATTAGGAGGCTGACGCCCTAACCACTAGGCTATCACCGCTTCGCATTACTTTCTTACGTAATAATATTTTATTGTACATTGACAGAAATGAGGAGATTTGGAAAATAAAAAAAAGTTTTGCCCAGTTTCATATTGATAGGGTAATATAGATTTCCCAAAATGAATTTGGGCATTATTGCGGAAAAATAGAAATTTAATTAATTTCAGAAGTGAGATTGCATTTTTTTTTTTATCGAGTCAAATTTGTGAAATGTTTGGAAAAGGCCATCAGGTTAGAAATACGATAACGAGTAACCACTTTTTTTTTATAATATGAGCTATAGATTTGCAGGAAACGATCCGCATTCAGGCCTATAATGGAGGCCCCTTAACTGCGTCCGAGGCGCGCCGGGAACATTGGATACGCCTCAGGACCATGTTAGTTTCACGTTGATAGGGTAATATAGATTTCCCAAAATGAATTTGGGCATTATTGCGAAAAAATTGAAATTTAATTAATTTCAGAAGTGAGATTGCATTTTTTTTATCAAGTAAAATTTGTGAAATGCTTAGAAAAGGCCATCAGATTAGAAATATGATAACGTGTAACCACAATTTTTTTAATAATATGAGCTAGGTATAGTATTTGAAGGAAACGATTCGCATTCAGCTCAATTTCTCACAACGCTTTAACCTGTGAAGACAGTTCACAATATAGCCTTGACCAAGAGAAGGTCGACCTAAGCAAGTTATAATACGAACACTAATTTACTTGAGCGAGTAAGCTCGTAAAGGACAGACTGCGTAAAGTTATTTTTTATCAAAATACTGTTAAAAAAACATCACGTAAATAAAGCTAAATCAATAAACTAAAACAGTTACAATTGCCACATAATAACAATTCCACAGTGTTTTTATTTAATTAAATTTGACAATATTATCATTGAATAATCAAAATTTAAATACTGAAACAGTTTTAATAGAAAAATATTCATTTAAATATTTGGATTTATAAAAGTTTTTTGAGTTTTTATATAAAACAAAAAACGAAAAGTTGAATGAATAAGTCGTAATTTGTGTTCATTGTGTTGTATTATGGTTTTCAAATATGTTTTTGTGTTGTTTTTATGCGCACGCGCCGCGAACGGCTTGGAAAGAGGTTCGTAACAACTGGTTTTACTTGTACGATAACTTGGATGTTTTCCTTAAACGTATAAGCCGTCAAAGATGCCTTGTTCTATGTTTATATAATATATATTTAATAATAAAGTACTTCATGCGAATTATTTGCAATGCCACAGAATAAACAATATTATACGAATGCTTTTCATTTTATTATTTAAAACAAATAACCTAAATGTCAATTTTCATGTCCCTAACTTCGAAAACTTAGAATCCTCATATAAACTTCCAACCCTCATTTTACCCTCTTTGGGGTATATTTTCGTAACATTGATTGATACAGATCTTTATTATTTATAATTAACAACTTAGTAGTCAACTTTCATGTCTTTAACTTCAAAAATATGATAGGATTTTTATACAAACTTAAAACCCCCATTTCAACTCCTTTAGGGTGGATTTTCTCAAAACCGTTTCTTAGCTGACCTCTACTTCATAAAAGGAATACTACCTTCCAAATTTTCAGTTCGTGTGTTTGTTTTATAGTTCCTGAGATATCGTGATCATATGTCAGTCAGTCAGTACGTGGTATTTCGCTTTTATATACATAGATTTGTGCGCCTATGTTTATTTCTGAGCGTTTGGCTGGTAGAACATGCTAAGTATTAAGGTCGCCATGCGTACTTTGTTTAACTGTACAATAAAGTTTATGAAAAAGAAAAAAAAACACGAATATTTTACTTGTACAGGGAATCCGTGTCTGTTTAATCAAACGGCCGGCGTGTGCAAGTCCATCAATGACTGCCCGTTCGCGATGAAACTCTTGTATGTGGATGAGAAGAAACCTCCGGTGAGTGCTCCGAAGCGGTGATAGCCTAGTGGTTAGGGCGTCAGCCTCCTAATTAGAGGTCGGCGGTTCGAATCCGAGCACGCACCTCTAACAACAGTACAACAACAGTTCAACAGTAGAGGTGTGAAATCAAAACAAAATCCCATTTATCGTTTTGGTGATTATAATGTCATATTTATTTATTTATAACAACTGAAACTTAAAATAAACCTTATATTAAACCTTATATTAAACCTAAAACTAAAAATATTATATCATAACTAAAATATATTATTAAAAGGAATCCCTTTAGGCAAGGTCCCGAGGATACTGGCAGCGTTCCCCCTTTGAATAGCTAGACTAATTCAAATTCAAATAATCTTTATTCAAAAAGGCACTTTTGACGCGTCAATAATTTACATAGTAGTGATTTGATGGTGATAACTACATTCGTAAACTTAAAACTAAAACTATGAGGGTTCCAAACACGCCCTGCTCTAAGGAGAACCCCACAACAAACTTAGCCAGGTAAATTTTCTTTCTGTTATCACCATAGCATATGCCACTTAAAATTATTTAAGAGCTATCTTATTAGAGCAATATTCATACCCATGCTTGTTTATCATTTACGTAATCCTTTACACTATAGTAGGACTTTTCTACAAGCTTACGTTTTATATAAACTTTGAATTTATTGAGAGACATCCCAGAGATTTAATTTGGTAATTTGTTATAAAATTGTATACAATTATCTTTAAATGAATTTCTAAATGAATTCGCTGTCCGAGGTAGCTGGCAGCTCTTCGGTCTCCTGTGATGCCAACTAACCATGTCGTATTGTTTTTGCGCATTTCCAGATGTGCAAATGGGAGGGAGAATTAAGGATAGTCTGCTGCCCCACCTCGGACCTGTTCCACAGAACTGGCCTCTTCAAAGATCTGTTCTCCTACAACGACCTCGGCATCAAACACTCCAAAGATATGGTACTCTTACTACTCTCTCTCTTTACCCTCACAATGGTACTCCCCGGCAGGTTTTTTGTCTTTATACACCACAAGTTACCCCTTGACAGCTATCTCACCTGGTGGTAA
This sequence comes from Lasiommata megera, assembly GCA_928268935.1. Classification (NCBI taxonomy): domain Eukaryota; kingdom Metazoa; phylum Arthropoda; class Insecta; order Lepidoptera; family Nymphalidae; genus Lasiommata; species Lasiommata megera. Next base: position 9,800,092 of record OV743333.1, on the reverse strand, counting down.
GTGATGATGCAGTCTAAGATGGTAGCGGGCTATCCTGGTAGTTTTATGGTAAACATTATGATCAACCCATTACCGGCTCACTACAGAGCACGGGTCTCCTCTCAATATGAGAAGGGTTTGGCCATAGTCCACCACGCTGGCCATGTACGGATTGGCAGATTTTACACGCCTTTGAGAACATTCCATACTATCCTAGCCGAGTCCAGCAAGACCGCTTTTCGCATCCTGGCTGCGAGCGAACTGCCACGGAACCCCAGTCGCCTCAGATGGTCATTACTATTATTATGGGCGGGGCACATAGCTCGGAGAACCGATAGACGTTGGGGTCCCAAGGTGCTGGAATGGCGACCCCGCACCGGTAAACGTAGCGTTGGTCGACCCCCAACTAGCTGGACAGACGACATCAAACGAGTCGCAGGGAGCCGCTGGATACAAGCGGCCCAAGACCGTGGCCATTGGAACTCCCTACAAAAGACCTATGTCCAGCAGTGGACGTCTATCGGTTGAATTGATGATGATGATTATTATTATCACAGACATGTCGCTACAGCGGCGTCCAACCGCTGCTCTGTTGCCCGAAGTCTAAAGAACGGGAGACGCCCCCCGAACCGAGCTCGTGTCCACCGCTGAGCAGACCTCGCATGAAGACGGAAAGGCAGCATTTCGCGTGGAAAAGTAAGTATTCTGATTGTTTATAGTTGTTAATACATTGAAAAAATATGTATTTACTAGCTATTGCCCGCGACTTCGTCTGCGTAGAATTGCTGATTTACCGTGAGATTGAGGTTTTAAGTTACAGGCAAATGTCAAATTGCCTATTTTCGTGTTTCTAAATTAAAAAACATAGGACTTTCATACAAACTTCAAACCCCCATTTTACCCCCTTCGGGGTGGGATTTCCAAATATCCTTTCTTAGCTGACATCAACTACCTACTTGCTAAATTATAGCTTTATACGTACAATAGTTTTTGAGATCTCGTGTTTAATCAGTATGTAAGTATGTAAGTGACCTTTCGCTTTTATATATATATAGATTTCATCAAATTCAAATTCAAAATAATCTTTATTCCAATAGTCCTTAAAAAGGCACTTTTGACGCGTCAATAATTTATACAGTAGTTATTTCATGGTGATAACTATATTCGTAAACTTAAAACTAAAGCTATGAGGGTTCCAAACGCGCCCAAAAACACAGTAATATTTTTCAGTATTCCGATAGTAATACTAGGTGATCCTGTTAAGTGGGTACCTTATTCGCTTTAACAGTTGAAATAATGCAATTAAAGTTTCAAATATGTATTGGCCATGCAATGTCATTATTTTGACTTGAATTTTTCTCTTAATGTCTCTCTTGGAGTAATTTTACTAATTGCACAAACAGCCCCTTCTTCAGCACGAATATTTTTTGTTTATTTTTTGGCTTCGATAGCCAAGCGATTTAGCGTTCCGGCACGATGTCGCGTAGAAACCTATCAAAAGCGTGGGTTTAACCATACTCCTAACAGGTTAGCCCGCTACCATCCTATACCATCACTTACCACCAGGTGAGATAACCGTCAAAGGCTAACTTGTAGTGAATAAAAAAAGAAATATAGTGTCTATATCGGCAGCATTACCCCATAATAAAATAACATAAATTCAAATTCAAATATATAATTCAAATATATTCCTTATTTCGTTATTATAAACACAAGGTTTACTTTTCTGTTCTTTTGTAATAAGTTCCTTTTTGTGTTTTTTGTTATTTGCTATTTGTTAATTTGCATATTATATTATTAGCGACATATTAGCGTCGACTTAAATTATTAGGCATGCTGTAGTTACCTCTAAATTGATTTATATGTATATCCTAGCACTTAAGGTTTTTAAAATGTTTATTTTTTTTACATATAAATCTGTTGGTGGCGCTTTGGATAAATAAATAAATAAATAAATTCAAATTCAAAAAAAACTTTATTCAAATAGTCCTTAAAAAGGCACTTTTGACGCGTCAATAATTTACATAGTAGTTATTTCATGGTGATAACTACATTCGTAAACTTAAAACTAAAGCTATGAGGGTTCCAAACGCGCCCCGGTCTAACAAGAAGCCCACAACAAACTTAGCCGGGAAATAGTATGAAAATATGACATAATACTATGAAAATAACTAAAATATACAAGCCTAGCCGTTTCTATTTATATTTGTCATATGGAGTTTTTGGACATGCGTTAAATTAACAAATATGTATTGGACAAATACTGTTTCAGAATGCCTTGACTACCAGAGGTACTTCAACAAATGCGTGTCCAAGGTATCCAGTCCTGGTGAGTACATTCGCGTGGATACCTGCGTGAGCGACGCCTTCAGGATAGCTGGAGGTTCAGAGGCCAACCCCAGGGAGTTTCCGCATATGGTAAACCAACTGAACTTTTGATTGGCGCATCTTGCTAGTAATATAGATCCTTTAGTTTCCAAGCTATCAGGAAGTGAATTCCAGAGTACGATCTCTCGAATTGACTTCTTGATAACATCAGCTTCGCAGAGCATTTCCACTTTTAATTAGGGTAAAATCATCATGATGAACCCATTGCCGGCTCACTACAGAGCACGGTCCTCCTCTCAATACGAGAAGGGTTCGGCCATAGTCCACCACGCTGGCTGTGTACGGATTGGCAGACTTCACACGCCTTTGAGAACATTACGCAGAACTCTCAGGCGTGCAGGTTTCCTCACGATGTTTTCTTCCACCGTTGAAGCAAGTGATATTTTAATTGCTTAAAAACGTACATAACTCTGAAAAGTTATAAATGCGTGCCCGGATTCGAACTCCCGACCTTTGATTAAGAGGTGGACGTCCTAAACACTAGGCTACCACGGCTTTTTTAGGGTAAAATATTTTCTGCCAAATGGTTTTTGTAACGCTGCAAAATGCGTTTACGCATTCTTTCCGAAAGTGACTCAGACAGAACTGCGCCGCTTTCGGCGGGGTATGTCGGACTCGATGGCCAGAATACCCACTAAAATTATTTATTATCTTTCTCTTATTTAACTTTAACGAGATTATATATATGTATATATATTGTTAATTTCGATACTCATTTATCATGTTTGTTTATATTTAATATTACATATTTTTCATGCATTTTTTTAGCATTAAGTTCGAGTTTTTTTACATATTTTTTTATTATCTTTCTCTTATTTAACTATAACGAGATTATATATATGTATTTATATTTTTAATTGCTATACTTGTTAAGAAACACACTTCTTCAGTATCTATTCTTATTTATTTACAGGATGGTAAACACCTTATTGATAAAGAACACAACTCTTCAATATCTATAATTGTTATCTATAACATTTTACACACCTTTGTACAACCAGAACCTTGGAGTCCACTGTTCGGTACCAACACTAAACAAGAACTAACCAACAATGACCAACGACTAACTAACTTATAAAGGGCCGATTCGAACGTCATGTTTTCCGTTTTACCTCATTCAAATCCGGTATCTTAAGAAAACAGTCAATTGAGATACTTTTCATTAAAATATTCAAAATAACCCTAAATCATATAAGTCAAATCACATACTTCAATTATATATTCTCATTTAATCATTAAGTTATTATATGTATGTAAATTCAAAGACACTTAAATCTTAAACATTTGGAAATCATGACATACTCATTCTCAATTTTTATTTTTGCATTAAGTTCGACTTTTGTAAATAATTTTTTTTTGCAAAAAAAATGTAAAAAAAAAACTGTTAACAGGCTGCACTGGGTTGCCGTAACGTGGTTCCCGAAGAGGAGGACGTGGTCTGGATCGGAGGGGGTTCCCTCATCAGCGAGAAGTATATTCTCACGGCGGGTCACGTCTTGATGTCCCCTACGCAGTGAGTAACATCGTAAACGTTTTTTTATTTAATGTACAAGTTAGTCCTTGACGGCTATATCACCTGGTGGTAAGTGATGACTCTGTCTAGGATGGTAGCGGGCTAACCTGTTAAGAGTATCCACGCTCCTAATTGGTTCCAAAGATTCATCATCATCATCATCATGAACAACCCATTACCAACTCACTACAGAGCACGGGTCTCCTCTCAATATGAGAAGAGTTTGGCCATAATCCACCACGCTGGCCATGTGCGGATTGGCAGACTTCACTCGCCTTTGAGAACATTACGGAGAACTCTCAGGCGTGCAGGTTTCCTCACGATGTTTTCCTTCACCGTTGAAGCAAGTGTTATATTTTTTTTTTTTTAAACTCACATAACTCCGAAAAGTTAGAGGTGCGTACCCGGATTCGAACCGCCGACCTCTGATTAGGAGGCTGACGCCCTAACCACTAGGCTACCACCGCTTCCAAAGATTAAATAACCAATAAACCACAATATATAACATTTTAGATATTATGCAAAATTCTCAGCAAAGGTGACTAGACAAATAAATACAGAATTATCTACGGAAAGAGATACACGAAAAATCTTATTTGCTTAAAAAAAAAGTTCGTTGCAACGCATAAGCACCTCCGTTTGACGAACTCCGCTGTCGCATTATAAAGTTGGAGGTCTTGGGTTCGATTCCCGGATCAAGTCTACTCTAGTGAGAGGCTTCGGCCATGGCTATGTCAACACCCTACTGACAAAGACGTGTCGCCAAGCGATTTAGCGTTCTACACGATGTTGCGTAGAAACCAATTAGGAGTGTTGGCTTCCATACCCTAACGGGTAACCAGTTACCATCTTAGACATCACTTACCATCAGGTGAGATGACGTCAAGGGTTAACTTGTAGTGGATAAAAAAAAAGGTTTGAATAAGGCATTAGCAAGCATTTTTTGTTTATACACCACAAGTTAGCCCTTGACAGCAATCTCACCTGATGGTAAGTGATGATTCAGTCTAAGATGGTAGCAGGCTAACCTGTTAGGTGTATGGTAAACCATACTCCTAATCGGTTTCTACGAGACATCGTGTAGAACGCTAAATCGCTTGGCGACACGTCTTTGTCGGTAGGGTGGTAACTAGCCACGGCCGAAGCCTCCTACCAGATAAAACTCTGACTCTTTTGTTTCCAGTGGAGTGATAAAGTTTGCGTTGCTGGGAACAGTGAACCGGACGGACCACCAGTCAGGACTCCTATACAACATAGTGAGGAGAATCCCGTACCCCACCTACCAGGCTAGCTCATTGAACTATGATATCGCGCTGGTGGAACTGGAGAGACGGTGAGTGGTAACCCAACCCATGAAGTCCTATTATAGTGTAAAGTATTATGTAAATTATAAAAGCCTATCGCGTTGTATGGATCAGAATGTTGGGCGGTAAAAAGATCGGATGAAAGAAGAGTTCATGCGACAGAAATGCGAATGTTGAGATGGATGTGTGGTGTGACAAGAATGGATAAGATAACAAATGAATATATAAGGGAAGTCTAAAAGTGACAGTGACAGAAAAGATGAGGAGTAACAGGCTGGCATGGTATGGTCGTATAATGCGGAGGAAAGAAAGTGATGTCACCAAAATAATGTTATATATGAACGTGGAAGGGCAAAGGGTAGAGGAAGACCAAAGAAGAGGTGGATGGATTGTCTGAAAGAGGATGTACGGGTAAAAGATGTGGGTAATGACGTGTCGGCTGATAGAATTGAGTGGAAGAAGCAAGGTTGAAGCAAGGGAAATTTTAATTGCTTTAAAACGCACATAACTCCGAAAAGTTAGAGGTGCGTGCCACCTCTGATTAGTAGGCGGGCGTCCTAACCACTTGGCTATCACAGCTTCCAATGCACCAAATAAACAGCTTGATTAGATGAAGCGGTGATAGCCCAGTGGTTAAAGCGTCAGCCTCCTAATCAGAGGTCGGCGGTTCGAATCCGGGCACGCACCTCTCACTTTTCGGAGTTATGTGCGTTTTTAAAACAATTAAAATATCACTTGCTTCAACGGTGAAGGTAAAACATCGTGTGGAAACCTGCACGCCTGAGAGTTCTCCATAATGTTCTCAAAGGCGTGTGAAGTCTGCCAATCCGCACACGGCCAGCGTGGTTGACTATGGCCAAACCCTTCTCATATTGAGAGGAGACCCGTGCTCTGTAGTGAGCGGGTAATGGGTTGATCATGATGAATTTGTTGTTTCAGAGTGTTTTTCTCTGAATTCATTCGCCCTGCCTGCTTGCCAATCCCGGGGAGGGAGATTGAATCGGACCTGATCATAGCCGGCTGGGGAGAGACCGGCTCCCGTGCACGAACTGAAGTCCTATTGACTGTAAGTCTTCACAACTGACTAGATTTAGGTACCTTTTTTTATCCACTACAAGTTAGCCCTTGACGGTAATTTCACCTGATGGTAAGTGATGATGCAGTCTAAGATGGTACCGGGCTAACCTGTAAGGCGTATGACTCAACAGAACTCCCACCAGAGCAGAGTCGAGCCGGGAATCGAACCCAGGACCTCCAACTTTATTATCTGACAGTTCGCGCGCTGCGCCACGTAGGTCGTCAAACATGAGTATAAATAGTGCCGATATTCCTATATAGCAATGGTTAATAGGATATTATCAACAAAAATGTGTTTTTATCAAAATATTCTAAGGCTATTACTTATTTTATTTTTTGATGTAAATATTACTGTAAATAATTACTAATCCTACTTTTTGTTCTTATTCTTATTTAAAATATACTTAGTTAAAATTATATTTGTCTTATGCCACTACAAGCTAGCCATGGAAAACATGGAAGTCTAGGATGTTAGCGGGCTAACTGTTAGCGGTATGATAAACCCATACTCCTTATTGGTTTCTACGCGACATCGTGCCGGAACACTAAATCGCTTTTAAACACGTGTTTGTTGATAGGGTAGCTAGCCACGGCCGAAGCCCACCATTTTTTTTTTTTCGGACTGTCTTTTAGCTGTACTAACCCTATTGGTTGCCACAGCGTAACCGGGCTGTTTGGCGAGCTACGGAAAGAAGCTCTGCCAGAAGAAATTTTGAGCCCTAGGGCTCGAAAAAACTAAGGGAACGTCTGCCTAAGGGCGCCTCCTTTGAGGTCGAACCTCGGCTTAGGCGACGTTTGGGATAACGGGGGGGGGGGGGGGGGGTCTGTACGTCTCCGAGGCCGTGGATGGAGCCCACGTCCGGATGACGTAAGGGGACCTCGTCCTCGCCGTGAAGACGGTGTGTAGCGTATGATTGTGTGGTAGGTGGTACGAGTATGTTGTCAGTAGTCATCTGATCGTCAGGGTCGTGAAGGATATGTTTAGGTCTCCTCTTTCGGAGAGGAGCGCTTAGGTCGGGGGAGTGAAAGGTCCCGGGTTCGATCCCCGGCAGGAACAATTTAGGTCTCGCTTTGAGTTTTCCCTGGTCTGCTCTGGTGGAAGGCGTCGGGCGTGGCTAGTTACCATTTTTTTATACACTACAAGTTAGCCCTTGACGGCTATCTCACCTGGTGGTAAGTGATGATGCTAGGATGGCAGCGGGCTATCCTGTTAGGGGTATGTTTTATATATTTAGTTCATATAAAACGTAAGCTTGTAGAAAAGTCCTACTGTAGTGTAAAGGATTATGTAAATGATGAACAAGATATAACTAATTAGACTACAAAAAATTAGAAATTCATGTAAGGTTGTTGTTGTAGTATACAATTTTATAACAAATTGCCAAATGAAATTTCTGGGATGTCTCTCAATAAGTTCAAAGTTTATATAAAACGTAAGCTTGTAGAGAAGTCTTACTATAGTGTAAAGGATTATGTAAATGATACGGGGATCTCGTCTTCGCCCACCAGACCAGACTTGAGCCGGGAACGTACGTTTAAACTTACTACTACTTATGGACGTTATATTACTGACTGCTTGACTGAATAAAACTCTTTTTCTTTCTTTCTTTCTTTTTTACGTTACAGGCAGAGTTGCAGGAGAACAGAACACTGTGTAACGGAAAATTTGAAGGCAAGAGTTTCGCGTGGGTGGACAACGCCATGATTTGCGCCGTGGGGAAGAAGGCCAACAACAAAAAACACCACGCAGATTCTTGTAAGGTAACGTAAACAAATACGTGTAGGTAAATCTCGCTGAGATAGTATGTACAAATTACAAATACGTTTGCTTAAAACGGCAGTGACAAATTAAATCTATACAATAAAATTGGAGTGTCTGTTTGTAATATTGAAATAACCGTTTTTTACTGCTTGCATATGAATATGTATACGGTACATACACCAAAATAACATTTTTTTCAATTTTTGTCTGTCTGTCTGTTTGTCATTTTGTTTCGGCTAATCTCTGAAATGGCTGGACCGATTTTTACGGGACTTTTATTGGCAGGTAGCTGATGTAATAAAGAGTAACTTAGGCTATTTTTATTTTAGAAAAATAAAGTAATATTGCAATGTCCAAGTACTGTCCAGTACCGCGCGCAGCTCACGCGCATGCCACCGCCTGTGCCGTCACGTCTCGGGCGCCTCCCACAACTTCTGCCACCATCGAATCAATATCCGATTTCACTCATTCTTTTTTTTTTAGAAAGGAGATACTTTAATGTTTATCCTGTAATTATTTCAAGTAATTCGTTCTAGTAATATATTGCTTCGTGATTGAAAGACCAACAAACACACTAACTCAACGCAGATGAAGTCGCGGGTGTCAGCTAGTAAGAAATAAATTACAAGATGATTAACATAAAATCTTTAACTATTACAATATACTGCCTATTAACCAGAGAATAGAATATTTATTTGACGATTTAATTAACGACCTTGAAATGTTTACAGGATAAACATTAAAGTATCTCCTTTCTAACCAAAAAAAAAAAGAATGAGTGAAATCGGAGTACACGTTAATGAATTACAACTAAATACACATTTTGACTTTCATCCCCTCTCCCAAGGGAACCGTGCTGAATTCCGGGATGAAACTTTCCTATCCTAAAATATTTCCGGAGTATCTGTTACTCCTATATCAAATTTCATTCAAATCCATCCAGTAGTTTCGGCGTGATGCGCGGCCAAGATACAGACAGACAGAAAAAATTGTTAGGGGCTAAGTATCGATAGTAAAGCATCCTCCAATTAAAATGTTCAAAATATAATGAATAGAAGCAGGCGTTACTTTGCGGAAGTCCATGATAAACAATAAATAGCAAGTATAATTTGCTATATTCCGCCGACAACTGGGAGATTTGTATAATATAACACCACACAAAATCTTCCATTACAACCGTCAAAAAGTCTTACTTTTCGCGCTTGTGAAGTCAACATCTCCTGAAGATGATCCGGTGTCGGGTCGAAACGTGCGTAGAGGTTCTAGTGGAAGATTTTGTGTGGTGTTATATTATACAAATCTTCCGGTTGTCGGCGGAATAAAGCAAATTATACTTGCTGTTTATTGTTGTTCAAAATATATTTAACGTACAGAATTCGTCCTGTCACAGTTTTATTATATTATAGTTTAAAGTGATATGTATGATAAATGTAGTTTCCTCAATTATCTCTTGTCATATTATATTTCCAGGGTGACAGCGGAGGTCCCTTGATGGCGCTCATGAAGAACATAAAATGCAGCTACTCACTCGAAGGCATCGTGTCCAGGGGGCCAACGAATTGCGGTCAGGGCCACCCCGGAATCTACACCCGGGTGTCGCATTACTTGCCCTGGATCCTGGACAATGTGTGGCCGGGTGCGACGCAAGATAACTTTGCGGATCAAATCTGATTGCGAATATGTTTACGGAACTTATCCTAGTTCAGAAAAGCAACTATATATTTTGATTTTTTTTTTCATTATATGTAATACGAGTACTATGATCTTGTTTTTTTTTACAACTTACACACAAAATATGATAATGCAATACGCAATACCAGTAATAAATGTATTTTTCTAAATATTAATGTATAATGTGGGGATTTTTGGAACGAAGTTCCTTATCGCGCGTTGTGAAAGGGGGCTAGACGGAAAAAATTCTTACGAAAAGTTGTCACGACACTTTTTGTTATTGTAAGCTGTGCGGCGTCGCATGTTTCTCTGTCTGTCTCTCTCTCTCTCTTATAGAAAGCAAGCCAGATATTTTCATTTCTATTTCGCATTGAACAGTGTGGTGTCGCGACGATTATTTTTGTTGAGTGTATACAGTTTTTTTGTAAATAATAATAAATAATAAAAAATAATAATAATAATGAATAAAAAATAATAATGCACAAGATCCGGATATTGCTGATGGAGTACAAAATTGAGCCTACTGATTAAGTTTATATAACATTATATTTGTTAATAATAAAAAAAATATTATTATAACTTAAATAAAATAAAATTTTATTACAATTCCTTCACTAATTAATCGAAAGGAACTTCGTTCCATCCGGGTGTCCCTTGACACCTCTCAAGTTTTTGGATATAAATTGGAAAATAATAAGCAATTATAAGTTTGAAGTCCACTTTTAATGTCTTCCCATGAATTGCACATCGATATATCTTACAGACTAGCACAGCTCCCGAACTAAGGGAGTGTAATCATACAACTAAAATTATACTAACTCTCACTAACATATATTACGTATTCTTTTGTCGATTTCACAAAGTTTTGTTTGTTGCCACGCGCAAACAGCAATAAAGATAGTTATTTTGTGTATATATACATCAAATTTAAAGCCTCGAGCAAAGTAATATCTCCTGATTTATATTAATATGTATTAATCCCAACTACATTAGCGGCAAAATAAAAATTGACAATTATTAATGACAGATGACAGCTAGGCAGGCCGGCTGTCAATGTCAAATAACGAATCGAATTCGGATGTCTATGGTATAAGTTAACGTTTCGTATTATGAAATTAAAACGAAAAGTCTCTAGTTTGCAATAAGCATAAAGAATAAAGAATAAAGCAGGTACCCACTGATTGCAGCTTTAATAAAAATAGAAAATCTGTATATATACGATACGATATACGAGTTTATCTTCTATAGAATTTTTGGTTCATTTTTTATTATTGAATTGATAAATTTAAAAAATTATACAACATTAAATAAAATTATTCAAAATCAGCTGCATATAATAGATAGCAAAGATAGATATTGATTTTCGAAAATATATATGTTTTTACAAACAATAAATACTAAAAAACTAACTTCTTATTATTAAAAGTAATATACACATTTTGAAAATACATACCACTTCCTAGGTAATACATTATTATATCGTTTTCTATTCAACATTATATAAAAAAACTTAACATTCTTTATTCAAAATAAATAATGATTTGCATTATTTTTAATTCTATCTTATCTTTGGTTAAGTAACTTCCTGCATTTTTAGTTTAATCGCTTTTTTGTTCTTCTCATAATTTAGTTATCTCTGCAAGATTATTAATAATTATTTTTTAAACTAAATTAAACTTAATTCCGGTTTTAGCTTGAGTCAAAACTAGTAAATATTTATATTTCGATTACAACAGATACATTATTTATTTTGATTTGTATTATTAAATACATACATTAATTAAAAACCTTTTATGCAATGAGCAACCAAGGGTGTGTTAAATAGACAAATCAGGTTGAATAATTAACATGATTGAATTGTATGATTAAAAAAAAAAAAAGGCTTTCTGGTTAGAACAGTACAGAACTTTGTTCATGACGGGGTTTCCCCGATCTAACACTTTTTTTTTGCCCGGGAATATTACCCGGTTTTATCTAGATATAAACAGTTAATAACGCTACGGTGTTTATTCAGTAGTCCCGATGTTTCGAAGCGAAGGTTCCGAACCGCGACGTCCAACCCGCGTTCTGGATTTGACCAATCACAAGACGCGCTTTAAAAGCGCCCTTCTGATTGGTTGCTTGGAGCATTGGTTGGAGCACGCCGCGGTTTGTCCTTGGCTTTACTTGCGGTACGCTTCCTTCTGTTTCCGCCTAGCTATCTCGGCGCTCGCCTCCTGGATTGCCTCCCACAGCTTCGCCTCGGAGAGGATTTCGCGGGAGAGCTCTTCGATCGCGTTGTCTGACTCCATCAGCGGTACGAAAGCGTCTTCGTCGACATACTGAGGGGCACAAATATTTGATTAGATTACTACTAGATATACTAGATAGATATCATCATCATCATGATCAACCCATTACCGGCTCACTACAGCGCACGGGCCTATATATCTATCTCTATCTAGCGAAGCAGTGATAACCTAGTGGTTAGGGCGTCAGCCTCCTAATCAGAGGTCGGCGGTTCGAATCCGGGCACGCACCTCTAACTTTTCGGAGTTATGTGCGTTTTAAAAAAATTAAAATATCACTTGCTTCAACGGTGAAGGAAAACATCGTGAGGAAACCTGCACGCCTGAGAGTTCTCCATAATGTTCTCAAAGTCGTGTGAAGTCTGCCAATCCGCACACGGCCAGCGTGGTGGACTATGGCCGAACCCTTCTCATATTGAGAGGAGGCCCGTGCTCTGTAGTGAGTCGGCAATAGGTTAATCATGATGATGATGATTTATTGTTACCACAATAAATATTGGTTAAGTTGAATATACATGGAGATAGTTTGCGCATAGAAAGAATATTAGGTAAATTTGCTGTAATCCGTGTGAAACAGAAAAATCTGCATCATACCGTTTCAAGGTTCAACAATCAATCAATCACAGACAATCTTTTGTTTTTAAATTTACATTTTAATATTCAATTGTCGTTAATAAAGTTCTCAAAGGCGTGTAAAGTCTGCCAATCCGCACACGGCCAGCGTGGTGGACTATGGCCGAACCCTTCTCGTATTGAGAGACCTATAGCGGGTTATGGGTTGATGAATGCTTACCTGTCGCTGGCGAACCAGCTCTGGTATGGGGCGGTTGGGTGACGAGCGCTTCCGACCACATCCTGAAACAACAGTTGGCAACTATGATTAATATGCTTAGAAGAAACCACACCTGTCTTTTGGTATTCCACCATTAGAAGTATGTGATTAGATTAGATTATATTATATTTTAGATTAGACCCGGTATATGTTGCAATGCCTGGTTGAATATAGATTTTTTGAACCAGGAACCCCCCAGGAAATAACCTTGTCCCCGGGTCACTCATTATCTGATATATAAAATCCTCGTGTCACAATGTCCGTTCCCATACCCCTCCGAAACGGCTCGAACGATTCTTATGAAATTTTTTATGCATATTCAGTAAGTCTGAGAATCGGCTACTATCTATCTTTCAAACCCCTAAGTGATAAGGGGTGTCCACCCAAAAAAAAAAAAAAAATTTTTGGATAATTTAATTAAATGTGGCATTAAAAATAAATACAACCCTAAATTTTCACCCTTCTATCGCCAACTCCTATTTTTTATAGTCATTTTAGTAATTTAATCATTTGTCATCCCGCTCGATAACTGAACAATTATCGTCTTTATTGCGAATGTTTTTCACTCTAATTCCACTAAATTTCCCTGAGCTTATTGTAAAGCTAAAATGTTTGAACATAAACAATGTTTATGTTATTTTTATATTCCCTCGTCGTTCACAGCGCTCCATGCCTCTTTCACTCATATACCACATCCTTACACACAATAAGTTAGTTATTATTTTTCTACAATATAAATTTCCTAGAAATAATTTATATGGCAAAACAACGTTTGCCGGGTCGGCTAGTATATATCTATATGTATATACATATATTATAATTTTAATTCGGCCTAACCTGTACGGTACATGTAAATCTATACTCCTAATTGTTTATTTACGAATGCTAAATCCCACGGCGGTACGTCGTTGTCGGTAGGATGGCAACTAGACACGCCCGAAGCCTTCCACCAGAGCAGACCAGAGAATACTCAGAAACGAGACCTAAATTGTTCCTGCTGGGGATCGAACCCGGGACCTTTCACTTGTAAGACTACTCAACACTGCTTCAGGACTGAAGTCGAAAAATTATTATTCCTAATTTCTGGCTAGCTAGCACCTACAATAAATCTTATTACAATTTAGATCTATTTCACTCAACTAAACTGCAGCTAAAAAAAGAAATACTAAATCTGCCTAAATAGTAATGTTATACCATACTTACATACACACACACACACACACACAAACAAACTCACTCACTAACTTACACACTCACAATTACACATGCACACCCATTTACTTGTTAACTTGTTCACCTTAGTCAGTTTCACTTAGTTACATTTTAAATTTAAATTTTTTAAATTTTTACCTATTTAACGTATTTTGTATATATTGTGTAATCTCTTTGGCCTTATTTTATGTTTTTCTTAATTGTATACCAATGAAAAATAACGCTGTTGATTACTTGCAAATAAATAAATAAATAATTTCTAAGTTATAGACAGGTGCCATTTCATGACCACCTACCACCGGGTGTTGCATGGGGTTGCTATAAGACCATAGTTAGATTTAGTGGTTACCTGTGAAAGCGTTGCAGAATGGTCTTTTCTTGGGCGTCATGATGACCTCATCGCCCAACCTTTGCTCATAACCTCGCAACTGAAAAAATAAAGTAACAAATAGATCACAGAATGGGACATACGTCGAATTCTATTCTTCAATTTAATTCGGAGATAAAGTATACAGTTAATTTTAACCATAAATGGGTGGGTAGTTAAATAATTTCAATAATAGTGATATTTTATCAAAAGAACTAGAATTCATGACAATTTAATTTGCTTAATCCAGGCAAAAAATTGCACCTTGCAATTTATAATTGTTTAAATCTTTATGCTTCAGAAGATATATTATGTACTTCATAACTTTTTTTTTTTTCGTTTTATGTCTTTACACAGATTAGCCAATGTCAAGTTTATAGCAATATAGAAGTTAGGGAGAAATGGCGGGAAACTTCGCACTCTGCGGATCCCTCAAACCTTTCCCAAATTAATACATGTTAACCATTCAGAAAACTCGCCACTACACAAACGACACCAAAACTGTCCACGACACAACCAACACTAGTCCTTTTCAAAATTAGCCAACAAACATTAATTCAAGAAAAGCGTGAAAAAACCGCGCCCGCCATATACGAAGTCTCCCGCCTTTCTCCACTTTATAACTTAAAACTGCTTAGCTTGTACAACGGGGTTAAATCTTAATAGGTTCAATGAGTATTTAAATATCTTATTGTTGGACGCATATGTCAATTTATTGGCGCCAAAATTTTTAATGCTAAGCCAGCCATTTATTCATAATTTTGAGCCAAAAATGCTCAGTCAGCGAATTTTATAATTAGCATAAATATTAATTAATTTGTCAGCATAAAATCAGTGTCCCGGAAAATAACAATCCTTAAAAACAACCATACCGAAGCTGAGATGCAATAGTCCATGGTGACAGCGACCAGCAGCAGAAACAAAACGCGGCGAGCGGCCGACATGGTGGGAACTTTGACAGCTGGAAAAGATGGCCGATCTGGAATTAAAATAATATTTTTTTTGTACTTACTAATATTATAAATGTGAATGTAGGTATGTTTGTTACGCTTTCACACAAAAAATAATCAACCGATCGTCATTAAACTATTATTCTTGGAGGCATTAGAAAAGAAAAAAAAATACGAAAGATAAAAAATCATTTGTCAAAATGTAGCTATCATATTGATTCATTTCTATTGTAATGATCCCTGATACTTATTTAATGGCTACAATGCGAGCGAAGCAGTATGTATAAGGTAGTAATGAAATAAATGTTCTGTAAATTTACATTTAATTTAATACTCATTGGGAATGTTTTTAATTTATCCGTGAAAAAAATTGTCCAGGGAGACATTACAGTTGTCCAATTTATCTCCACAGACTATATAACACAAAATTAAAAAAAAGAAATACAAATAACGCAGTAGTAACATTAAAACAGTATAAAAATATAATAAGTAATTGTCTTTCTTATATTTATTTAATTTGCTTGAGAGCTGAAGTAGGTAGTGAAAAAAAAACCCTATTTTTGATGTGGTAATACCTATTTCTACCACAGATAATAAAAGAAAAAGTATTTTAATAAACTTGTTAATAAAACAATTTTGTTATAAATTATTTTTAATAATTTCGTATTCGTATATTGTAATGTAACGCCCTGTAACCTGCCTGGAACTACGAGGTACGAGGTCCCCAATAATTAGGCCTTCTTGCAATATGCCGTGTAAAACCCGATTAGGATGTCTGTATATATAAAAACGAAATACCACTCACTGACTGACCGATAATACGATATCTCAGGAACTATAAAACATACGAAATTTGGAAGGTAGGTTCCTTTTATGAAGTAGAGCTAATCTGAGAAACGGTTTTGAGAAAATCCACCCCTAAGAGGTTGAAATGGGGGTTGGAAGTTTGCATGAAAGTCCTATGTTTTTGAAGTTAGAGACATGAAAGTTGGCAACTAAGTTGTTAATTATAAATAATAAAGATCTGTATTATCCATGTTACGAAAATCCACCAAAAATGGGGTCCTGAACCCTCCTAGCTTTAGTTTTAAGTTTACGAATATAGTTATCACTATAATCTCACGAATTTAAATAACGGAAAATATATTATATCACATATATGAACACATTGTAGATGCCTGTAATATAGTAGGTAGTATGTAAAGTAAAAACAATATTCCGTATATTAGTAGATATATTAATTATATAAATTAAAATGCTAATTAACTATAAATAATTATTCATCTTTTAATTTAAAAAAAAACATATTTCAGTATTTTAGTACATGACTTCAATAAATTAAAACGATAATTTACCGTAAAGTTATTAATTTCTTATCAATCTTAATCTTATATGCCTTTTTTATACAAAAAATATCGAAACAGTTTGTAAAGTCGCCCTACACCCGAATAATATAACGTCACAAGTTCATCTAACCTTTTAAAGTGCTTAAAGAACCTTCCAAAATAAACAATGGCGGCCGAAGTTGAGAACTCTCGAGGTTTAATTGTAAAAACTATCGAACGAGAACCAACAAGCCGACTCGGTTAGCAGCCGAGTTAAGAGTTGGTCCTGTCCCTTCAGAAGCCGCTCGGTTCAAATATTATTTGTCTTACAAGTTATAAATTAAGACGTGAAATCTATTTACTGATCGTGTCTTGTTGGAACGAGACGTTTACGCGGCTGGGTACAAGATTTTTAACATGAACTTAACTAAAATGCAGCTAAAAAAAGAAATACTAAATCTGCCTAAATAGTATCTAATGTTTTTACCCCTTTTAACACGTGCCCATACATACATACATACACCCACACACACACACACACACACAAACTCACACACTAACTGACACACACACAATTACACATGCACACCCACTTACTTGTTAAGTTGTTGTTCGCCTTAGTCAGTTTTACTTAGTTACATTTTAAATTTAAAATTTTTTTTTTTTTAATTTTTACCTATTTAACATATTTTGTACATATTGTGTAATCTCTTTGGCCTTATTTTATGACTTTCCTAATTATATACCAATGAAATATAGTTGCAAATAAATAAATGAATAGAAGTTAATTTATCTTAACGCGATACAATAAGTCGAAAATCTTACACACGGAACACATTGATTTACCACTAGCCGTAGATAGAGCGCGTCATACAAAAACAAGGCGAGAATTTGTCACCAACTAACTATACATTCCTACATATCGGTATATCGATGTATTACAACCCGTCTAATACACTAGACATCTGGCCGTTTTATTATCTATAGCGGCGCGTAGTGCTTTGTAATTCATTCAGATTATACGACGGCTCGAGTGTTAGAATCGGTGACTTTCGTCTAGCCTTGTCACACACTGGGGGAAAGGAGTGCACGCGTCGCTATTTGTGCACTACTTTTCCGTCCCATTTTTTGAGCGTTAACGATCGATCTACGGCTAGTGGTAAATCAATGACGGAACTGTTTTAAGTGAATAAACTCTCGGCCATATATAGTTGGCCAGTGACTTTACTACATACGCACATATGAGGTGCACGCCAGGGTCTCCACACCCAACTTGATGATACCAAGAAGCTATAATAAAAACTATATTACCATCAAATTATCACATATAAACATATCCAACGATGTGATCGTAAAGGAACAATATGGCAGTGTAATTTTGGGAGAGGCATATTCGTTTGACGTAATTGAATATATTGCGTTGTTTCACATATTGCCCCAAGGAAAACGCGTGAGAAACCGGCCAATTGGAGAGTGCGATACAAAAACGTAGGGTTCCGTCTCAAGGTACGTTTCATTTGTAAAAAGAGGAGTCCCTCAGGGATCTATTTTAGGACCTTTTCTGTTCCTCATTTACATCAATGACCTTCCTTACCTTGCTAAGGATAATCATGGGATAGTATTGTTTGCTGATGATCCATCATCAAGAATCTCCATAAACACTGTTAAGATCGAGTTTAAACCAACAAAATACATCCTTCTGTAATAGATAACGTAAATTTTTCTATTTTTTTTTATACACAAGTTATACTCCACAAATTAGCCCTTGACGGCATTTCACCTGATGGTAAGTGATGATGCGGTCTAAGATGGTAACGGGCTAACGTGACAGGGTTATGGTAAGCCCACACTCCTAATTGGGTTTTACGCGACATCGTGCCGGAATGCTAAATCGCTTGACACGTCTTTGTCGGTAGGGTGGTAACTAGCCACGGCCGAAGCCTCCCAGACCAGACCAGTCTCGACCCAGGAATCGAACCCAGGACCTCCAACTTTTAAAATGCAACAGCGCACCGCTGCGCCACGGAGGTCGTCAAAAACAAAAAATATTTGTTCTTATTTATATATATGTGTTTCAAATACTGTGAAAGATTCAGCTCTCTACCTATCTATTTAACGTTCATGAGATTTCAGCCCGCGAAAAGCTAAACGGACCTTGTACCTTATATTGTATTTTATGTTATAATAAATTACCTATTGATATCTTGGAGATGTCTATCAATAAGTTCAAAGTTTTTGTAAAACGAAAGCTTTTACAAAAATCACATTACGATATTAAGGATTATATAAATATAACAAAAAAAAAAAAACCTGGCTAAGTTTATTTTGGGTTTCTTCTTAGAGCTGGACGCGATTTGAACCCTCTTAGCTTTAGTTTCAAGTTAGCGAGTGTAGTTATCACCATCACTTCACGAATATAAATAATGAAAAATGTGATATATATGAACGATTCATAGATGCCTGTAATAGGTTTATAGGAATAAAGATATTTTTGATTTTGTTACAATAGGATTTGAAAAACCTTTTTTATAAATGCTAGCAAAATGCTTAAGGAAGGTAGTCCTTAAAAATAATATAAGTGCGACAGTTTGAATGTTTGTTACTCTTTCACGCAAAAACTCCTAAACCGATTTGCCTGAAATTTGACTTGAAGATAGATTATACCCTGGATTAATACATAGGCTACTTTTTATCCCGGAAAAATGTGTGGTTCCCGTGGGATTTGTGAATAACTAAAAAACGTTGACGAAGCCGCGAGCAAATGCTAGTAGCTTATAAAACATCACGTTATGGCCCTTACGACTCGCGCAAACGGATTGATCGCGACGCGGTAGGTTACACGTAATCTATTCAAATAAATAAAATTGGAGTGTCTGTTTGTAATATTGAAATAACCGTTTTTTACTACATGCATATGTATATGGTACATACACCTAAAATAAAAATTTTTTAAATTTTTGTCCGTCTGTCTGTTTGTTTCGGTTAATCTCTGAAATGGCTTGACCGATTTTTACGGGACTTTTATTGGCAGGCAGCCGATGTAATAAGGAGTAACTAAGGCTACTTTTATTTTAGAAAAAGTCTTTTATTTAAGAATAATAAAGTAATGTTGCAATGTCCAAGTACTGTCCAGTACCACGCGCAGCTCACGCGCATGCCACCGCCTGTGCCATCACGTCTCGGGCGCCTCCCACAACTTTTCCCATTAACGAATCAATATCCGTTTTCACTCATTTTTTTTTTTAGAAAGGAGATACTTTAATGTTTATCCTGTAATTATTTTAAGTAATTTGGGTAAGTAATCTATTACTTCGTGATTGAAAGACAAACAAACCCTAACTCAACGCAGAAGAAGTCGCGGGCGTCAGCTAGTTTATTATAAAACAAAGTTTCTTTTGGGTCGCTAATTTAGTGCAGCCTACTAAACGGCACTACAAGTTTACCTTTACTTCTAATGTTCAGTGCGTTACAGTCCGATTTTTTGTTAAATTTCACAATATTTTTATGTAGGTACATATAAAGTAGGATTCAAAGAAATTCCCCATACCTTCGATTTCTATAAATAGTGTTACAGAAAACGCTTAGGTATTAGATGCATGGTGAAAACCTAAAGTAGTTTGAAGTGTGTGACGTCACAAAGGCTTCACGCTTCTATTTGAAGTGTAAGAACTCAACTGGTTCTCAGCGCCGATTAGCATTTCTTAAATATCCATTTTTAACTCTCCACCAAAAGGTTACTTATATATAGGTATACGAAGAGCGTTGGTACCCCTTTTTTATCGTGGGTAAATTCTCATGGATACCTCTGCGCCACGGGGAGGCACAGAGGTTATGTCAGACTCCTACTGACTAAAACCCCCACGTGTTCCTACTCACCGCTGTATGGTGGAGCCACGGGAAAGCTTTCGCATACAACCGCGACTACACCAGCGGGTGTCCGCCGCAGGAGACCCTCCTTGGGCACCAGTCCAAAGTGCCCAGTTTCGCCGGTAAGAGGAGTGCCGGAACAACAGCACACCAGCCAACTTGAGTACTGTACTGGGATTGATGAACGACCCCGCTTCCATCGCCCACAAGTCCTCCGAAGGCACAGGAGTAAGACAGGTGAAAGGTTTTTTGTATACCAAGAGCGTTGGTAGCCCACTTTAACTCATCATCATCATCATAATCAACCCATTGCCGGCTCATTTCAGAGCATCCTCTCCCAATATGAGAAGGGTTCGGCCATAGTCCACCACGCTGGCCGTGTGCGGATTGGCAGACTTCACACGCCTTTGAGAACATTACGGAGAACTCTCAGGCGTGCAGGTTTCCTCGCGATGTTTTCCTTCACCGTTGATATTTTAATTGATTAAAAATGCACATAACTCCGAAAAGTTTGAAGTGCGTGCCCGGGATCGAACCCGTCATTTGATTAGGAGGCGGACGTCATAACCACTAGGCTATTACAGCTTCACTAGGCATAATATTTGTCCTCATATTAACTAAAAATTAAATAACATTTTATGTTTTTTTTGTATACACTACAAGTTAGCCCTTGACGGCTATCCCACCTGGTGGTAAGTGATGATGCTGTCTAAGATGGTAGCGGGCTAACCTGTTAGTGGTATGGTAAACCCATACACCTAATTGGTGTCTACGCGACATCGTGTAGAACGTTAAATCGCTTTGCGACACGTCTTTGTCGGTAGGTAACTAGACACGGTAAAGCCTCTCCCAGAGCAGACTCGAGCCGGGAATCGAACCCAGGACCTCCAACTTTCTAATGCGACAGCGCACGCGCTGCGCTACAGAGGTCGTCAATACCACGGTAATAATATGTATACAGTATTGTAACTCGGCCTTATCTTTGAAATAAATACCTACAGCCGCGCGGCACCTAAACATGCGATAGGGCTGCCCGCCTCCAGCATTTTAATTACATTTGCCTACTTTGTGTTCAAATTTCAACTATCTAGTGACAGACAGACGGTCAAATTTATTTTTTCTGATTTTATTCATACAAACAGTACAATAAACAACTATTATTAATGCAATCAAAAAGTGCACAATATATCCTACTCGTCATATTAAATATATAGTTGAAGTTATTTTAATTGAAAATTACCGTGTCAATACGCAGTATAATTAAGTCGCCTATACACAAATTAGGTCCTAGAGATTCATTAAGAGATAAATTTAATGATTATGAAAATTTAATTTAATTAGTTCATAAAAATATTGATAATTTCAAGAAAAAAATAGACTGTAACACTGCACTGATATTCAGAAGTAAAAGTAAACTTGTAGTACCGTTTAGTAGGCTGCACTAAATTAGTAACTCGCTCAAAGGAAATTGTATTTTATTTTATAATAAACTAGCTGTTACCCGCGACTTCGTCTGCGTAGAATTGCTGATTTCACTTGAGATTGAGGTTACCCGTGCGGCCAATGCCCTGCTTCAGAAAGTAAGCTACAGGCAAATGTCAAATTGCCGAATTTCTTGTTTCTCATATAAAAAAACACATAGGACTTTCATACAAACTTCAAACTCCGATTTTACCCCCTTAGGGGTAGAATTTCCAAATATCCTTCCTTAGCTGACATCTCTTAACTATCAACTACCTACTTGCTAAATTATAGCTTTATACGTACAATAGTTTTTGAGATCTCGTGTTTAATCAGTAAGTATGTAAGTAAGTAAGTGACCTTTCGCTTTTATTTATATAGATTACCTATTGATCTTGGAGATGTCTATCAATAAGTTCAAAGTTTTTATAAAACGAAAGCTTGTAGACAAATCATATTACGATATTAACGATTATATAAATGATAAAAAAGCTTGGGTGTGAATTGCTCTATCTCCATAGGTACTATAGTTTATTATTAATTTTATTCATTATGTGAGATGGTGATAACGAAAAAATAGAAAAACCCCGGCTAAGTTTGTTGTGGGCTTCTTGTTAGACCGGGGCGCGTTTGGAACCCTCATAGCTTTAGTT
This sequence comes from Lasiommata megera, assembly GCA_928268935.1. NCBI lineage: Eukaryota > Metazoa > Arthropoda > Insecta > Lepidoptera > Nymphalidae > Lasiommata > Lasiommata megera. The sequence goes on along the minus strand of OV743333.1, from coordinate 9,777,443 downwards.
TTAAGTTTACGAATATAGTTATCACCATGAAATAACTACTGTGTAAATTATTGACGCGTCAAAAGTGCCTTTTTAAGGACTATTTGAATAAAGATTATTTTGAATTTGAATTTGATAAAAAAGCTTGGGTGTGAATTGCTCTATCTCCATAGGTACTATAATTACACACAAAGGTTTTAACCCTTAAGAGTAACAAAGATAAATTGCAAAGCGATGTCAGGACGTCCCGTACACTCAGCTGCGCGCAAAAGTCATAAGTCTAAAGTCAAAAGTTTAAACCCTTATCATCTTGTCACAACTGTTATGTTTACTAGACACTTTTGACGACCTACGAGGCGCGGCGTGTGTTTTATTAAAGTCTTGGGTTCGGTGCCCGGATCGAGTGGTGTGTAGCGGCCACAAGCTACCACCTTAACGGCAATGATGTGTCGCCAAGCGATTTAGCAACGTCGCGTTGAAATCATTTTTTTTTATACACCACAAGCTAGCCCTTGACGGCATCTCACCTGATGGTAAGTGATGATGCTGTCTCAGATGGTAACGGGCTAACCTGGTAAGCCAATACTCCTAATTGGTTTCTACACGTCATAGTGCCGGAACGCTAGATCGTTTGGCGACACGTCTTTGTCGTTAGGGTGGTAACTAACCACGGCCGAAGCCAGAAAAATTAAAAAATTAGGATCATGATTTCACCATACCTCAAACATGTTAGCTCGCTACTTTCTTAGACTGCATCATGACTTACCATCAGGTGAGAATGCCGTCAAGGGCACAGTTGATTCACAGTTGACTCTGAAAAGTTAGAGTGCATGCTCGGAATCGAATCCCCGATCTCTGATTAGTAGGCGAACGTCCTAACCAATAAGTTATCACAGCTTCATAATTTTGCCTAATTGTCATAATTTTTTTTTTTAATATTTTAATTTTTTTAAACGCACATAACTCTGAAAAGTTAGAGGTGCGTGCCCGGATTCGAGCCGCCGACCTCTGATTAGGAGGCTGACGCCCTAACCACTAGGCTATCACCGCTCCCGGTTAACTTGTATTGTATTGAAAATAACCTACAGTATGGATTTTGGTTTAATTATTTCTTAACTTAGTTAAGGCCGACTCGTACAAGCTGCTGTCAAGGGCTAACTTATGGTGTATAAAAAAAAACATTATTTTAATGAAAATCACATAAGTAGCCAAAAAATACAAAATATACTGAATTCTGAATTCGATTAACCGGTTAATGACTGTTCATTGGGCGGAACTGTATTAGAAAGAGATACCCACTCATCATCATCATCATGATCAACCCATTGCCGGCTCACTTCAGAGCACGGGTCTCCTCTATTTAACAGTCTTGCAAATTGGCACATCAATATTCAGGGTGCAGTTTTCTTGTGGAAAATATAATATACTAGCTGGTGCCCGCGACTTCGTCTGCGCAGGATTAGTATTTCGAGTAGCTTATATTAGCAGCGTAGCAGAGGACTAAAATTACGCGGCTTCTGAAGCGCCTGAAAAAGCCAAAGCATACAAATACAGGGGTCTAGGCTCCGAATATGATTTCGTCCCATTCGGTGTCGAGACCCTTGGTCCGTGGGGTCCTAGCGCTATAGGGCTTTTTAGGGAAATAGCAAAAAGGTTAGTCAACGTCACATGGAACCGAAGAGCTGCCAGCTACCTCGGACAACGAATTAGTCTAGCCATTCAAAGGGGGAACGCTGCCAGTATCTTCGGAAACTTGCCTTAAAGGGACCCCTTTTAATAATATATTTTAGTTATTATATTGTATATATATAATTTTTTGATTTTTAGTTTTAGGTTCAATTTAAGGTTTATTTTAAGTGTTTATAATACAGTTACATTGTTTTAGTTGTTAATTATAATTGTCTAAATTTTAATAAATCAAGTTGTACTAAAATTATGACATTAAAATTATCACGCAGATGGTAGATTTTTTCCTACTCACTTGACACTTATCGTTATATTTCGGACAATTCACACAATATCTTTATAACTTGTAGCCTATGGGTTATTCTGATGTATAAGCTATATTATTGTAAAGTTTCATTAAAATCCATTCAGTAGTTTTTACGTGAAAGAGTAACAAACATCCATCCATACTTGCAAACTTTCGCGTTTATAATATTAGTAGGAAGTAGGATAAAAATGTGCTTTTAACACTCCTTAATGTAATTTCTTAATCATTTTTTAATTACCAGTCGTTTAAATTACTATCTCGTTAAACGGTAATATTGTATTCATCTCTTGGACAGTAAAGGACAGCAGTAATCCTTTCAATTAACCGAACTTTATTATAAAGCTGTGACACCCTAGTGGTTAGCTCCACCTCCTAATCAGAGTTCGAGGGTTCGATCCCGGATACGCACTTCTAACTATTCAGAGTTATGTGCTTTTTCAAGCAATTAAAATATCACTTGCTTCAATGGTGAAGGAAAACATCGTGAGGAAATTGCACGCCTGAGAGTTCTCCGTAATGTTCTCAAAGGCGTGTGAAGTCTGCCAATCCGCACACGGCCAGCGTGGTGGACTATGGCCGAACCCTTCTCATTTTGAGAGGAGACCCGTGCTCTGTAGGGAGCCGGGGTTGATCATGATGATGATGACAAGTTAACCCTTGACGGCATTCTCACCTGACAGTAAGTGATGATGCAGTCTAAGAATGTAGCAGGCTGAATTGTTTGAGGGATGGTGAACTCATACTCCTAATGGGTTTCCTATGGCCGAACCCTTCTCATATTGAGAGGAGACCCGCGCTCTGTAGTGAGCCGGCAATGAGTTGATCATGATGATGATTGATGATATTATAGAATAAAATTTCCAAACATACGAATATATCATACTATTTTAATCAATTTTACGTGACCACACATTTTCCCGTACTAACTGTAAAGTTCACGTTGTTTTCAATTCATTCACCTCAAACTAACTTGGTATTTAATATAATCTTCAAAAGAATTATTAATGAAAGCACAAATGAAACGAAAACTTGAATATATTAAAAATCTTTGTGCAACTTTCCCAAGTCTGGATTGTTTGTAGATCTTTTCGCATGCTCTTCCTATTCGAAAAGTTAACTCACGTGTCGTAGGACTCTTTCATGTGATTTAAACCAAACGTTATTGAAACTTTATTTTTAAACTATCATCATCATCATCATGATCAACCCATTACCGGCTCACTGCAGAGCACGGGTCTGCTCTCAATATGAGAAGGGTTTCGGCCATAGTCCACCACGCTGGCCATGTGCGGATTGGCAGACTTCACACGCCTTTGAGAACACTATAACTCCCAGGCGTGCAGGTTGCCTCACGATGTTTTCTTTCACCGTTGAAGCAAGTGATATTTTAAGTGTTTAAAAACGTACATAACTCCGAAAAGTTATACGTGCGTGCCCGGATTCGAACCGCCGACCTTTGATTAGGAGGCTGACGCCCTAACCACTAGGCTATCACAGCTTTAAACTATATAAACCCCCAATAAATTGAGAATCACTATTGTATTTTGCTAACCGCTATTTATTTTTAATATTTGGCGGTTATATTTTACTAGCTGTTGCCCGCGACTTCGTCTGCGTAGAATTGCTGATTTCCCGTGAGATTGGGGTTTCCCCTGCGGCCAATGCCCTGCTTCAGAAAGTAAGCTACAGGCAAATGTCAAATTTCCTATGATCAGTTCATTAGTTTACTTCATTTATTTATTATACATTAAAAAATTAAAAAACGTAGGAATTTCATACACACTTTGAACCCCCTATTTTACGCCCTTAGAGGTATATTTGCATAAAATTCTTTCTAACCTGATAACTACGCCCTAATAGAAACCTCGTTTCAAAATTTCAAGCTTGTAGACTTTATAATAAAAAAATAAGCAAAAACTATCATGCCCTATTTTACCACCCTTAAAAAATATTGATGTAACTCTAAAAACAAAGAAATTTCATACAAACTTCCAATCCCTATTTTACCCTCTTAGGGGTGGAATTTCCAAATATCCTTTCTTAGCTGACATCTCTTAACTATCAACTAGCTACTTGCTAAATTATAGCTTTATACGTACAATAGTTTTTGAGATCTCGTGTTTAATCAGTATGTATGTCAGTATGTAAGTGACCCTTCGCTTTAATATATATAGATATAGATTAGTAGGTATTATCTTCTTCTTCAAGTGCCTCTCCATTACTGGAGGTCAGCAGTCAGTTTTTTGAATCAGGTCTTTGGAGTCAGGTATTATTATTTTTATATTTAATGAAATAAAAACTTCAAAACTGTTGTGGATTCTTATTCATACATACCCTTATCGATTTCTCTGACCCTATAACATCATTGTAAAAAATATTTGCTAATGTTGCTTATAGTTAAATCAGACGCTTTCGGTAAAAGAAATGAATGTATGTGAGCTTTTGTATGTACGTAACATCGTCCGCACATGGCCAGTGTGGTGGACTATGGCCGAACCCTTCTCATATTGAGTGGAGACCCGTGCTCTGTAGTGAGCCGAGAATGGGTTGATCATGATGATGATGAATTCACTAACATTTCCATTAATTTTGGGTTATTCCATAAACATGTGTTAAACTTTTTAATAGGAATATCACTTGTTGAAGAGAAATCTGCAAATACAAAATAACTGTGAAATATATAAATTATGGTGATATTCTACACTTACCTCGTTCGATATAACACGGTAAACCGTAGCGATGGTTGAATCACGTGTATTCTATAGAAGATACAGAAAGACCGGAGTTCAGGCTTCAGGCATGCGGAGTAAAGAATGATGCTAGAAAAAAAAATTTGTGTTGTTAAAAATACCACTTAAAATTTCCATATTAGATTATCTATTTATCTTTAAAATAACGTAATATAAACTTTATTCAAATAATCCTTTTTCAGTCACTTTTGACGCGTTTATAATTTACATAGTATTGATGATGATAACTACATTCATAGAATTTATCATTTTCATTTTTCATTCGTATACTTAAAACTAAAGCTAAGAGGATTCCAAATTTAATAAGCCTACAACAAATTTAGCCCTTTAAACTATTCTTTTTATGATCACCATTTCACATGCGACTTAAAATTATTTCAGAGCTATCTTATTAGAACAATTCCATAGTCAAGCTTGTTTATCATTTACGTAATCCTTTACACTACAGCAGGACTTTTCTACAAGCTTACGTTTTATATAAACTTTGAACTTATTGAGAGACATCCCAGAAATATAAAATGGTAATTTGTTATTAAATTGTATACAATTCTTTTAAATTAATTTGTAATTGTATATAGTCTAGTAGCGTACAACACAAGTTTATTTTAATTTCTATTTTTTATTGAATTAAAGGTGTACCTAGTAATTTTGCTTTTCATTTTATTGATAATGTTTCTGATATTAGTAGATATTTAATCACAGAATGCATTTAGCAATTAATTTTACTGTGTTATGATTTGTTTTTAAGATTTTGTCGTAATGTTATTAAGGTAATTAATTAACATTTTTTTGTATTATATAATAATGAACAGTTTTTTGCCTTTATAAAATAAATTGTTTAACATGCATAAGTGCTGGAATTAAATGAATAAAGATATTAATTATTAATTGATTCTTCGGATTCTGCTAATAAAATTTTACCAATCGACGTGTAGGTACAGGTGATTTTCCTTTACCAAGTTAGAACAATTCAACATTAATTAACCCGAAATTTATTATAAATGTAAATGTAAGTTTGTTTGTTCGGATTTCACGCGAAAAATACTGGACCGATCATCATGAAACTATGTACACATATTCTTGGAGGTATTAGAAATAAGATACTTTTTAATTAAAAAGAAAAATATTTTATTAAGATAGATAAAAAAACTGGTTTGTTAAAATATAGTTACCATATTGATTCATTTCTATTGTAATGATCTCTGATACTTATTGATATTATTTTTATATTAGTAATAAAAATTCAAATGGTAAATTTAAAAGATAAAATATCTAACTGCAAGTTTCTTAGATTAGGGTTAAATTTACTTTTGATTCGTTTTTTCTGATGCAAAAAAGGAGAAAAAATTTATAACAAATCTGTATGGAATTTGATCATATAAAAAAGCTTTAGCATTAGTTAGTTAGTACATTATGAAAGGAAGAGAAAGAGATGAAAAAGTTGTAGGTTTTAGTTACTTGTAAGCATGTTCTATGAAAAAGTATCGATATTTTCTCAAGTGAGCAAGAAAATATATAATAAGAATGCTCTTACGGAAAGTGGGACACTTACCTCGGCCGGGAGTCGAACGCGGAATGCACTGGCGGTGGTCGGGACTCCTTTATATATAGGGGTTACAAAGCGGCTGAAGAAGAAGCTTGCGGCGTCCGTAGAGAGGTTTCTTGATTGAAAAGTTTTATAAACATACGCCCACGGTCGACTGTATGTTTTGAAGGCAAGGGTTTTAATAAAAAAAAATATATATATATATATATTCCCAAGGTGCTAGAATGGCGACCCCGCACCGGTAAACGTAGCGTTGGTCGACCCCCAACAAGGTGAACAGACGACATCAAACGAGTCGCAGGGTGGATTCAAGCAGCCCAAGACCGTGGCCATTGGAACTCCTTACAAAAGGCCTATATCCAGCAGTGGACGTCGGTTATCGGTTGAAATGATGATGATATATATATATATATATATATATTTATATATATATATATATATATATATATATATATATATATATATATATATATATATATATAGGATGACTACGGGGCGGGGCGTGTCTTCGTCGGTAATTTGGGTAGACGTCGGGTAGTTTCGGGCAAAGAGACCAGATACTCTTGGTAGAACAGAATTACAATTATAAGTATGGTAATTTATAAGGAGCAGACTATACGCTCCACCAAGTACGACTATGCACTACCGCAACTCGACAACCGATCCGAGCCGACCGAATGCAATGAGTGCAATGCGACGTCCCGCGCCGGTGAGTCTTATAAGAATCTGCATACGTCACTTAGTGTTGCGTAAAGAGAGGGCGCGATGCCACTCTCTTGTCTGTCGTACATGACTCCAAAACTAGATGGCGCTGCTCTCCGATTGCCGTCATATACCTTGCAAGCAAACACACTGACGGATCAGGGATGTTAAGTGATTACACCAGTCCATGAACTGTCATTGTCATGTCGTTCTTTGTCAGATGAAGCCATCTTCCTTATAAACATAGGTACTGTAATTTATTATTGATTATATGAGATGGTTATAACAAAAACAAACCCAGCTAAGTGTGTTGTGGGTTTTCTTATTAGACCTGGTCGCGATTTGAACCCTCTTAGCTTTAGTTTTAATTTGGCGAGTGTATTTATCACCATCACTTCACGAATAGATATAATGAAAAGTTTGATATAGATGAATGACTCATAGATGCCTGCAATAAGTTTTTATGAATAAAGCTATTTTTGATTGACGTGGCATCTGGAACGCTTTATCGCTTGGTGATATTTCTTTGTCAGTAGAGCGGTAAATAGTCGCGCCCGAAGCCTCCCACTTCTGATAAAATATCAGCATATTGTAATATATAAATGTAAATAGAAGCAAACTAACAAATCAAATATAGAGAAATTTAGCCTAGAGGCTAGGACGTGCACCTCCTAATCAGAGGTCGGGGGCTCGATCCCGGGCACGCACCTCTAACTTTACGGAGTTATGTGTGTTTTTAAGCAATTAAAATATCACTCGCTTCAACGGTGAAGGAAAACATCGTAAGGAAACCTGCACGCCTAAGAGTTCTACATAATGTCCTCAAAGGCGTGAGAACTATGGCCAAACCCTCATAGAGAAGAGATTCGTGCCCTGTAGTCAGCCGGCGATGGGTGGATCATGATGATAATGAAACATTAAATTATCATTTGTATGCCTAAGTTATAATTATGTTTTTCTTTTGAGAGATAGGCTATGACTTAAATTTCAACTGCAAAATACCGCATAAAACCGGTCCGGATTTCTTTAAAGCAAATGTCAAATAGTAAATTACCTTCTAGTTTACTATTAATTATGAAAAAGTTTTAGTATCACGACATCTCCACACCATTACTGTGCCTGAGCCCGCGTCCCGCTGTTCCAAGTACCCAGTTCTCTGGCCGGCCTATACTACGCCTACATATGTGTGTTCGTTTTATACCTTATTAACTGCAATAACCCATAAACAATAATAGGGCCCAAAAATATTCCGAGGGAAATCGCCACTTCATTATACACTCGCTTTTTCCCCCCGCTTCGCCCACTCGAGGCTCTCCTAATTGAACAACTTAATAATAGTATGTCTATCGATAAATTCAAAGTTTTAAATAAATAGGTAAATTTTCTTTTTGTCATCACCATCTCACATGCCACAAAGAGCTATCTCATTAGAGCAATATCTCACCCATGATACCGTCCGACCCCCCCGTTAACCCAAACGTCACCTAAGGTTCGGCCTCAAAGGAGGCGCCCTTAGGCAGACGTTCCCTTAGTTTCTTCGAGCCCTAGGGCTCAAAATGTCTTCTGGCAGAGGTTCTTTCCGAAGCTCGCCAAACAGCCCGGTTACGCTGTGGCAACCAATAGGTTTATCACAGCTAATAGTCAGTACGAAAAAAAAAACACCCATGCTTGTTTATCCTTTACACTATAGTAGGACTTTTCTATCCCTTGCGTCAGATATATAGATTAAGATATGTCATCATGATCAACCCATTACCGGCTCACTACAGAGGGTCTCCTGTCAATATGAGAAGGGTTCGGCATAATGTCCACCACGCTGGCCGTGTGCGGATTGGCAGACTTCACACGCCTTCGAAAACATTACGGAGAACTCTCAGGCGTGCAGGTTTCCTCACGATGTTTTCCTTCACCGTTGAAGCGAGTGATATTTTAATTGCTTAAAAACGCATATAACTTCGAAAAGTTAGAGGTGATCGAACCCCCGACCACTGATTAGTTGGCAGACGTCCTAACCACTAGGCTATCACTAATAAGGTATGTTTTAACCGATAAATAAAATATTCCCACTCATTTATAATCTGTAATTACACTCTTAGAGTTCTAGAAAGTTTTTAAAGTAAATTTTGTGGGATTTCCTTATCTTATTACTGTGGTGTTTTATTACTTTCTTTTAATAATACTTACTTCTAATATAGAACTCTATTTAATACTATTATTTTTCATAAACAACTTAACAACGTGAACAACGTAGAAGCCGTGATAACCTAGTGGTTAGGGCGTCAGCCTCCTAATTAAAGGTCGGCGGTTCACCTTTAACTTTTCGAAGTTATGTGCGTTTTTAATCAATTAAGATATCACTTGCTTCAACGGTGAAGGAAAACATCGTGAGGAAACCTGCACGCCCGAGAGTTCTCCGTAATGTTCTCGAAGGCATGTGAAGTCTGGCAATCCGCACACGGCCAGCGTGGCGGACTATGGCCGAACCCTTCTCATGTTGAGAGGAGACCCGTGCTCTGTAGTGAGCCGGTAATGGGTTGATCGTGATGATGACGTAACAACGTGAAATAAATGTAATTTATGACGACCTCCGTAGCTCAGCTGCACGCTCTCGTATTATAAAGTTGGAGGTCCTGGATTCGACTCCCGGCTCGAGTCTGCTCTGGTGGGAGGCTTTACCGTGACTAGTTACCACCCTACCAACAAAAGCGTGTCGCCAAGCGATTAAGCGTTCCGGCACGATGTCGCGTAGAAACCAATTAGGAGTATGGGCTTACCATACCCCTAACAGGTTAGCCCGCTACCATCTTAAATTGCATCATCACTTACCACCAGGTGAGATGTCGTCAAGGGCTAACTTGTATATATTTAATATAATTAATATTTTTTAATTATAATTAACAGCTATTAAGTCTTTAGGATTATAATATCTAGAGTAGGTACTCAGTTAATAATATCCATTTCATTTTTATGCTAGAAAATTGAAAGGACAAACTCGCGGTCAGTGGAATCGACGGCTGTGAATAGGTTTTTTACTTAAGTCGCTTAATAAAATACAAGGGAGCTTGGCTTTAACTTTTTAAACTTTTTGTATATAAATATACTCGTATATAAAAAGTAATCTCGTAGTAGAGTCCTACTATAGTGTAAAGGATTATGTAAATGATAAACAAGCATGGGTGTGAAATATTGCTCTAATAAGATAGCTCTTAAATAATTTAAGTGGCATATAGTTAACAAAAAAAAAAATACCTGGCTAAGTTTGTTGCGGGCTTCTTCTTAGACCGGGGCACGTTTGAAACCCTCGTAGCTTTAGTTTTAAGTTTACAAATGTAGTTATCACCATCGAATCACTACTATGTAAATTATTGACGCGTCAAAAGTGCCTTTTAAAGGATTATTTGAATTTTGAATTTGAATTTGAATTAATACTATAGGTTTACACCTAATTGGTTTAAACGCGACATCGCGCCGGAACGCTAAGTCTTTGTACACTTGATGGTAAGTGATGATGCAGACTATCGACTATAGACTATATATATACATGGAAGCGGTGATAGCCTAGTGGTTAGGGCGTCAGCCTCCTAATCAGAGGTCGGCGGTTCGAATCCGGGCACGCACCTCTAACTTTTCGGAGTTATGTGCTGTTTTAAACGGTTAAAATATCACTTGCTTCAACGGTGAAGGAAAACATCGTGAGGAAACCTGCATGCCTGAGAGTTCTCCATAATGTTCTCAAAGGCGTGTGAAGTCTGCCAATCCGCACATGGCCAGCGTGGTGGACTATGGCCAAACCCTTCTCATATTGAGAGGAGACCCATGCTCTGTAGTGAGCCGGTAATGGGTTGTTCATGATGATGATGATGATGATGCAGACTAAGATGGTAGCGGGCTAACACACTCCTAATTGGTTTCAACGCCACGTCGTGCTGGAACGCTAAATCTAACGTGGTAAATAGCCACAGCCGAAGCCTCCCACCAGAGCAGACTTGAGCCGGGACGTCCTAGCCACTTGGCTATCACAGCTTGCCAAAACGTTATCCTCCCATGACTAAGTAGTAAAGTAAAACGAAATGTAGCAAAACTAGATAGATAGATATACTCTTTATTGCATACTACAAACATGAATTGAAAATAACTAAAACAAAAACTTAAATAAAAAAACAAACATAATGCGCAAAGGCGGTCTTATCGCTAAAAGCTCCTCCAGACAACCTTTTGTGAAAGGAAAGAGTTAAAACGAGATGGGGATAGTGCATCTAACTTGCAAAGATAAGAGTTAATCGTTAACAGTTAACTTTAACGGTTTTGTTTGTTGGTATTGAAGTTTAGTGACTGCGTGGCACATGTCTTTTTATAGGACTTTTATGGGAGAAGGTAAGTCCTTAACTAAACTAACTGCGAGTTGTTGGATTTAAACGTCTACCCAAGATTTTTATGCCATTTTTGGAAAATCCTCTTGATAACCATACTGGGTAGATCTGGGTGTAACCCGTTCATCAGAGCACGTTCCATCACCAGCTGAGTGTTATGAACTCCAGTTTGCACCATTTTGAAAAATAATGCAAACAATTTACGTTGTCTGTCGAAAACACGTCCATCTTCGAACAGAATGTAATTTTTCCATCGTTCAATTGATGGATATTCTTTCGCATAGTTTACTGTATATTGAAAATTCGGGTTCGTTATTCTTCTGGATTTAACACAAATAACTATCGCAGGGTTATTGCATATGGCAGTCGCAATCAAAATTCATAATTCACATAAAAATTCTAAATAGCTTTATTCATATAAACCTATTACATGAATCGTTCATATATATAACATGTTTCATTATTTCAACTTAAAACTCAAACTAAGAGGGTTCCAATCGCGCCCAGGTTTTGGAGGCCCACAACAAACTTAGCCAGTTTTGTTTGTTATCACCATGTCACATAATCAATAATAAATTATAATTAGCTATGCAGTTAGAACAATTCACACTCAAGATTATTATAATATATATATATATATATTAACTTGTTGATAGACAACTCCAAGATATCAGTAGGTTTCACTTTAAAACGTGAGGTCCATTTTAATTTATTATACATCAAACATTTTACATAACCTAAAACTAACAATCTTAAAAAATAAATAAATATATAACATCATAACTAATATATTATTAAAAGGAGTCCCTTTAGGCAAGGTTCCGAAGATACTGGCAGCGTTCCCCCTTTGAATTGCTAGACTAATTCTTTGTCCGAGGTAGCTGGCAGCTCTTCGGTCCCCTGTGATGTCGACTAACCTTTTTGCTATTTCCTTAAAAAGCCTTAGTGCGCTAGGACCCCACGGACCAAGGGTCTCGACACCGAATGGGACAAAATCATATTCAGAGCCTAGACCCCTGTATTTGCATGCTTTAGCTTTGTCAGCCGCTTCACAAGCCGCACCTACTCTATTGTTGGTTCCATGTAGATGGGAAGGGGCCAGCGTATCTGTACAGGTTGCATCCCATACCAGCACCCGGCCCATCTTCCATGGAATCAAGCGCATACCGTCCGGTCTTTTGCCATCGTCTCTTGCAATACCAGTCGGCTCAAGTAGACTTGGCACGTTGACGGTGGCAAGGGACCGGCGTATGATATCGTTAAGTGCAGCATGTCTCAAGTCACTTTAAAGGAGTCACTAATTTCGTGCAGCCTTCTAAACGGTACTACAAGTTTACTTTTACTTCTGATTCACGGTTTCGCGAACTGTTGGATAAGAAATGGCTTTATACTTTCGTATAACATATTCTTTCCATAAAATTTATGCTTTCTATCTTTAGCACATTGCAAGGAGCTCGGTAGACCATGAAGAATTTTTGGTAGCATATATTTATAATGTCTTTTACCATAAACAATGATGGTTTTTGGAAAAAAAAACTTTTTTATAATTGGGCAATTTAAGCAAACTATTGCGTCGCTCTTTAAGTTTTAGAATTTTTATATTGCTGAATTCTTCCTTTATTATGTAACCAATTAATTGACAATTCAAATTCAAATTCAAAATAATCTTTATTCAAATAGTCCTTAAAAAGCACTTTTGACGCGTCAATAATTTACACAGTAGTTATTTCATGGTGATAACTATATTCGTAAACTTAAAACTAAAGCTATGAGGGTTCCAAACGCGCCCCGGTCTAAGAAGAAGCCCACAACAAACTTAGCCGGGGTTTTTCTTTTTTTTCGTTATCACCATCTCACATAATGAATAAAATTAATAATAAACTATAGTACCTATGGAGATAGAGCAATTCACACCCAAGCTTTTTTATCGTTTATATAATCCTTAATATCGTAGTATGATTTTTCTACAAGCTTTCGTTTTATTCGAAACAACAACAGGTAGCCACAAAGATTTTCTAACACGACCGAAAAAAGGGGAGGTAGTACGCAGGGGTGCGGGGGTAGTTTTATAGGACTTCTACAGCCGAGATTCCCAAAAGGATTCTATATCGACCCCTCGAGATCCAAAAGGATTACAAGTTTCACTATAATAATTAAGTTTTTTGCTTGCGTATTTGTCTTAACAAAACTTCCGTATATCTAAGTAAGTAAAAAGAAATTAATCAAAAATAGCTTTATTCATGAAAACCAATTACAGGCATTTATGAATCGTTCATCTATACAAATAAATAAAATGGGAGTGCCTGTTTGTAATATTGAAATAACCGTTTTTTACTACATGCATATGAATATGTATACGGTACATACACCAAAATAACATTTTTTACAATTTTTGTCTGTCTGTCTGTCTGTTTGTTCCGGCTAATCTCTGAAATGGCTGGACCGATTTTTACGGGACTTTTATTGGCAGGTAGCTTATGTAATAAGGAGTAACTTAGGCTACCTTTATTTTATAAAAATAAAGTAATGTTGCAATGTCCAAGTACTGTCCAGTACCGCGCGCAGCTCACGCGCATGCCACCGCCTGTGCCATCACGTCTCGGGCGCCTCCCACTTCTCCCACCAATTGTTTTAGTTTAGTAATCATTTCAAGTAATCATCATCATCATCATGAACAACCCAACAGAATGGGTTGTTCATGATAATAAAAAAATATTAACTCCATTAGGTATGCTAATTAAATCAAATCGAAAATAGCTCTATACATATTAACCTATTACAGGCATTTATGAATCGTTCATATATATGACAGTTTTCATTATTTCTATCGGTGATGGTGATAATTACACTCGCCAACTTAAAACTAAAGCTAAAAGAGGCTTAAAAAAGAAGCCCACAACAAACTTAGCCGGGTTTTTTTTGTTATCACCATCTCACGTAATCAATAATACTTTTTAATTAGTTCAGAGCAATTCACAGCCAAGCTTTTTTATCGTTTATATAATCCTTAATATCCTAATATGATTTTTCTATAGGCTTACGTTTTAAGAAAACTTTAAAATAATTATTTTTATTTGCACTTTTAATTTTAAGGTCCAATGAAATCAATTAGGCGTTAATGTCTGTGACACAGTTTTTCAACTAATACAGATGTTATCGTTCATTAAATTTTAGATTCCTCTGTAAATTCGAGACACAATAAAGAATTTTTTATTTTTTTTTTTAACCTTAAACGTTTGTTTTCGTTGATGACGACGAAACTGGCATTCTGAAGTTACGTAGGATAGTTTTCAACTCGACAATTATTGTTTAAAACTGAGAAACGCCGTGAATCCGGCTAGAAACAAGTTAACAAGAAAAACCCAGATAGTGGTTCACTTCGTGGTCCTTTGAGGAAACCGTCAAAGAGAATATAAACACTATCCAAGGCAGGTTGAATAGGGTACAATAGTTTATGATAACATTACACTGTCAAAGCATTTTTACAGCTTTTTACAAATTGTCAGATGTAAATTATATTATATGGATACAATTCTCCGTAAATTGCTTTATCTTGTGGCTTAATAAGCCAAAAAATATATATAAAAATGGCATAAATATACTTAGAAATGGCGTAAACGGATAATTAAATTAAGATGACAGATTACGCGAAAATAAAGAAGCTCGACGAGAAATCTCTGCAGCAGCTGAAAGAAGGGTCAGGGCCGGCGGACGAGTGTCTATGCTCGATTTTAAGTCCACCGGAGGTCAAAAAAGGGTTTACTGCGTCTGTCAAGAAGGTTTTCAGGTCTATGAGTAGAGCAGGGAGAAAGGGTAATGGTTGGCCTGTTGGAGGTCAATTGAGTGGCGAGATACCACTGGAATTTAACATGAATCAGTCAGGTCGGCTGCTTTTGTTATCCGTTCAGCTTAGTCAAGCTTTCAGGGTCACGGATTGGGTATAGATATCCGGTACTTGAAACGGTGATAGCCTAGGTTAGGGCGTCAGCCTTCTTATCAGAGGTCGGCGGTTCGAATCCGTGCACGCACCTATAACTTTTCGGAGTTTTGTGCGTTTAAAAAAAAAAAAAATATCAATTGCTTCAACGGTGAAGGAAAACATCGTGAGGAAACCTGCACGCCTGAGAGTTCTCCGTAATGTTCTCAAAGGCGTGTGAAGTCTGCCAATCTGCACATGGCCAGCGTGGTGGACTATGGCCGAACCCTTCTCATATTTTCTCATATTGAGCGAAAAGCGTAACGTCAGCGAGTGACGTCACTCTTACTAAAAACAACTCGATCGGACTTAATTCGACATATATACAAAAAAAACTTTTGGGGTTCATTCTTTCCAGGTGTACTCGCAGCGAAGGAGGTGTTGAATGGGCGGAATTCATGCGGGAAATGCGGCTGTGACAGCGACAAGATCACACTGAAACACTCGCTGGCCAACATCCGGATAACCACGCCGGATGTGTCCACTATATGCCCCTGCCAGTTGGATTGCTTCCCAGGTTTAGTTTTTATTAAAATACTATTCATTAAACTATAAACAGCAAGTATAATTTGCTATATTCCGCCGACAACCGGGAGATTTGTATAATATAACACCACACAAAATCTGCCACTAGAACCTCTATGCACGTTTCGACCCGACACCGGATCATCCTCAGGAGATGTTGACTTCACAAGCGAGAAAAGTAAAGACTTACTTTACTTCTTCGAGGTTCTAGTGGAAGACTTTGTGTGGTGTTATACTATACAAACCTCCCGGCTGTCGGCGGAATATAGCAAATTATACTTGCTGTTTATTGTTTATCATGGACTTCCGCAAAGTAACGCCTGCTTCTCTCCATTACTGTTCATTAAATTAAGTATCTGTAGTCAAATATAGTTTTTTTAAATTTATTTACCCCGGAGAGACCTCGCGGTTGCTCTTCGTCTTCCCAGGGCTACACAAGATTTTATTGAATTACAACTAAATATTATAAAATAATAAAATTGAACGTCTATGTGATTGCAGAAAGAACAACATTCGTAAACTTTAAACTAAAGCTACGAGGGTTCTAAACGCGCCCCGGTCTAAGAAGAAGCCCACAACAAACTTAGCCATTTTTTTTTTGTTATCACTATCTCACACAGTCAATAATAAATCATAATTAGCCATGAAGTAAGAGCAATTCATATTCAAACTTTTTTTATCACTTATATAATTCTTAATATATATATTTTTTTATACACTACAAGTTAGTCCTTGACGGCTATCTCACCTGGTGGGAAGTGATGATGCAGTCTAGGATGGTAGCGGGCTAACCTGTTAGGGGTATGATAAGCCCACACTCCTAATTGGTTTGTACGCGACATCGTGTAGAACGCTAAATCGTTTGGCGACAGGGTGGTAACTGGCCACGGCCGAAGCCTCCCACCAGAGCAGACTCGAGCCGGGAGTCGAACCCAGGACCTCCAACTTTATAATGGGACAGCGCGCGCACTGCGCCACGGAGGCCGTCTTCCTAATCTTAATTCTTAATATCGTAATAGGATTCTATTAAAAACTTACGTTATACAAATAAAAAATAACTAATTAAGAGACATCTCCATATTTCAGTAGGTGGTCAATTTATTATAAAAAAAGAGTTTTATCCTTTAATCTACGCGGACGATGTCGCGGGTATTACCTAGTAATATAATATATGAGACAACCTGTAAAATTACTTCAGTCTCTCGTAAACGTGTTTGTTAACTAATTGGGTTAATTAAATTTAAGCACCCAGTTAAATGCGCGGTTCAAATAAAACATATAATTGTATAATCGCAATATAATATATAATATTATTTACAAAATTGAGGATAAGAGAAAGTACCTGCATGGGTATAATGGACTCCTCTTAGACAGCGTTTTTTTTTATACACAAAGCGAGCAAACGAGAGGGCGGGTCACCTGATGGTAAGTGATTACCGCCGCCCATGAACATTTGCAGCACCAGAGGAACCGTTAATGCGTTGCTGGCCCTTGAGCAATTTGTTAATCCGCCCTTTGAAGATCCCCATATTATAACCATTAGGGAACACAGAAGATGGAAGCCAAACCAAATAAGCAAGGTTTAATACTCTTTAGACTTGGCTTAAAAACTTTATTATAGCAGAACTCAATCAATCAAACAAATCACCGTCTGGCCCCCCCGTTATCCAAAACGTCACCTAAGCCAAGGTTTGGCCCCACAGGAGGCGCCCTTAGGCAGACGTTCCCTTAGTGTCTTCGAGCCCTAGGGCTCAAAATTTCTTCTGGCAGAGCTTCTTTCCGAAGCTCGCCAAACAGCTACAAACGGTTACGCTGTGGCAACCAATAGGGTTAGTACAGCTAATAGTCAGTCCGAAAAAAAAAAACAATCGAACAAAAACTTTATTCAAATAATCCTTTAAAAGGCACTTTTGACGCCTCTATAACTTATACAGTAGTGATTTGATGGTAATAACTACATTCGTAAACTTAAAACTAAAGCTATGAGGGTTCCAAACGCGCCCCGGTCTAAGAAGAAGCCCACAACAAACTTAGTCAGATAAATTTTCTTTTGTTATCACCATCTGACATGCCACTTAAAATTATTTAAGAGCTATCTTATTAGACCAATATTTCACACCCACGCTTGTCTATCATTTACATAATCCTTTACACTATAGTAGGACTTTTCTACAAAAGCTTACGTTTTATATAATATAAACTTTGATTTATAAACTTATTGAGAGACATCCCAGGAATGTAAATTGGTAATTTGTTATATTGTATACATTTAAATGAATTTCTAATTGTTTGTAGTCTAGTAGCGTGCAACACAAGTTTATTTTTACTTCTAATGTTAAGATTGTTGGAATCGCATTTTTTTATTAACTTTATTAGATAGGTACATTAAATTTTTAAATATGTATTGGCCATGCAATGTCATTATTATGACTCACTTAAAAATCTTTTGGAACCATTTTATATCTGTTATGGAAGCACGTATTTTTTTGAAGCGGTGATAGCCTAGTGGTTAGGAACGTCAGCCTCCTAATCAGAGGTCGGCGGTTCGAATCCGGGCACGTACCTCTAACTTTTCGGAGTTATGTGCGTTTTTAAAAATTAAAATATCACTCGCTTCAACGGTGAAGGAAAACATCGCGAGGAAACCTGCACGCCTGAGAGTTCTCCGTAATGTTCTCAAAGGCGTGTGAAGTCTGCCAATCCGCACACGGCCAGCGTGGTGGACTATGGCCGAACCCTTCTCATATTGAGAGGAGATCCGTGCTCTGTAGTGAGCCGACGTGATGATGATTTAAATTTTTGTTTTAATTACTCTTTTGTAGATAAAACGTATCTGAACATTTATGCATTGTTCCATAAGGAATAGCAATGAATCGATTTCATTAAATGTTGCAGCTGAAAATATATATTTATTATATTGTTTAGTATTTGTCTGGTGTGAGGCTTCGGCCGTGGCTAGTTACCACCCTACCGACAAAGACGTGTCGCCAAGCGATTTAGCGTTCTACACGATGTCGCGTAAAAACCAATTAGGAGTGTGCGTTTACCATGCCCCTAACAGGTTAGCCCGCTACCATCTAAGATTGCATCATCACTTACCATCAGATGAGATTGCCGTCAAGGGCTTACTTGTAGTGGATAAAAAAAAATTTATATATTGATTATCATTATTTCTTTCAGATAAACAAAAGTTGCAAAGCAGTATAAAAGTGTTCGTAGAGAATGCGCAGATAGTCTCAAGACCGAATTTCGAAAAGGAGCTCAGTGTTACAGACAGTCCGACAGATTCACAACAAAATTTAACGAAATAATATACCATTACATACATTACCCAAGTGTTATTACATTTACAACGATAACACAGAAATAATACATAACTATTTCTTTATTTTATTTCTCATTTAAATCGGACATGAAAGTGTCCATAGATTTGTTAGTATGTTAGTAATAATTTATCCTTATTGATTCTATATACGAGTATATATAAAAGGAAGTCGTGTTAATTATTCCATTTATAACTCAAGAACGGCTGAACCGATTTGACTGAAAATTGGTGGGAAGGTAGATTAGAACCAGGAAATGGACATAGGATACTTTTTATCCCGTTACATTTCCCGCGGGAATTATTCATAATACCTAACCTGTATTTCACATCAATAACCTATAACTATAGGTTCAGCTTACCAAGGAAATTTTCCTTGAATTGGTGGCTTATTCCATAGGAGTTTTTAAAAACCACGCGGACGAAGTCGCGGGCATCGATTAGTTTATATATAAAAGAAAGTCGCGTTAGTTACACTGTTTATAACTCAAGAACGGCTGAACCGATTTAACCGGCTTAAAATCGGTGACGAGGTAGCTCAGAATCCTAATCCGAGGTCGGAGGTTTGAACCCGGGTACGTACCTATAACTTTTCGGAGTTATGTGCGTTTTTAAGCGTAATTAACATATCACTTGCTTCAACGGTGAAGGAAAACATCGTGAGGAAACCTGCAAGCCTGAGAGTTCTCCGTAACGTTCTTAAAGGCGTGTGAAGTCTTCCAATCCATACACGGCCAGCGTGGTGGACTATGGCCGAACCCTTCTCATTTTGAGAGGAAACCCGCGCTCTGTAGTGAGCCGGCAATGGATTGATCACGATGAGACGTGTGAAGTCTACCAATCCGCACACGGCCAGCGTGGTGGACTATGGCCGAACCCTTCTCATATTGAGAAGAGACCCGTGCTCTGTAGTGAGCCGGCAATGGGTTGAATCATGATGATGTTGATCTAACCTCCACATAATGTGGGATAAGGGCATCGATGTCACCTCCATATGCCGTGTATGCCGCCCCTTAGGCCATCATTAAGGCAGATCGTTTTCTTAATCGATTACGCTATAATATGAACGTGTGTAGACGCGGTAAGTAAATAGTTTTTCTTAATGCATTTTCGTTGTTCTCTCACGGGTTATTAGTTAAAAGGCTTGGACCATTCCGTCAGATGGTATACGCTTGATAATCACTGTGGGTTGTTTTGTTTAACCGATATATATATGTCGGCGCGAAGAAGTTATTAACTTTATTCAGCGGCGCCAAAACCTCAAGAATTCAATAATTACCCACATTTTAATTATTGATGATTTTGCTAACACAATTTAGACAGTGACAATCAACTTTGTACAAGCATGTTTTGTGCTATAAATACAGGCGGTCGATGCCTTTGGCGGATTCTCTCGCTCGAGACGTCGTACTGTTCGGACCTCAAAGTTATTATCGCAATAAAAGTGTAAACCGGCAAGTTGTGGTTTTAATTACTATGAGCGAAAGTTAACAAAATCGTGACGTCAGCAATATTGATTGACGCGACATATATATATATATATATATCTTATATATATAATTCTCGCGTCACAATGTTCGTTCCCATACTCCTCCGAAACGGCTCGACCGATTCTTATGAAATTTATTATGCATATTCAGTCTGATAGTCTCCTTTTTTTTCCGCTGGGAAGTGCTTTTACGCATCCCCTCCGGAGGCGACGCAGGCAAGACTGCGCCGCTTCCGACGTGGTATGTGGGACTCCCCGGCGGCCAGACTGGCGACCAGAATACCCACTAAAACCCAGCGATGCTCCTTCGCGTCGCCTGGTGGCTGGGTCACGGGAACACTGATGCACTCGACCGCGGAGTCTGATAGTCTGAGAATTGGCTACTATCTATTTTTCAAACCCCTAAGTGATAAGGGGTGTCCACACCAAAATTTTATTTTTTATTTTTTGGTTTTTTTTTAATTACGTGGCATTAAAAAAATACACACAGCCCTAAATTTTCACCCTTCTATCGCCAACCCCTATTTTTTAGTAGTCATTTTAGTAATTCATTAATTTGTCATCCCGCTCGATAACTGAACAATTATCGTCTTTATTGTGAATGTTTTTCACTCTAATTCGACTAAAATTTCCCTGAGCTGATTGTAAAGCTAAATTTATTGAACATAAACAATATTTATGTTATTTTCATATTCCCTCATCGTTCACAGCGCTCCATGTCACTCATATACCACATCCTTACACACAATAAGTTAGTTATTTTTCTCTACAATAGAAATTTCCTAGAAATAATTTATATGGCGAAACAACGTTTGCCGGGTCAGCTACTTTATATATATATCGCAACATCGTACGACAGAGTCGAAACTCTCTCCATTCACATGGAAACTGTTAAAGTTTATGAAAATGATTAATTCATGATTAAGTTTTATGAAAATAACTAGTTGGTGTCCGCGACTTCGTCTGCGTAGGATTAGTATTTCTAGTAGCTTATATTAGCTCCAAATGATGTAGCGTGAAAGACATATTTTATCAAGTATAAATAACAGAAGCGATAAAAGTATCTATGTATCTATTTTCATGTAGGAGTCGATTTATTACAACCAAATGTGCGTTTGAAATAAATTATCAATTTTTGTTGAAGTTATGGTTCGCTATTTCGGCTATAATGGCTTACACATAATATAGCCGAAGCCAAGTTCACGGTAATACACTACTAAATGGAGCCAGTCCCAGCATTCATCATGATCAACCCATTACAGGCTCACTACAGAGCACGGGTCTCCACTCAATATGAGAAGGGTTTGGCCATAGTCCACCACGCTGGCCGTGTGCGGAACTCTCAGGCGTGCAGGTTTCCTCACGATGTTTTCCTCCGTGACGCAGTCGCATTATAAAGTTAGAGGTCCTGGGTTTGATTCCCGGCTCGATCTGGTCTGGTGGGAGGCTGCGGCCATGGCTAGTTACCACCGTACCGACAAAGAAGGGTCGCCAAGCAATTTAGCGTTCCGGCACGTCATCGCGTAGAAAAAAAATAGGAGTATTGGTTTACCATACCCCTAACAGGTTAGCCCGCTACCATCTTAGACCGCATCATCACTTACTATCAGGTGGGATTTTTTTTTTCGGACTGTCTAGCTGTACAAACCCTATTGGTTGCCACAGCGTAACCGGGCTGTTTGGTGAGCTTTGGAAAGAAGCTCTGCCAGAAGAAATTTTGAGCCTAGGGCTCGAAAAAACTAAGGGAACGTCTGCCTAAGGGCGCCTCCTGTGAGGCCGAACCTCGGCTTAGGCGACGTTTGGGATAACGGGGGGGTCGGACGGCGGTGGGCGAGAGGGTTGGGGTGTCGGATTGATTGATCAGGTGAGATTGCTGTCAAGGGCTAGTATTGTAAATTAAAAAATATATATATTTTAATTGCTTAAAAACGCAAATAGCGCGCATAACTCCGAAAAGTTAGAGGTCGCCCGGGATCGAACCCCCGACCTCTGATTGGGTTTTTTTTGTGTTATCCGCGTCTCACTATAATAATAAATTATTAATAGCTGTGGAGTTAGAGCAATTCACAGCCAAGCTTTTTTATCGCTTATGTAATCATAATATCGTAATATGCTAAAATAAGTATTACACACACAAATTACTTTTAAAACCAAATCACATCTAAACACACGAAATTTTTTTTTTTTATCCACTACAAGTTAGCCCTTGACGGCAATCTCACCTGATGGTAAGTGATGATGCAGTCTAAGATGGTAGCGGGCTAACCTGTTAGGAGCATGGTAAACCGATACTCCTAATTGGTTTCTACGCGACATCGTGCCGGAACGCTAAATCGCTTGGCGACACGTCTTTGTCAGTAGAATAAAATAGAAATAGACATAAGTTAAGATTATACAAAACTAGAACAGATTACGGCAGTAAAACAATACAGGTTGAGGGACAAAAAATGTATAATAGCTTACCCAAAGATATTTTTTGCGAAAAGTCATTTGCATCGTTCAAAATTAAACTCAAAAAGCATTGTGTAAATTTATAAACACGCCACTTTTGGCCTACTATTTCTTTATTGTAAACTGTTTTATTTTATTAATTTCTCATTAAGTGAAATTGTTTCTTCTGAGAATAAAGATCTTTAAGCCTAACCTAAGTATGTCAGCAATATTTCATTACTGCTTTATTACTAGATAAACGATTGTTATTTTTACATTCAGTTTCATACAATGCTTACTCTATTGACTAACAGATTACGTTAATATAGGTAAACTATTAATAGCAAGCGGTGATAGGCGAACTATTATTAGGAATTGAAGCGGTGATAGCCTAGTGGTTAGGTCGTCAGCCTCCTAATCAGAGGTCGGCTCGAATCTGAGCACGCACCTCTAAGTTTTTTTTTTTTTATACACTACAAGTTAGCCCTTGACGGCTATCTCACCTGGTGGTAAGTGATGATGCCGTCTAGGATGGTACCGGGCTAACCTGTTAGGAGTATGATAATCCCATACTCCTAGTTGGTTTCTACGCGACATCGTGCCGGAACGCTAGAATCGCTTGGCGACACGTCTTTATCGGTAGGGTGGTAAGTAGCCACGGCCGTAGCCTCCCACCAGACAAAGACAAAGTTTTCGGAGTTATGTGCGTTTTTAAATAATTAAAATATCACTTGCAGGATTAAAACATCGTGAGGAAACCTGCACGCCCGAGAGTTCTCCGTAATGTTCTCAAAGGCGTGTGAAGTCTGCCAATCCGCACATGGCCAGCGTGGTGGACTATGGCCGAACCCGTCTCATATTGAGAGGAGACCCGTGCTCTGTAGTGAGACGGTAATGGGTTGATCACGATGATTAATAGGCAAATATAAGTAAATATCCGTGAAGTCTTGTATAAATTGGAGACTGATTTGTAATGTTTAATTTAAATACATTTATTTTAACATGATAATAATAAAATGCATAAATGTTAATGGATTATTTATCTGTAACGCAAGATCTATTAAAAAAAATATTATTATCTATGCTACCGTAATGAAGTGCATTCAATCGCAAATAATTAATCTATATAATTATCTATTCGAAGATATGACACCACGGAGTTTATCAGCAAATATTTCACTTAAATACCTTCTTAATTTTCTTTATCTGTAACATATTATTTATAAATGTAAAATCAACTTGAATTATTAATGGTTTTACTATTGCTTAGCATACTTATTTAATTTATATTATATCAGTATTTATATATTATACTAAGTCGAATGCTATCTTTCCGAAAATAAATTAAGTGAAGTGACACTATATATGAAAAATTGGCATTTTCCGTCGTTCGCACAATATCTATATATATAAAAGCGAAAGGTCACTTACTTACATACTTACTGATTAAACACGAGATCTCAAAAACTATTGTACGTATAAAGCTATAATTTAGCAAGTAGGTAGTCGATAGTTAAGAGATGTCAGCTAAGAAAGGATATTTGGAAATTCCACTCCTAAGAGGGTAAAATAGGGGTTGGAAGCTTGTAATATATATTTTATTTATCTTTTTCCCTCGGTTTAAGTTAACTCTGCTTTGTTTATTTATTTATTACGGAAAATCAACGGTCAATACATTTTTCATGACCATTTTTTACCGTTGTGAGCTAATGTGAATGTTTAGCTTTTTACAGGTTTTGTAACTTGGTTGGTAAGAGATGGTTTAGTCTAAGATGGTAGCGGGTTAACCAGTTGTATTGTATTGAACCCTTAACCCTAGTAGGTTTCCAAGCTTCGAATAAAAAAAACTCGTCTTTATCGGTATAATGGGTGGTAACTGGCCACGACCGAAGCTTGCTATCGGACAAAAAAAAAACACATTTTTAGCTTTTTTTAAACCACCTCTGTACTGATTCAAAAAATATTTATTTTTATTTATTCTTTATTTGTACACCACAATAAAAATAGATATAAAAGGCGGCCTTATCGCTTAAAAGCGATCTCTGCCAGACTACCTTAGGATTAGGAAATAATATATATTAGTATTTGTACAAAATAATTGATATTATTTTATAATATTTAACAAAAACTAATTTTATATACGTCATTTCAAAAATTATTCAATGACGAAAAATGGAATATATTTTTTTAAGTATAGGAATACAATTAAATATATTATTTATGTGTCTCGAAGTTTTAGCCATATTATCTCGTAAGTATATCTTTGATTATTATTTATCTGTGATAATTCTATAACCTATGCTCTCACGTAATTAATCTGTGTCAGATATTACTAGACTCACAGAACCTAGATTCTAGTGAGATTTCCACTTGTATATAGAGTGTGACAAATAATTGTGCCGTGTTATACTGAGCAGTGCCAAATATTGATCGAGGTAACGTCTTTACGTGTAATCTACATTCTGACGTATTTGTTTATTTATATTACTAACACGTTTTTAGTATATTACAGAAATAAGTGCAATGTAGAGCACGTGTATACAAGTAAGAATCGACCTTGTGATAATGGTCCTACCATAATAATTCTAAAGATTTATATAGGTAATTCAATTAAAAATAGCCTTATTCTTGTAAACCTATTGCAGGCATCTATGAATCGTTCATATATAATGTATTTTCCAATATTTTAGTTTGTGAGGTTATGAAGCGGTGATAGCCTAGCGGTTAGGGCGTCAGCCTGCTAATCAGAGGTCGGCGGTTGGAATCCGGGCACGCACCTCTAATTTTTCAAAGTTATGTGTGGTTTGCGCAATTAAAATATCACTCGCTTCAACGGTGAAGGAAAACATCGTGAGGAAACCTGCACGCCTGAGAGTTCTCCGTAATGTTCTCGAAGGCGTGTGAAGTCTGCCAATCCGCACACGGCCAGCGTGGTGGACTATGGCCGAACCCTTCTCATATTGAGAGGAGACCCGTGCTCTGTAGTGAGCCGATAATGGGTTGATCATGATGATGGAACAACTGGGTTTTTAATATTTACTCGCATAACTTAAATAGATTGTAATGATGTACGTAGGTATGTTTACCTACGTACCTATTGTGAGTTATTTCTCGGTATTTGTGTACGTGACCCGATGCAGATATCGATTTATAAGTCGTCGCCTAAAATAGTTTTTGTTTAAAGAAGTATTTGAACGAATGAAAACCTTATTTTAAATAAAATCAAAATGGCGTATATTATAACCAAACTTTGATACCAATGTTGACTATAGATTTAGAGATTTAATTCAGTTTATTATATCCCTATATAATAAGGTTATTGTCAAAGAATTATTCTATTAATTAATAGATATAAAATATTAATATAATTTTAAATAGCATGTGAGATGGTGATACAAAAAGAAAATTTACCCGGCTAAGTTTGTTGTGGGCTCCTCCTTAGACCGGGGCGCGTTTGGAACCCTCGTAGCTTTAGTTTTAAGTTTACGAATGTAGTTAACGCCATCAAATCACTACTTTGTAAATTATTGACGCGTCAAAAGTGCCTTTTAAAGGACTATTTGAATAAAGATTATTTGAATTTGAATTTAATGTCTTTATGCTTCTAGTTTTTAGACCTTAATAGCGTGTCGTCACAAACACGGTGCGTTGGTTTTTCCCGCGAATCTCGTAATATTGGAACTTCCAAGAAAACGCGCCCTCCGTCGCTCTTATCGTCTATGAAGGCGTGTAGTTATATTCTTTGACATACGTTATTTTTAAATAAATGCAATAAATATCAGAACCGGCGAAAAGATTTGAGTCCGCAACAAAAAGTCCGATTATATTGATTAACATTGAGAAGCTGTGATAGCCTAGTGGTGAGGACGTCCGCCTCCTAATCAGAGGTAGGAGGTTCGGGCATGCACCTCTAACTTTTCGGAGTAATGTTACTTACTATTACACAAGGTTACTTTTCTATTCTTTTGTTATAAGTTCCTTTTTCTGTTTTTTGTTATTTGGTCTTTGTTAATCTAAAAATTTTGCATACTATATTACTAGCGACATATTAGAGTCGACTTAAGTTATTAGGCATGCTGCAGTTACCTCTAAATTGATTTATATGTATATCTTAGCACTTAAGGTTTTTAAAATGTTTATTTTCTTGCATATAATTCTGTTGGTGGCGCTTTGAATAAATAAATGTGCGTTTTTAAGCAATTAAATTATCACTCGTTTCAACGGTGAAGGAAAACATCGCGAGGAAACCTGCACGCCTGAGAGTTCTCCGTAATGTTCTCAAAGACGTGTGAAGTCTGCCAATCCGCACACGGCCAGCGTGGTGGACTATGACCGTACCTTTCTCGTACTTTTTTTTTTTTTCGGACTGTCTATTAGCTGTACAAACCCTATTGGTTGCCACAGCGTAACCGAGCTGTTTGGCGAGCTTTGGAAAGAAGCTCTGCCAGAAGAAATTTTGAGCCCTAGGGCTCGAAGAAACTATGGAAACGACTGCCTAAGGGCGCCTCCTTTGAGGCCGAACCTCGGCTTAGGCGACGTTTGGGATAACGGGGGGGTCGGACGGTTTTCTCGTACTGAGAGGAGACCCGTGCTCTGTAGTGAGCCGGCGATGGGTTGATCATAACTGGCCGCAGCTGCCAGAAGGTGTGAAGGTGTCATACTGTTACAGGTCTGCTGGAATGATAAGCAAACATGAAGGCGTCCACATTCGCTGCCGCAATGGCAGTATTGCTGCTGCACACCTGCGTTTCCTGCAGCAGAAAAGGTAATGCAGCAAGTTGAAATTCAGATACAAGCAATTCATGTTACCCTAGTACAGGCATCTATGTAGCGTTCATATATAACATATTTTCCATTAATTCGTGAGGTGATGGTGACTACATTCGTCAACATAAAACCAGAGCTAGAAGGGTTCCAAACGCGCGACAAATTTAGCCGGGTTTCTCTTTTGTTATCACCTTCTGACAATTAATAATCTATTAATATTAGCTCTAACTTCATAGATGATTATAATTAATTATTGGCTATGTGAGATGGTGATAACAAAAAAAAAACCGGCTAAGTCTGTTCTTAGACCTGGGCATGATTTGAGCCCTCTTTGCTTTAGTTTTAAGTTGGCGATTGTAGTTATCACCATCACTTCACGAATAAAAATAATGGAAAATGTGTTATATATGATCGCTTTATACATGCCTGTAATAGGTTTACATGAATAAAGATATTTTGAATGTGATTTACATTACATGTCATGAAAAGGCCTTTGTCTTTGGATAGATCCATTTTGATGGTGCTAACTTTCCCCGATAGGTACCGGCTGCGAAACCGATGGCGTGAAAGGCATCTGTTTGGGAGTAACCTCTTGCCCCTCCGTTTTCGAACAGTTCTATAAAGGAATGAACCCAACTGTAAGTATATACATGTATTTGATGAAGTGAATATCCAGGATTCAGGCTATGGGTATGCCAAATAACATCAAGATCGGTATAAATTCAAAATTCAAATTCAAAGTAATCTTTATTCAAATAGTCCTTTAAAAGTCACTTTCGATGCGTCAATAATTTACATAGTAGTGATTTGATGGTGATAACTACATTCGTAAACTTAAAACAAAAAAGCTATGAGGGTTCCAAACGCGCCCTGGTCAAAAAGAAGCCCACAACAAACATAGCCGGGTTTTTTATTCGTTATCACCATCTCACATAATGAATAATGTACCTATGGAGATAGAGCAATTCACAGTCAAGCTTTTTTATCCTTAATATCGTAATATGATTTTTCTACAAGCTTTCGTTTTATAAAAACTTTGAACTTATTGATACAATGATATGATCATATAACTGACGATGATTTGTTGCTTTTTCTAATTGCTTTTTTAAGATAAAAAGTACCCATACTCCCATCCACAG
The DNA here is from genome assembly GCA_928268935.1 of Lasiommata megera. Classification (NCBI taxonomy): domain Eukaryota; kingdom Metazoa; phylum Arthropoda; class Insecta; order Lepidoptera; family Nymphalidae; genus Lasiommata; species Lasiommata megera. The sequence goes on along the minus strand of OV743333.1, from coordinate 9,748,455 downwards.
GTTAGCTCTAACATTTAAGACCTTTCCCCCGTCATCCTAAAACCGAGGTTCGGCCTCACCCCTTGAGGCGCCCTTAGGCAGACGTTCCCTTAGTTTCTTCGAGCTCTAGGGCTCAAAATTTCTTCTTTCCTAAGCTCGCCAAACAGCCCGGTTACGCTGTGGCAACCAATAGGGTTAGCACAGCTAATAGTCAATCCGAAAAAAAAACATTGTAGACTGTTCCATCACCCACCATCAAAATAGATTGCAGTCCAGGATAGAAACTATTTGTTTGATGAAATTCATCATGATTAGTAACAGTGGTAACAATATTGAGAGGATACCCGTGCTTTGTACTGAGCCGGCTGGGTCGATCGTGATAAAGGCAGCCTTATCGCTAAAGAGCGATCTTAATTATATTGAAAATATATTCGAAAAGAAATATCTTGCTTATTTAACTTGTATTGACTTTTGCTTACGAATAAATTTGTTTCTATTTCTCATACAGGTGTGTTCAATTGAAGAGGAGATAATTGTGTGCTGCTTGGATCGTCCAGATCGCAGGCAGATACGCTGGTAATATTTTTGTTATCATCATCTCAAATGTCACTTCTAACTTCACACATTATTAAAGTCAATTCAACTGATAGGTCTCCATTATTATTCACTAGCTGACACTCGCGACTTCGTCTGCGTTAAGTTAGTGTGTGTGTGTTTGTTTGTCTTCCGATCACGAAGAAATGGATTACTAAACTGACGACCTTGAAATAATTACAGGATAAACATTAAAGTATCTACTTTCTAACAAAAAAAGAATGAGTGAAATACGCGTACGCGTTAATGAATTACAACTAAATACACATTTTGACTTTCATGTCCTCTCCCAAGGGAACGGTTCTGAATTCCAGGATAAAAACAATCCTATATGTTGACCTAGAGTATCAGCTACTGCTATACCAAATTTCATTCAAATCTATCCAGTAGTTTCGGCGTAATACGCGGCCAAATACAGACAGACAAAAAATTGTTTAAGGCTCAATATCGATAGTAAAGCATCCTCCAATTAAGATTTTCAAAATATATTTAATGTACAGAATTCGTCCTCTTACAGTTTTATTATATTATAGTATTGGACAATTTGTAGTGTCTCAAATTCAAATTGTACATCATCATTGTCGACCCACTACCAGGCACTACAGGTCTCCTCTCAATATGAGAAGGGTTTGGCCATAGTCCACCACGCTGGCCGTGTGCGGATTGGCAGACTTCACACGCCTTTGAGAACATTACGGAGAACTCTCAGGCGTGCAGGTTTCCTCGCGATGTTTTCCTTCACCGTTGAAGCGAGTGATGTGTTCATCGCTTCAAAACGCACATAGCTCCGAAAAGTTAGAGGTGCCCAAATTAAAAAAATCCATAGTAAATCAGCCCTTAATTTTAGAATCTTACTGTAAAAGCTGAAATCTTGCACATTTTCCCAAATCGGAAGACAGGCACTGGTCATGTCCTTTCTTTACTGTACTTTGTACTTTTACTTTTTATTTTGTACTGTACTTTGTACTTTTTATTTTATTCCAGTACAAGTTAGCCCTTGACTGCAATCTCACCTCTTACCACGTAAGTGTTGAAATAATATAAAATGATAGCGGACTAACCTTTTCAGAGTTTGGCGTTTATTCATCACTAAACGGTTTCCACGCGACGTCGTACCGGAACGCTAAAACGTTAACTTGTTCTAGGAAGTACTCCAAGGCTCCGGCAGCGTTTGTGAACGATGAAATATGCGAGCCAATTCCCTTCAGTGAGGCGGTGATGAAGACTGGGCAGAAGGCTTTAGACAGTGAGTTTTTCGTAAAAAAACGAAGCCGGCAATGGGTTGATCATGATGATGATGATTCATCATCATAAACATAAACATAAAACCCATTGCCGGCTCACTACAGAGCACAGGTCTTCTCCCAATATGAAATGGTTTGACCGTCCACCACGCTGGTCATGTGCGGATTGGCAGACTTCACACGACTTTGAGAATATTACGGAGAAATCTCAGGCGTACAGGTTTCCTCGCGATGTTTTCCTTCATCGTTGAAGCAAGTGATATTTTACTTGCTTACACCGCACATAACTTTAAAAAGTTAGAGGTGTTCGAACTGCCAACCTGATTAGGAGGCTGACGTCCTTACCACTAGGCTATCACCGCTTTTATCTGAGAGGTAGTATATAATCATAATATATTTAATTTTCAGATTTTCAGCCATACGTGTTAGTACGAGTAATAATTCATCATCATCATCATGAGCAACCCATTACCGGCTCACTACCATAGTCCACCACGCTGGCCGTGTGCGGATTGGCAGACTTAATTATATAATTAGAGTAATAATTAGGCGTTATAAACTATGTTAGTAATTATATAATTAATTAAGCTAATTTATCTCAATTCATGTGCCCTCTTCGCCACTTACAGACTTGTGAATGTACACCCAGTGCGACATAAAGGGTTCTCCCAACTCAAAATAAAAATTCTCTTTATAACGCGGCTTAAGAAGTTTAACATAGAAAATCTCTCTCTATTATTTATAGAGTGTTTGGAGTACCAGGAGATGTTGGTCTTCCCGTGCGAGGAGAGCTTGGCGCTGGCCGGGCGCAGGAGGCGCGCAAATCGCTGCAACTGGAAGCCCGAGAAATTGATCGTGGACGGAGAGAGCGCGTACACGGGCGAGTTCCCGCACTTGGTAAACGGGTCACTCATGTTCAACAAATCCCTCATTATAGGGACGGCTTTAGAGATAACGAATTTAGGGAATGGGACTGCGCCGATTTCGGCGGGGTATGTGGGACTCCCCGGCGGCCATATCTGTGACCAGAATACCAAGGGTTGCCAACCGTACTCTAAAATAGAGTCTTGTACTCTTATTTAATGTAGGTGTTATTAACAACCTGTATAAATAAAGTGCCTTTAAATAAACACAATATTTTCCAAACTGAATTTATAAAATTTTGAATGCAAACAAAAAAAAAATCATAAAATTTCATAAATTATTCACTTTACTAAATAATCCATATTTTGAGATATAAACGGTGTTCTCGCCGCGAATCTAAGAAGCTATATATTTATACATTATGATGTTTTTATTAATTAGGACATATATTTTACAAGTTGTTTGTAAGGGTTAAAACGTTATTAATCTGTATACCATTAGATCGATCATTAACGCTCAAAAAATGGTACGGAAAAGTAGTGCACAAATAGCGACGCGTGCACTCCTTTCCCCCAGTGTGTGACAAGGCTAGACGAAAGTTATAACGTCTAATTGAAACAACAATCGACTAATATACAGTGGTCATGAGTGGGAAGCAAATAGTTCATGAATAATTTAAAAGATGGCGCATTGGAGCTATGCTCCAATTATGGTGTAAAATTAGATACGTAGGATTTTTGAAGCTGCGATAGCCTAGTGGTTAGGGCGTCAGCCTCTTAATCAGAGGTCGGCGGTTCGAATTCGGGCACGCATCTTTAATTTTTCGGAGTTATGTGCGTTTTTAAACAATTAAAATATCACTTGCTTCAACGGTGAAGGATAACATCGCGAGGAAACCTGCACGCCTGAGAGTTCTCCGTAATGTTCTCAAAGGCTTGTGAAGGCGTAATCATTTCTTAATTACCAGTCGTTTAAATAACTTTCTCGTAAAACGGTAATATTGTTTTGATCTTTTGGACGGTAAAGGACAGTTATCCTTTCAACCGAACTTAATTATGAAGAATTTAAGTAATTAAAATATCACTTGCTTCAACGGTGAAGGAAACATCTTGAGGAAACCTGCACGCCTGAGAGTTCTCCATAATGTTCCCAAAGGCGTTTGTAGTCAGCCAAACCGCACACGGCCAGCGTGGTGGACTATGGCCGAATCCGTCTCATATTCAGAGGAGACCCGTGCTCTGTAGTGAGCTGGCGATGGTTTGATCATGATGATGATGACGCAGGATTTAAATTGAAACATACGGATGGTTTCCAGGCGCTCCTGGGTTACGGAGACGTTGACCCAATGTGGCTCAGCGCGGGTTCGCTGCTAAGCGAGAGGTTCGTCCTGACTTCTGGACACTGTGTCTTTAGCGCCTGGAGGTAATCTTTTGGCAGACTTTTTTGGATGCTTCATTTTATTTTAACCACTCCTTAAGAAATTATGTATTCTACCACCACCATATATGTACATAAGAGATATGTACACACATTTAAGCAATTAAAATGTCACTCGCTTCAACAGTCAAGGAAAACATCGCGAGGAAACCTGCACGCCTGGGAGTTCTCCGTAATGTTCTCGAAGTGTGTAGAGATATAATGGTAACAACTACATTCGTAAACTTAAAACTAAAGCTATGAGGGTTCCAACGCGCCCTGCTCTAAGAAGAAGCCCACAGAAGAGGTCCCCGCTATCTTACGTCATTCGGACGTGGGCTCCAACCACGGCCTCGGAGACGTACGGACCACTCACCGTCCGACCCCCCCGTTATCCCAAACGTCGCCTAGACCGAGGTTCGGCCTCACAGGAGGCGCCCTTAGGCAGACGATCCCTTAGTTTCTTCTGGCTAGAAATTTCCAGGGCTCAAAATTTCTCCTGGCAGAGCTTCTTTCCGAAGCTCGCCAAACAGCCCGGTTACGCTGTCGCAACCGTTTAGCACAGCTAATAGTTAGTCCGAAAAAAAAAAGCTGGGTAATTTTTTTTTTGTTATCAACATGCCACTTAAAATCTCACATGCCACTTAAAATTATATTAAGAGCTATCTTATTATTTATAAAGAGTTTATTACACACAAGTTTCCCACCAGACAAAACGAATCATTTCACAGGGGACCTGTCCGGAAAATCACTATCGGCGTTAGACGTAGATCGGAGATCACCTCGACGTCCAGTAAGATATACGACGTGTGGAGAACATATACGCATCCGAAGTACCAGTCGCCGCTCAAGTACCATGACATCGCTCTCTTGGAGACAGACAGACGGTGAGTACGCCATATTTTTAAACAATAAACAGCAAGTATAATTTGCTATATTCCGCCGACAGCCGGGAGATTTGTATAATGTAACACCACACAAAATCTTCCACTAGAACCTCTACGCACGTTTCGACCCGACACCGGATCATCCTCAGGAGATGTTGACTTCACAAGCGCGAAAAGTAAACACTTACTTTACTTCTTCGAGGTTCTAGTGGAAGATTTTGTGTGGTGGATATTATACAAATCTCCCGGTTGTCGGCGGAATATAGCAAATTATACTTGCTGTTTATTGTTTATCATGGACTTCCGCAAAGTAACGCCTGCTTCTATTCAATATTCGCCATATTTTTTTTCGACTACCTGCGTGGTGCAGTGCGTGCGCTGTCAGATTATAAAGTTGGAGTTACTTGGTTCGATTTCCGGCTCGAGTCTGGTCTTTTGGAAGGCTTGGGCCGTGGCTAGTTACCACCCTACCGACAAATACGTGATGTCCCAAAGCGATTTAGCGTTCTACACGATGTCGCGTAGAAACCAATTAGGAGCGTGGGTTTACCTTACCCCTATCAGGTTAGCCCGATACCTACCGATCCTAGACTGCATCATCACTTACCACCAGGCGAGATTGCCGTCAAAGGCTAACTTGTAGTGTATAAAAAATATATATTTAGTGGCACTTGGGGGATTTAAAGAAAAAATAATTTATTTGATTACTATATGGTTAAAGTTGGAATTATTACATTACAATATTAATAACTAAATAAGAATATAACTGAATCTGGCTGATGTTAGGCTGAGAATTATTAATTCTAGATCTTAACTAGTAGTGATAGGTCATTGCCCCTAATAAAAAGTTTCAGCGATGGTAGATTAGAGTAGACTCACAATTCATCTTAACCAGCGTAAAGTCAAAAATAAACAAGGCTAGTTAGAAGACTAAGAGTCGCATAGTAACCTTTGCCTAGAATAGGTAAGTCTAGTTTTATTGGGTTTCTTAACTAGCCGCAGAAATAACTTTGGCTCGAATAGATTACACTAGTTTGAGTGGAACTCCTAACTAGCCGCACAAATAACTTTGTCTCGAATAGATTAGACTAGTTTGAGTGGGACTCTTAACTAGCCGCACAAATAACTTTGTCTCGAATAGACTAGACTAGTTTAAGTGGGACTCTTAACTAGCCGCACAAATAACTTTGTCTCGAATAGATTAGATTAGTTTGAGTGGGACTCTTAAATAGAGGAACAAATAACTTTGTCTCGAATATACTAGACTAGTTTAAGTGGGACTCTTAACTAGCCGCACAAATAACTTTGTTTCGAACAGTTTAGACTAGGGCTAACTTGTAGTATAAAAGAAAAAAATATCCATCGGTTTTCGTCATTTGGTAGGAATAGGTTGGAATTTCGTCATCCACTCGATCTGGTGTTCTTATATCTACTTTGATGCAGGATGCATCTGGACCGTTTCGCGGTACCCGCCTGCCTGCCCACGGGGGGGCGTGTCGACGACGCCGAGGTGGACGTCGCGGGCTGGGGCGACACCAGCTACGGGAGCCGCGTCATGTCCGATGTTCTTCAAAAGGTTAGTACAACACCACAGTAGTTTACGGTGTTGGGAGAGAAAGAAAGAAAATGTATTTTATTTATGTTTTCATTTCAGTTCAAAGTTTTTATAAAACGAAAGCTTATAGAAAAATCATATTACGATATTAAGGATTATAAAAACGATAAAAAATGCTCGTTTTTAAGTTGTGCATATTGTTGTGATTTGTATATTGAATAATAATTCATTCATGATCAACCCAATACCGGCTCACTACAGAGCACAGATCTCCTCTCAATATGAGAAGGGTTTGGCCATAGTCCACCACGCTGGCCGTGTGCGGATCGGCAGACTTCATACGCCTTCGAGAACATTACGGAGAACTCTCAGACGTGCAGGTATCCTCGCGATGTTTTCCTTCACCGTTGAAGCAAGTGATATTTAATTTTTTTTAAAACGCACGTAACTTCGAAAAGTTAGGAGGCCCGGATTCGAACCACTGGCCTCTGATTAGGAGGCTGACGTCCTAACCACTAGGCTATCACAGCTTCGCATGAATAATAATTATTAATGTTTATCTTGGTCCGCATCCGAAACGTGGTCGCTCACTATGGGCCTCATAAGAAGGCTCAGAGTCACTCAGCGAGCAATGGAGAGAGCTATGCTAGGAGTATCTCTACGTGGTCAAATCAGAAATGAAGAGATCCGTAAAAGGACCAGAGTTACCGACATAGCTCAGCGAGCTGCGAAGTTGAAGTGGCAATGGGCGGGGCACATAGCTCGGAGAACCGATGGACGTGGGGGCCCAAGGTGTTTTTATGGTGACCCCGCACCGGTAAACGTAGCGTTGGTCGACCCCCAACAAGGTGGACAGACGACATCAAACGAGTCGCAGGGAGCCGCTGGATACAAGCGGCCCAAGATCGTGGCCATTGGAACTCCCTACAAAAGTCCTATGTCCAGCAGTGGACGTCTATCGGTTGAAATGATGATGATGATGATGGTCCGCATTAATATGAAATACTAGATGATGCCCGCGACTTCGTCTCATGGAAATATCTTCACGTTTCATGTTAGGTGACGTTGACAAAGTTCACGGACGAGGAGTGTACTGACAAGCTGAAGGGGGTACGGCTTCTGCCGGACGGCTTCGACCCCGTTACGCAGATATGTTACGGAGACAGGACGTCCGGAAAGGACTCTTGCAGCGTGAGAATTTATTCATTATGGCCACCACATTCAATTTCATATAATTCCAAACAGTAAACAGCAAGTATAATTTGCTATATTCCGCCGACAACCGGAAGGATTTGTATAATATAACACCACACAAAATCTTCCACTAGAACCTCCAAAGAGGATTTTGTGTGGTGGTGTATACTTGCTGTTTATTGTTTATCATGGACTTCCGCAAAGTAACGCCTGCTTCTATTCATATAATTTCAACAAGAGGCTTACATAATTAAATTTAATTAATAATATGTATTTTTTTGACACACTACAAGTTAAACAATAAACAGCAAGTATAACTTGCTATATTCCGCCGACAACCGGGAGATTTGTATAATATAACACCACACAAAATCTTCCACTAGAACCGAGAGGAGAAACTTTACTTTTCTCGCTTGTGAAGTCAACGTCTCCTGAGGATGGTCCGGTGTCGGGTCGAAACGTGCGTAGAGGTTCTAGTGGAAGATTTTGTGTGGAGTTATATTATACAAATCTCCCGGTTGTCGGCGGAATATAGCAAATTATACTTGCTGTTTATAGTTTATCATGGACTTCCGCAAAGTAACGCCTGCTTCTATTCATTACACTACAAGTTAGCCCTTGACGGCTATCTCACCTGATGGTAAGTGATGATGCAGATAAGGATGGTAGCGGGCTAACCTGTTAGGGGTATGGTAAACCCATACACCTAACGGGTTTCTACGCGACATCGTGTAGAACGCTAAATCGCTTGGCGACACGTCTTTGTCGGTAGGGTGGTAACTAGCCACGGTAAAGCCTCCCACCAGACCAGACTCGAGCCGGGAATCGAACCCAAGACCTCCAACTTTATAATGCGACAGCTCACGCACTGCGCCACGGAGGTCGTCAAAAAAAGTTTGTTTTAAGAATATTCTCCTAAAGAACAAACTTTTTACTTTCAACTTAAAAGTGATTACAGAATAGGGTCGGATTGAATAAAACTCAGATAAACTTGAAAAAAAGGTATATTAAACAACATGCTCGCAACAAAAATTAAATCAAATCAAAATAGTTTTCACAAATACCTACTTTTGTTTTGTAGATAGCAAAGTGTTACATCTATTATGTTATATAGTTATATAAACGTATAATGGTCATTACATCATTATATATTATATAAGCTTAATAATTATAATATATATTGTGATGAAAACAAATAAGAAGTGTCAATCAAAATTACAGATTAATATAAAAACGCGAATAGAACATATGATTCTAAAAGAATAATTTATCGAATTAAATAAATTGCCGCTTTGTCAAGGCATCCGGCGCCATCTTTTTCTCCTGTTTATTTAAAGATCACGTGATCAAAAAACGCGCGAATCACAATTTATATTAAACCTTATTTAAAATTTAAAAAAATATATTCTTATTAAATATTTATAAAAGCTTTTCAAATTATTATTGTTTAATTAAAAATAATATACTTTAATCCGGATTGTCCGGAATTTACAAATCAAAAGTACTGTAGTCATATTATGATCTTAATTATAATTCTAATATATTTTGAAATAACACAATGGCAGTTATTAATCTCAAAAAAGAACTAAAGTATTTTAATATAAGATAAGATGATGACTGAACCCCCTTTTTTTATCAGGGTGACAGTGGGGGATCAGCGGTAGTCAAACACCCGGATGTCTACTGCATGTACAACTTGGTAGGGGTGATATCCTGGAGTAAGAAGTGTGGGGTACCGAATGTTCCGGGGGTGTATATCCGGGTGGAGCCGTACGTGCCCTGGATAGTGTCGATCGTTTGGCCGGATGAACCAATAAGCTCCGGTTAATGCTGCTGATATATGACAGAGAAAATTACAATGCGTTGTCTCAATTTCCTTACGTAATCCATGTATACGCTACTCACGTTAATATTGACACTGTTTCATGGCTTCATCTATTTAATTTGAGGCTTAGGAACATAATTATTCTTTAAGTACCCACATTTTGTGAATAAAATTAAAACAAGCTTATTTTTACGCAAAACGTCCTGCCCGAGTTTCCGCCATATTCATAAAAGATGTGTTAGTGAAATTTTTTAAACCTATATCTATGTAATGCTCAAATATTCTTATATATCAGGCAATGTTTAAAAAAAAAAAAACTTATATGAAATAGGTACGTATATTCTTTGATCCCAAATAAGGAAAAGTTTTAAAGAAACACGGAATGTTTCCAGTGTCAGTCATACCAATCCTTCCGCGCGTCAAGTTAAGTTGAACGGACTATACGTATTATAATGCTTAATCGTATCTATTGACGCAGGCTATACGAATCGGCCTCTCATACAGCCTACATCAATTTTCTTTTTCAAAAATGATAATGGCGGACAATACGTAAGACAAGTCCTTTACTAAAATATTTAAACCCTTTTACTTACAATATAAGTGAAGTTACCTAGCTTTATCTAGCACCGTTTAGATTAAAAGGTGCTACATAGTTTTATTTGCGTCCCTAAACTAGTCGATATTAAGTTAAAAATGTATTAAGTAATAATCTATGTATAGACATTTTTTTAAAATTAAAATCGTTGCACTATTTTTAAATAGAAACATAAAAGATGTTAAAAAATCAAGAAAAAAAAATAGTTTTTTTTTAAATTGATGTTTAAAAAGAATTTACGCTAGAAGGTAATGCAATGATTCTTTATAGGAATATGTAAAAATAGAATAGGTATTTATTAATAATCGTATTATGCAGAATTAATTATAATTTTAATAATAATAGATTTATTACATTAAATGTTTATAATATATGAATTGTTTTTATAGCAATGACTGGTTCACACATTCCGTATTATATCTAAGCATTAATATAAGGTCATAATATAAGGGAGATAAACAGGGAGTAAGCGGTGATAGCCTAGTGGTCAGGGCGTCAGGGTCCTAATCAGAGGTCGGCGGTTCGAATCCGGGCACGCCTCGAACTTTTCGGAGTTATGTGCGTTGTTAATTAAAATATCACTTGCTTCAACGGTGAAGGAAAACATCGTGAGGAAACCTGCACGTCTGAGAGTTCGCCGTAATGTTCACAAAGGCGTGTGAAGTCTGCCAATCCGCACACGGCCAGCGTGCATGCGAATTGTACACTCTATGTATTTGTAAAAACGCACATAACTCCGAAAAGTTAGAGGTGCGTGCCCGGATTCAAACCGCCGACCTCTGATTAGGAGGCTGACGCCCTAACCACTAGGCTATCACCGCTTCACCAATCCGCACACGGCCAGCGTGGACTATGGCCGAACCCTTCTCATATTGAGAGGAGACCCGTGCTCTGTAGTGAGCCGGTAATGGGTTGATCATGATGATATATATCTTTTACGAAAGATAAAAAAAAATGGTTTGTCAAAAAAAAACTTTTACGGCGCCAAAATTATAAATGCTGGGTATTAGAAGTAACATAGGATATTTCTTAAAAACAAAATTTTTATAATCTAGTTATCATATTTAATCATATCTATGTAATCTCTGATACTTATATAATGTTAAAATCTAGTTGTAAAATAGAAATATGCGGTACGGAAATTACGACGCTAATGTTCGGACTTAAGGTCCTTTTTACTTTGGCGTTACAATGTTATGATGCTCGATAGCGACGCTAATATTGCGAGAGTACGAATCTTGTGGCAAGGCCAGTGTCGGCTTAGTACCCCGTCCAGTCCAGATGTCGGTGCTCGCGGGTCCGCTCGGCGATCCAGTCCGCGAAGTGGGTGACGTTGGTGTTGATGGCCGCCAGCCCGTCGCGGATGCTGTGCAGGTACACGCCGTACACCGTGTACACGTCGCTGCTGGATTGCTGCAGAACAATACCCAGTATATTACAAAATAAATCAAGTGTAAATCTATTAATCTCACGACTGCATTAAGGCTATTTTATACACTTGTAGTCAGTTTTGTGGACTAATAATAATAAAAAAAAAAACCATTTATTTAATTATTTATTTACAGTTATTATTATTAGTATATACTCGTAGAATGAACAGTCCGTCAGTTATGTGGGTAGACGTGGGTAGTTTCGGGCAAAGAAACCAGATACTCTTGGTAGAACAGAATAACAATTATAGGTATGGTAATTTATAAGGAGCAGACTACACGGTCCACCAAGTACGACTATGCACTACCGCGAGACACGGTAAACCCACGCTCCTAATTGCTTTCTACGCGACACCGTGCCGGAACTTGGCGACACTTCTTTGCCGGTAGGGTGGTAATTAGCCACGGCAAAAGCCTCCCACCAGACCAGACTCCAACCCAGGACCTCCAACTTTACAATGCGCCACGGAGGTCTTACTCTCTATGTGTTGTTCTGATAAATAAACATTCTCTATTCTGTTCTTAATGAGCTCCAAAGATCGCAGTACACATGTGCGGCAACGGAACTCCCTTACCTCGTCTAAGCAGAACAGCCCTCCCCCGAACTGGGGGGTGTAGTCTCCCCGGTACGAGGCCGCACACATCAGCGAGTTGTCTAGCGGCATGTTGTTTTCATTGCACTTCACCTGGCGCGGCAACACCTGGTTGATCTGGAACATTCCGAACCTCAGTGGCGAGCACCCCATGCATGCGCAAAAGCAATGCATACCCAAGAGCCTCTGGAGAAGGTAACACATTTGCGAGAAATTTGTGTCAGATTCGCTTTGGCTTTATAGAAATATTAGATATAAAATGTATGGCCTTCTTTCTCCTTCCCATCACGTTTATATCTTTCTTCTATGTCATGTAACGAAGGGTGTTTTAACGTGACGCGTCCATTTAACATGACGTGTCCTTAAAATCCCGCTATATGAAAATTTATCAAGAAAACTACTCAGGTATTATAAATGGAAAGATTAGAAGTGCAATGTATGGCTTTCTTTCTCATTCCCTTCACGTTATACCTTTCCTCTCTGTCATGTAACGATTGTTATTTTAACGTGACGCCTCTATGAAATTCCCCTATATAAAAAACGTACTAAGAAAACTATTTAGGTATTATAAATAGAGATAAGACGTACAATGTATGGCTTTCTTACTCCTTCCCTTCACGTTTATATCTTTCTTCTCTGTCATGTAACGAAGGGTGTTTAAATGAATACACTTGTATAGCATACTACAAGGTAGGAAAAAAAAACAGAACACAGAAACAGTAGGTATACAATTTGGCGGCCTTATCGCTACATAGCGATCTCTTCCAGGCAACCAAAGAGTGAACTATATATATTTATATATATAAAAGCGAAAGGTCACTTACATACAGATTAAAAACGAGATCTCATAATAAAAAAATAAGCAAAATCTATCATCCCCTATTTTACCACCACCACTTAACAGGTAATATTAAAAAAAAAAATTAATGTACATGTTTTTTATTTATTATTATTAATCTTAATGCAATTTTTTGTGTTTCTAACTCTAAAAACAAAGAAATTTCATACAAACTTCCAACCAATATGTTACCCCCTTAGGGATTGAATTTCCAAATATCCTTTCTAAGCTGACATCTCTTAACTATCAACTACCTACTTGCTAAATTATAGCTTTATACGTACAATAGCTTTTGAGATCTCGTGTTTAATCAGTATGTATGTAAGTAAGTATGTAAGTATGTAAGTGACCTTTCGTTTTTATATATATAGATTGCTATTAAACGTTAAGATTACTTGAAATTCCGCTACCATTTATTCTCGTCACTCGTTGTAGACAGAGTTGTAAATAAACGTTTCTCACAAAATAATCTTCGCTGGACACGGCGACGCAGGCCGTGCCGTGAAGCGCAGGTTGTATGGGCAGGCACGCGCGATGAGCCCAGTCGGGCAGAGACGCGAGACTGAGCACAGCTATGTCGTTCACGTGGCTGTCTGAACACGAACTTTTTATTCAAAGTTTATATAAAACGTAAGCTTGTAGAAAAGTCCTACTATAGTGTAAAGGATTACGTAAATGATAAACAAGCATGGGTGTGAAATATTGCTCTAATAATATAGCTCTTAGTATAATTTTAAGTGGCATGTGAGATGGTGAAAGAAAATTTACCTGGCTAAGTTTGTTGTGGGCTTCTTCTTAGAGCGGGGCGCGTTTGGAACCCTCATAGCTTTAGTTTTAAGTTTACGAATGTAGTTATCACCATCAACTCACTGCTATGTAAATTATTGGACTATTTGAATAAAGATTATTTGAATTTGCGGTGTTTGCCTGTAAGTGGCTAAGCATTTTTGTATTGTACCTCAGTAAAAGGTACTGAATCTTGTAAAAAATGTTTTGGCTATTTATTGGCTAACCAAATAAATAAAAAAAAAAATATTCGCTATATTATAATCTGTATAAAAAAATATGGAAGCGTTGATAGTCTAGTGGTTAGGGCGTCAGCCTCCTAATCAGAGGTCGGAGGTTCAAATCCGGGCACGCACCTCTAGCTTTTCGAAGTTATGTGCGTTTTTAAGCAATTAAAACACCACTTGCTTCAACGGCGAGGAAACCTGCACGCCTGAGAGTTCTCCGTAATGTTCTCAAAGGCGTGTGAAGTCTGCCAATCCGCACACGGCCAGCGTGGTGGACTATGGCCGAACCGTTTTCATATTGAGAGGAGACCCGTGCTCTGTAGTGAGCTGGCGATGGGTTGATCGTGATGCTGATGTTTTTATTTACGCGGACATCCGTCAGCTAGCTAAGAACATAATAGAACCGCTGTGGCACCTTTATCATAATCGTTGTGCACGTCAATCTTCCGAACGTATATAGGGTCGTAATTGTTCGGATTCTCCTCGAAGAGGACCCTCAGCGCCTCCGGGTTGAGGCCGTCAACGCAAGAGGCAGCGGTCAACAGAGTGCGACCCTCTTGGTTGATGTACGTGGCAGCGCAAAGAGGTGTACCAGGGTCTTGGAAGCTGAAAACAGTTGACAAAAGATCTGCTATTTGAAAGAAAGGTATTTTTTTTAATTTGATGCGATATATTATATTATTATTTATTTGTACACCACATATTAATAGAAATAATAAGAAAAACAAGAAGAAACAGGATACAAAATCGCTTAGTAGCGATCTCTGCCAGGCAACCTTAGGATTAGAAGAAGAAAGTAGGTGGCGTAAGTAGTAATATAAGCAAAACCCTGCATACTAATAACTACATACTAATACATACACCGGGTTACATAAATAATACAATACATTAATAAATATGAAATAAATTTACTTATATATACCTTATAATATCGGAGGAAGTAGTCAAATAAAAGTTGGTTATTGGTTTTTATTGGTTTTTAACATTGTTAAATACTTTTTTAAACCTTAATTATATAAGATATATATATATATATATATATATATATATATATATATATATACATTATGATGTATTTATTAATTAAGACATATATTTTACAAGTTGTTTGTAAGGGTTAATCTGTTTACTTAAAAAGAGTATAAAACTTTTTTTTTAATTTGATGCGATATATTATATTATTATTTATTTGTACACCACATATTAATAGAAACAATAAGAAAAACAAGAAGAAACAGGATACAAAAGGCGGCCTTATCGCTTAGTAGCGATCTCTGCCAGGCAACCTTATTAGGGAAAAAGAAAGTAGAAGAAAGTAGGTGGCGTAAGTAGTAATATAAGCAAAAACCTGTATACTAATAACCACATACTAATACATACACCGGGTTACATAAATAATACAATACATTAATAAATATGAAATAAATTTACTAATATATACCTTATAATATCGGGGGAAGTAGTCAAATAAAAGTTGATTATTGGTTTTTATTGGTTTTTAACATTGTGAAATACTTTTTTAAACCTTAATTATATAAGATATATATATATATATATATATATATATATATATATTAATAAATATATATATATATATATATATATATATATTTATTAATTACGACATATATTTTACAAGTTGTCTGTAAGGGTTAAAACGTTATTAATCTGTCTACGTACAAAAGAGTATAAAACTCGACTAGAATACTATTATTGATGTATTAACTTGGTTGTCATCGTGTAGTGCCGCCACGCTATTGGTTCCCGCCAAAACGGTGGCCAGTGATTGGTCCACGAGAAATAGCAATAATGGACGCCACGAGGACTAATGCCCTCCAGTGATGACCTTGGCGCAGTGCGTGCGCTGTCGCTTAGAGGTTCTGGGTTCGATTCCTGGCTCGAGTCTAATCTGGTGGGAGGCTTCAGCCGTGGCTAGTTACCACCCTACCGACCAAGAAGTGTCGCCAAGCGATTTAGCGTTCTGGCACGATGTCGCGTAGAAACCAATTATGAGCGTGCGTTTGCCATACTCCTAACAGATCAGCCCGCTGCCATCCTAGACAGCATCATTACTTACAAGGTGAGATAGTCGTCAAGGGCTAACTTGTAGTGTATAAAAAAAGCGACGCAATAATAACTAATAGAATAGAATAATAACTAATAGAAAAGAATAAATAGCATAACTAATAGAATAGACCATTAAAAGAACACATCTGCTAACTGGTAAATCCTGGCCCTCCAAGGGTACTCTCCTGGCAACACGGAGCGGATCTTCGGCCTCAGCGCTCGCGGGTACCCATCCGGGTTCTGCTTGCCGCACCTGGACTGATCCACATTCTCCTTCTCCCTGGAAACCAATCACCATCAACATTACCTTGGAGCACGCGTTGCCCGACTTATGGCGAAGAAACTTGCAACTATGGCCTTGATTTATGGCCATGTATACCTTCGCTTATAGAAAAATCCTATCAACCCAAGCTTTTTATCGTTTATATAATCCTTACGATATTATGGATTATATAAACCTTCGAGGGAGGCTTCGGCCGTGGCTAGTTACCACCCTACCGACAAAGACGTGTCGCCAAGCGATTTAGCGTTCCGGCACGATGTCGCGTAGAAACCAATTAGGAGTGTGGGTTTACCATACCCCTAACAGGTTAGCCCGCTACCATCTTAGACTGCATCATCACTTACCATCAGGTGGTATTGCCGTCAAGGGCTAACTTGTAGTGGATAAAAAAAAAAAAAAACTATAAAAAGCTTGGGTGTTAATTGCTCTAACTCCATAGCTAATTAAAAATTATTATTGTCTATGTGAGATGGTGATATAAAAAACTTGGCTAAGTTTGTGTGCTTCTTAGACATGTCTTTCTTAGACTTATCATTCCAGATTCATCTGCTCAATTGACCTTGAAGGAATTTGCACAGAAACTTTCTATTCTGGAATACCAAATAGGACCATTTTTTGCGGTCAAAAATTTATTAAATTTGTAAGAATAGAAGCTAAGTTTGTTGACTTGTTAGAGCAGGGCGAGTTTGGAACCCTCACAGCTTTAGTTTTAAGTTTACGAATGTAGTTATCACCATCACCTACTGTGTAATTTATTGACGCGTTTAAAGGTTTATTTCAATAAATTTTATTGATTGATTGATTGATTTATTTTTCGGAGTTATGTGCGTTTTTAAAAAATTTTAATGCAAAAAAATATCGGATTAGTATTTTAATAAATCAATCATCATCATCATGATCAACCCATTGCAGGCTCACTACAGAGCACGGGTCTCCTCTCAATATGAGAAGGGTTTGCCATAGTCCACCACGCTGGCCGTGTGCGGATTGGCAGACTTCACACGCCTTTGAGAACATTATAGAGAACTCTCAGGCGTGCAGGTTTCCTCGCGACGTTTTCCTTCACCGTTGAAGCAAGTGATATTTTAATTATAAAAATCTCAGTAAATAACATGGCTAAAAAGTTAAACCTACAAGTTATTTCTTAACGATAATCTCACCAAGTGGTAAATAATGATGCAGTCTAAGATGGTAGCAGGTTAAACTGTGAAGGCTACCTATTCCTCATTGGTTTCTACGCGACACCGTGCCGGAACACAAAATCGCTTTGCGACACTAGTTTGTAGCAAAGGTGGAAGCCTCCCAGTCGAATCGATCCACCAATATGAGAAGGGTATTGGTCATAATCCACCACGCTGGCCGTGTGCGGATTGGCAGACTTCACACGCCTTTGAGAACATTACGGAGAACTCTCAGGCGTGTAGGTTTCCTCACGATGTTTTCCTTCACCGTTGAAGCGAGTGATATTTTAATTGCTTCAAAACGCACATAATTCCGGAAAGTTAGACATGTCTGCCCGGGATTCAACCCCGGACCTCTGATTAGGAGGCGCACGTCCTACCCCTAAACTAAACACTTAGAATCGATACAAGAACCTTTACGATATAGCAGCGCATGCGCTAAGGCACGGAGGTCGTTTTTCTAAAATAACAAAGAAAATCACTTGCCTAAAACGTAACAGCTTCTGTGACACGCAGCATATGGTCTCGTTGGACTCGCAGTTCACGTCATTTAACCTGAAAATATTATTTCAAAGATGTCATTTGCGGTGAACATCAGTTCAATGGGCTCCCACTTCTGAGGTTCAGCCCACGTCTCTGATGGGGATAGTAATACAAAGCATCATCATCATCATTAACAACCGATTGACGTCCACTGCTGGACATAGGTCTTTTGTAGGGAGTTCCAATGCTCACGGTCTTGGCCGCTTGCTTCCAGCGGCTCCCTGCGACTCGTCTGATGTCGTCTGTCCACCTTGTTAGGGGTCGACCAACGCTACGTTTACCGGTGCGGGGTCGCCATTCCAGCACCTTGGGACCCCAACGTCTATCCGTCCATTGCCACTTCAACTTCGCAATTCGCTGAGCTACTGAGCATAGGCTTATGGTAAAATAATAATAAAATCATTTCTTTATTATGGCAACTAGACCCAATTCTACATTTATAATACGTTTCACTATAAAATACGAAACACAATTTTAAATTAAATTTAACCTGACAGTAGCCGACCTACATGCAACTTTAAAAACTGTTTGATGATTGCAGAGTCATAGCGGTCTATTGATGTTCCCAGAATTCTTTTCCAACTTGCATACGCTCTTCTTATCAAAGATTCTGTGCGCTTTCTTCTTATAGCGAAAAAATCGTCAGTGTGCGCTGTCCCTTTTTTTTCGGATTGTCTATGCTAACCCTATTGGTTGCGACAGCGTTAACTGGCAGAGCTTGGGAGAGAAGCTCTGGGTTAGGCCGAACCTCGGCTTAGGCGACATTTGGGATAACGGGGGGGTCGGACGGTGAGTGGTCCGTACGTCTCGTCCGGATGACGTAAGATAGCGGGGACCTCGTCTTCCTCGAAGACGGTGTGTAGCGTATGATTGTGTGGTAGGTGGTACGAGTATGTTGTCAGTAGTCATCTGATCGTCAGGGTCGTGAAGGATGTGTTTAGGTCTCCTCTTTCGGAGAAAAATGTCTGTTGTGTGTTAGAACTGGGTATCCTCCTTGACGGGGACCTCTCGCTGCCAAGCGTTATTTTAGGGCTGGTTAATTGTCACCTCTTTCTGCGAAACTATAATGGATATGAAGGAGGCCGTGGAGAGGGAGAGAGAGCAGGCGGCTGATGCTCCCCTTCACCGTAGAAGGAGAACGGGTGGCAGGAGACGCCGATACGCGCACCTGTTACCACCCCCGTAGTCACCAACGAGTGCACTGATGAGCGCGTCGGGGTGTCAAAGTGCATGCTACCGCGATCCTTTGGCTCCCCACCTGGGACGCAGAAGGCTCCGCTGGGTTTTAGTGTGTATTCTGGCCGCCAATTTGACGGCCAGAAATGGCCGGCGAGTCCCACATACCCGCCTGGAGCTCGCACCGGGCGGGGTGCATAAATGCATTTCCTAGCGAGAAAAAAATAAATAAAAAAATGGGTATCCTCACTTGAGTTCGGTGACCTCGTGGCTTTGCTCCTGATGCCAGGCCACCGCGTCGTCGTCGCAGGAGTAGCACTCCGAGCAGTCGGGCACGCGGCCCTCCACGCCCTCGCACTTCAGGCTGTCGTTGGTCAAGGTGTTGGCTGAAAAACGAGAGTGCGAAGTGAACCTCATCAGCATCTACTCAGCACCAACTTACTACAGTGCACAGATAGTTATTTCAGTAGAAGCATACAAAGACAGTAGGTCTCCTTTAGAACGAGCACTACAAGGCAGTAGGTCTCCTTTAGTACGAGCACTACAAGGCAGTAGGTCTCCTTTAGTACGAGCACTACAAAGACAGTAGGTCTCCTTTAGTACGAGCACTACAAAGACAGTAGGTCTCCTTTAGTACGAGCACTACAAAGACAGTAGATCTCCTCTCGGCATATAAAGGTTTTCTGAAGTCGACCTTATTCTATATGAGACCTTATTCTTACCTTGACACCTTACTCCATCTCCTCTCAATATGAGAAGGGTTCGGCCATAGTCCACCACGCTGGCCGTGTGCGGATTGGCAGACTTCACACGCCTTTGAGAACATCACGGAGAACTCTCACAGTGATATTTTAGTTGCTTGAAAACGCACGTAACTGCGAAAAGTTAGAGGTCCGTGACCGAACCCCCGACGTTGTAGTAGTGGGATGCGGACGTCCTACACACTTCACAGCTATCCTTAAACCGACTATACGTACTGTCACTTTCCAAATAGATTTTGTCGAGTTCTGCAGTTCCATCAGAGCTGGTGCGGAGAATCCAAGCGCTCAACACGACCGACAGTGTCACCAACCTGACAAACACACAATAAATATGTATTTAACAGATGTCAAAATAGTGTATTTAACAGACGACAAACAGCCCGACACCCCGACCCCAAAGTGGTTGAGTCGTCAAATTACACCCCTGACCCAAACGCCCCTCGCATAAGAAGACGACCCAAAAAGTGGAAATTCTAACTGCTAGGCTATCACAGCTATTATATATGTCGCGTCGAGGGGGGTCCGAGTTGTTTTTTTGTAAGGGTGACGTCACGATTTTGTTTACTTTCGCTCATAGTAATTAAAACCACAACTTGCCGGTTTACACTTTTATTGCGATAATAACTTAGAGGTCCGAACAGTACGACGTCTCGAGCAAGAGAATCCGCCAAAGGCATCGACCGCCTGTATTTATAGCACAAAACATGCTTGTACAAAGTTGATTGTCACTGTCTAAATTGTGTTAGCAAAATCATCAATAATTAAAATGTGGGTAATTATTGAATTCTTGAGGTTTTTGGCGCCGCTGAATAAAGTTAATAACTTCTTCACGCCGACATATACAATAATAAATTATATCATATTTTTTAATTCGTGAGGTGATGGTGATAACCTTTCGTTGACTTAAAACTCAGACAAGGAGGGTTCCAAACCAAACATTTTGCGGTCGTGTGCGCGGGTGTACCCGTGACCCAGCCACCAGACGACGCATAGAAGCATCGCTGGGTTTTAGTGGGTATTCTGGTCGCCAGTCCGGCCGCCGGCGAGTCCCACATACCCCGTCGGAAGCGACGCAGTTAAGACTACGTCGCTTCCGGAGGGGATGCGTAAACGCGTTTCCCACAGGGGAAAAAAAGAGTTCCAAACCTTGTTGTCCATCAATCCCAGTACGGTCCTTAAATTGGCTGGTGTGTTGTTGTTCCGGCACACCTCTCACCGGCGAAACTGGGCACGTTGTGCCCAAGGAGGGTCTGCTGCGGCGGACGCCCGCTGGTGGAGTCGCGGTTGTATGCGAAAGCTTTCCCGTGGCTCCACCATACAGCGGCGAGTAGGAACACGTGGAGGTTTTAGTCAGTAGGAGTCTGACATAACCTCTCTGCCTCCCCGTGGCGCAGAGGTATCCATGAGGATTTACCCACGATAAAAAAAGGGTTCCAAGCCTTTACTTTGTAATAAAGTGAATAAAACACAAACCTGAACATCATGGTATGCCCCATTTTACTGTTTTATCTGAATTTGTACCTGAAACAAACAAAAAATTCTTACGTCACTCGATTTGACTTTGATATCCAATCAACCAAATACCGTATGATCAACCCATTGCCGGCTCACTACAGAGCACGGGTCTCCTCTCAATATGAGAAGGGTTCGGCCATAGTCCACCACGCTGGCCGTGTGCGGATTGGCAGACTTCACACGCCTTTGAGAACATTTTGGAGAGATGTTTTCCTTCACCGTTGAAGCAAGTGATATTTTAATCGTTTAAAAAACGCACATAACTCCGAAAAGTTAGAGGTGCGTGCCCGGATTCGAACCGCCGACCTCGGAATAGGAGGCTGACGCCCTAACCACTAGGCTATCAAAGCTTCAATTATATTTCTTATATTAGTAAAAATACGATTTCAGTCTGGAAAAAAACTATTTTTAAATTTCTACATTTAAGACCTACGAAGCTAATATGTGAACGCATTAACCAAAATACTATTAAGTTCTAAAATATTATTAAAAAGATCTTTAATAACGCATTTTATGTAGAAAATCATTCAAAGATCAAAAGATATTTTTTCTATATCCATTACTATGAATAAGGTGTTAATCTATACGAAATAAAAGTAATTTTAACATGAATACAATCTAAAGTTGATAAACTTTGCCATATGAGCTTGGGTTTTAAGATAATGCAAAATTTGATATAAAGAGGGGTTTTACGTCTGTCTTAGTACAAGATATAAGACGGAATTACAATTAAACAATAAACAGCAAGTATAATTTGCTATATTCCGCCGACAACCGGGAGATTTGTATAATATAACGCCACACTAAATCTTCCACTAGAACTTCTACGCACGTTTCGACCCGACACCGAATCCTCCTCAGGAGATGTTGACTTCACAAGCGAGAAAAGTAAAGAGGAATTAAAATTAACATAATTATATAATATATATATTATTAATGTGAAATATATATTATGTGTGTTTGTATCTTAATTACGCAAAAACGTCTGAACGTATTTAGATAAAATTTGGCATACATGTAGCCTTTAACATGGAAAAGAAAATAGACTACCTTTTATCCCGATTCCTTAAGTAGTTCCCGAGGGAAAATTGAAAATTGTTTACGAGCTAAGCCGCGGGCAGACAGCTTTGAAATTTTGTATGCATGTCACCTATGCTATGGAAAAGGACGTGTACTTTCTATACCATCTCTCAAATAGTTCCCATGGGGAGAACAAAAATTATTACCGAGCGAAGCTGTAGACCCAATTCTTAAGTCCACGCAGACGAAGTCGCGGGCAGAAGCTAGTAATATATAATTTTGTAAACAACTCACTGATTTTGCTGGTGATATACAATGATATGCTATCATATGAATTCACATTTACGTGATATACCTACTTCACTCAATTAACTATTAGTTCAACTTATAACTTAATATAGACTTAAGTTAAAATGGGAAAGTGATTTTAAGTATAAACGTTTTTGATGAAATGAATTAATTAACTATCATCATCATCATCATCATCATGATCAACCCATTACCGGCTCACTACAGAGCACGTGTCTCCTCTCAATATGAGAAGGGTTCGGCCATAGTCCACCACGCTGGCCATGTGCGGATTGGCAGACTTCACACGCCTTTGAGAACATTATGGAGAACACTCAGGCGTGCAGGTTTCCTCACGATGTTTTCCTTCACCGTTGAAGCAAGTGATATTTTAATTGTTTAAAAACACACATAACTCCGAAAAGTTAGAGGTGCGTGCCCGGATTCGAACCGCCGACCTCTGCTTAGGAGGCTGACGACCTAACCACTAGGCTATCACCGCTATACTAGCTATAGCTATAACTAGCTAATTAACTATAAGTTCAACTTATTAATATAGCTTTAAGTTAAAACGGTTAAAACGGAATTTCGCTGTTAGTTAATCTAAAAATTTTGCATACTATATTATTAGCGACATATTAGCGTCGACTTAAGTTATTAGGCATGCTGTAGTTACCTCTAAATTGATTTATATGTATATCCTAGCACTTAAGGTTATTAAAATATTTTTTTTAACATATAATTCGCGTTGGTGGCGCTTTTGTAAATAAATAAATAAATTTTAAGTACAAACGTTTTGGTTTTTGATACGTACGAGTATGAAATGAAATGAAAATACACTTGAATTAACACCACACAACAGTAAAAATAAACACAAAGAATCTTCTCTTAGGCACAATACCTACTTATAATATTTGATTAAATTAAATGTGTACACGTTTATCTTGTACACAAAGTTTTTATCGACTGACCAGTGACCGGTTTAATGTACCTTTAACACGCGGCTGATCTGTAACCCCAGAGCGAGAATGCGTCCAACAAGGAAAATACAGACTCCAAAACAAGATAAACTCGATGGCAATAAACGCAGTTTTAAAATAACAATGATCTAGCTGATTCCCGCGATTTTTTTTATACACTTCAAGTTAGCTCTCGACGGCAATCTCAATCCTGACCTAACCTAACTCTCACCTAGTGGTAAGTGAGTACCACTAGGTGAGAGTTAGGGGCATGGTAAACCCACGCTCCTAATAGGTTTCTGCGCGACATCGTGCCGGAACACTAAGTTGCTTGGCTTTGTGACACGTCTTTCTCGGGTGGTAACGGCCGAAGCCTCCCACCAGACCAGGTTCGAGCTGGGAATCGAACCCATGACCTCCAAACTTTATAATGCGACAGCTTAAGAACTGTGCCACAGAGGTCGTATTTTCATAAAAAAATTATGTTACGTTATAACAAAAATTAATTTGTTTAAATGAATTATTTGTACGATTTTGAATAAATGAAAAAGAAAATATTTATAACAACTGAAACTTAAAATAAATCTTATATAAAATTAAAAATATTAAAAAAAAATATAATAACATTACTTCGGTCTCCTGTGGTGTAAAAAAAAAAAAAAAGTAAAAATAATAGCAAAAAGGTTAGTCTAAAGAATAACCTTTTTGCTATTTATTTATTAATTATATTTTTATTTATTTCTCTAAAAAGCCCTATAGCGCCAAGGGTCTCGACACCGAATGGGACAAAATATTCGGAGCCTAGACCCCTGTATTTGAATGCTTTAGCTTTTTCAGCCGCTTCAGAAACCGCACCGACGCTGTCGTTGGTCCAATGTAGATGGGAAGGGGCCAGCGTGTCTGTACAGGTTGCATCCCATACCAGCACCCGGCCCATCTTCCATGGCATCAAACTCATACCGTCCGGTCTCTTGCCATCGTCTCTTGTAATACCAGTCGGCTCAAGTAGACTTGGCACGGTGATGGTGGCAAGGGACCGGCGTATGAAAAAATATAATCCATATATAGTAGATAATATAGTACCTACAATATAAGTAATATACTATTATAGTATTTAATCTAGGATTTATAATTATTTTATTAGTCAAACTTAATTTTAAACAACAAAGAACTTGATTTAAAAAGCCTAATAAATATGATAAAACAAAAATTTATTATTAAAAGGAGTCCCTTTAGGCAAGGTTCCGAAGATCATCATCATGATCAACTCATTGCCGACTCACTACAGAGCACGGGTCTCCTCTCAATATGAGAAGGGTTCGGCCATAGTCCACCACGCTGGCCGTGTGCGGATTGGCAGACTTCACACGCCTGTGAGAAAGGAGAACTCTCAGGCGTGCAGGTTTCCTCACGATGTTTTCCTTCACCGTTGAAGCGAGTGATATTTTAAATTTTAAAAACGCACATAACTCCGAAAAGTTAGAGGTGCGTGCCCGGATTCGAACCGCCGACCTCTGATTAGGAGGCTGTAGCCCTAACCACTGGGCTATCACCGCTAGGCTTTCAAAGATACTGATTTACAATAGGTACTACCGCTTGTAACATATAAAATGACAATTTTATATGACACGTCTTAATAATAAAGTAATAATGTCATCGTAAGTAATGCTACATATATTTACGAAGGTAAACCATCTGACCAGTCACTTGTTGTTACAGGCGGGGGGATAACGTGTCCAGTAAAACCTGTCTATACATTTTAGTTTTGATAAACAACGCAGTTTATTTTTTGTTATCGTTATGTGATATTACAGTTTTGTTTATGCGAACAATTAAATTAAATTTTGTTGTAGAGAATTTTTGTTCACTGTAATTTTATAGAACATTAAACAATGGAATACGCGGTGTTGTGTTTATTTTTAGCCTGTTTTGTGTTACGCACAGATGGACAAAGTGATGAAGGTGCGTGTTTTTATTAATATTTAATTTAATTTTAAAACACATTGTTAAATTACGTAAAATATTCAAATTCAAAATAATCTTTATTCAAATAGTGCTTAAAAAGGCACTTTTGACGCGTCAATAATTTACATAGTAGTTATTTCATGGTGATAACTATATTCGTGAACTTAAAACTAAAGCTATGAGGGTTCCAAACACGCCCCGGTCTAAGAAGAAGCCCACAACAAACTTAGCCGGGTTTTTTTTTCGTTATCACCATCATCATTATGTATGAACAATAAATTATAGTACCCATGGAGATAGAGCAATTCGCACCCAAGCTTTTTTATCGTTTATATAATCCTTAATATCGTAATATGATTTTTCAATTTTCCATATTCCCATTAGCATGAACAAAAAGCGCAGTGGTTTTAAATTTATTTTTTTATTTAAATATAAACACATTAATAAATGAAAAAAAAAAAAATACTGAATAGCAAAAGGACTAATATCCATAATACTTTATACTGTTTTCGAAATTATTTTACTATATTATTGGGGATAAATTCCTTTTTTGTTTGGTTTTGAACCCAGAGATTTTATGAGACCAACAATTTGTGATTTTTGTATATTTCTTTTACCCGAAAACTTACTTAACAGATTGTCATTCTGATTTATTTTTCTATACTTACGTTTATGTTAAATGAAAACTTTGAAGTTATCAAAGGCGTGTGAAGTCTGCTAATCCGCACACGGCCAGCGTGGCGGACTATGGTCAAACCCTTCTCATATTGAGAGGAGACCCGTGCTCTGTAGTGAGCCGAAATGGGTTGATCATGATGATGATGATGATATTCGAAAAGAAATACATAATTTCACTTGTGATACTAATATTATAAACTTATGCAAACACAAATTCATAAAACTTCTTTTACTTTGAAAATTTATATTGATTATATTATATTCTATACCTAATTACTGAGTAAACGATATATTTTTCTACCGATTAAGGCAGGTAAATATCACTCTAAATATTATTATTATTTATAAACGATGTTAATTATAAGGCAGTTATTAAACGAGTTAAGGATAAAGTTGACCTTACTAACTACACACATGATTATAAAATTAAATGCAATTAAGAAACAGATTAATTTAATTAATTAAGTAATAAATTAATCATTAATTACGAATACTTTACGAGATATGAACTGTGTGGGATCAATGGAACTAGGCGGACTAAAATTGGAAATTGAAAGAAGATCCGTGGTACCAAATTGAATTTCTAGGTTTTAGTGGGTATTCTGGTCTTGCGAGTCCCACATACCCCGCCGGAAGCGGCGTAGTACCGCTTGCGTCGCTTCTGATGGGGATGCATAAACGCATTTCCCAGCCTATACAAATAAACCGCCTACGCAACGCGTCGCTCTCATTACTCCTTAGTAAACCCTATAATAATAAAGTTGGAGATCCTGGGTTCGATTCCCGGCTGGGGTCTGGTCTGGTGGGAGGCTTTACCGTGGCTAGTTACCACCCTACCGACAAAGACGTGTCGCCAAGCGATTTAGCGTTCTATACGATGTCGCGTAGAAACCAATTAGGAGCATACCATGCCCCTAACAGGTTAGCCCGCTACCATCCTAGACTGCATCATCACTTACCATCAGGCGAGATTTCCGTCAAGGGCTTACTTGTAGTGTAATTTTTTTTTAATAGATAGATTTTCATTATAACATGAATAATAGGTGCCGAATTAAAAACCTATTTAAAATCGGTTGAAATATGTCACGAATGCTGCATTGGTGCCCGATATTACAAAAATAATATCGGGCAACATAAAATAAATATGGCAACTGTATGACGCCATTTTTTAATGTCATTTTTATATCGCGGGCAAACAGCAGACGTTCGGCAGACCTGTTTTCTAAATTTCGCAGGTTTGGTTGCGATAAACAAAAGCAAGGTAAAAAAAACTCTGGCTAATGAAAAGTTGGACTCATGTACGAATGGTTCCGTACTTTACATATTTTTGGCGTTATTAGAATCGAGAAATAAAAACATATTTCTTTATTGGAACTCTCTAAAACGTTTAACTTTATTTTCTGTCCTTATAAAAAAAAAATAATAGATTTTATTGCAGGTCAGGGACCATATAAAACCTTATGATTTAAATTTTGAAAAAAAATAAAAAAAAAATTTAAAAGTTGAAAAAATAAATTAAAAGTTTTATAAATGTAATCGAAATGTAACATTTTGTTATTACTTCAACTCCTACCTATTACGGATCGTGAAATAAAAATGTCATAGGTTCAATTTGAGATTAACCAATCAATCATTCAATTATAAACTTTATTAAAATAATCCTTTGTCAAACCACCATCCTAGACTGCATCATCACTTACCACCAGGTGAGTTAGCCGTCAAGGGATGACTTGTGGTTTATGAAAAAAATTACTACGGAACCCTAAAGTTATTCTTCAGTGTATAATGTGCTTATTTCTTCGCGCGTCCAACCTTCGATACTCATATAATAAATGTGTGTTTGTCTGAATGTTTATTTGCTGGTATAATATGGTATGAATGAAGCTGTGATGGCCTAGTGGTTAGGGCGTCCGCCTTCTAATCAGAGGTCAGGGGTTCGAGCCCGGGCACGCACCTCTAACTTTTCGGAGTTATGTGCGTTTTAAAGCAATTAATATATCACTCGCTTCAACGGTGAAGGAATACATCGTGAGGAAACCTGCACGCCTGAGAGTTCTCCGTAATGTTCTCAAAGGCGTGTGAAGTCTGCCAATTCACACACGGCCAGCGTGGTGGACTATGACCAAACCCTTCTCATATTGAAAGGAGACCCGCGCTCTGTTGTCTCATAATTTTTTCATAACGCACTCAAAGAAGTATAACTTCATCAAAAAAAAAACTGCAAATAACGCAGACATAGTAGCGGTTAACAGCTAGTATTTTCGTTAATATTTTTAATAACAAGTTATATTATAACTCGGTATTGACAAACACAAAAGAAGCCACTGACGTGTTGATCACCGTTATAAATTACGGTATGCCAGGGCTGTCAAACATTAAAAAAAGAAGAAAAAAAAGTAGGTGTCAAACGTGTTTTTTTTTTTTTGTTTTAAATGTAAGCTCAGGGTGCCAGCGTCTTCCATCACTCGCAAAGCATAGATAGGGTCGACACATAAAAGTAAACTGAGATTATAAATACAAATTGTCTTACAATTAATACAAAATGCACACGGTTTATTTGAATTCAGGCGCTGTCGCATTATAAAGTTTGAGGTGCTGGGTTCGATTCCCGACTCCAGTCTGGTCTGGTGGGAGGCTTTACCGTGGCTAGTTACCAACCTACCGACAAAGACGAGGTCCCCGATCTGACGTCATCTGGACGTGGGTTTTGTCCACGGTCTCGAGGGCGCTCGGACTGATACACCAGTCCACCAAACCCAACAAGCCCCAAAGGTCAAGTTGAGGTCAAAATCTCACACGAGACACCCTTAGGGGCACGTTCCCCAGATGTCGTTGAGCCCAAGTGCTCTTCTCTCAGGCTGAGCTTCATGCTCGCCAAAAACCCCTCTGACAAAAGTTCGAATAATGAAAAAAAGACGAGCATACAGATCAAAGAGAATACAAACACTTGTTTTGAGTTACAATACTTGTTTAAGTTCAAAGTTTATATAAAACGTAAGCTTGTAGAAAAGTCCTACTATAGTGTAAAGGATTATGTAAATGATAAACAAGCATGGGTGTGAAATATTGCTCTAATAAGATAGCTCTTAATATAATTTTAAGTGGCATGTGAAATGGTGATAACAAAAAGAAAATTTACCTGGCTGTTTGTTGTGGGCTTCTTCTTAGACCGGGGCGCGTTTGGAACCCTCGTAGCTTTAGTTTTAAGTTTGCGAATGTAGTTATCACCTTCAAATCACTACTATGTAAATTATTGACGCGTCAAAAGTGCCTTTTAAAGGACTATTTGAATAAAGATTATTTGAATTTGAATTTACACATTTCCTAGACAAATGATATGATACAGTTTGTGTTAAATTTGTGTCAACAGGTGATACTTGTACCAACAAGAAGACAGGCATGCGCGGAACCTGTTTGAACATAAGAAGATGTCAGAGTGCAATTGACGAAATAAAGCAAAGGAGAGGGGTGCCCCAGGTAATCCATATTCTAATTTATTATTACTAGCCGACCCGGCAAACGTTGTTTCGCCATATAAATTATTTCTAGGAAATTTCTATTGTAGAAATAAAATAACTAACTTATTGTGTGTAAGGATGTGGTATATGAGTGAAAGAGGCATGGAGCGCTGTGAACGATGAGGGAATATAAAAATATAAAAAAACATATATATTGTTTATGTTCAAACATTTTAGGGTGACAATAAGGTCAGGGAAATTTTAGTCGAATTAGAGTGAAAAACATTTACGATAAAGACGATAATTGTTCAGTTATCGAGCGGGATGACAAATTACTAAAATGACTATTTAAAAATAGGGGTTGGCGATAGAAGAGTGAAAATTTAGGGTTGTATGTATTTTTCAATGCCACATAATAAAAATAAAAATATCAAAAAAAAAAAAATTTTTTTCGGGCGGACACCCCTTGTCGCTTATTGGTTTGAAAAATAGATAGTAGCCGATTCTCAGACTATCAGACTGAATATGCATAAAAAATGTCATAAGAATCGGTCGAGCCGTTTCGGAGGAGCATGGGAACGAACATTGTGACACGAAAATTTTATATATAAGAATATCATACACTAATTCAATATGTAATAGCATGTAGTTATTCGAATGTATATTTTTGTCGCGTGCGCTGTCGCGTTATATAGTTGTTTGTTATGTTGGAGGTCCTGGGTTCGATTTCCGGCTAGAGTCTCGTTTTGTGGCTTCGACCGTCGCTAGTTACCACCCTACCGACAAAGACGTGTCGCAAAGCGACTTAGCGTTCCGTCACGATATCGCGTAAAACCCAATTAGGAGTGTGGGTTTACCATAGCCGTAACAGATTAGCCCGCTATAATCCTGGATTGCATCATCACTTACCACCAGGTGAGATAGCTCTCAAGGGTTGCGATTACCAGTTCAAGTCTGGTCTGGTGGGAGGCTTCGGCCGTGGCTAGGCACCACCCTACGCGCACTATGTCGCGTAGAAACCAATTAGGAGTATGGGTCTACCTTACCTTTAACAAGTTAGCCCGCTACAATCTTAGACTGCATCATCACTTTCCTTCAAGTGAGATTGCCGTCAAGGGCTAACTTGTAGTGTATTAGAAACATATATATATATATATATATATAAATATATATATATATATTTAATTAATATCATATGTAGTTAATATTACAATAAGATAATAAAGTTTTCAACTTATTCCATATCACATTGTTTAATGGTTCGAGATTTATTTTTAATGTGATTTTTTATTGTGACGCAACTGGGTATTTTGTGTTTACGGCTGGGTGGATACGTGATAAGATTCCAATCTTTTAAGTTACTAATTAATGTAGTATATCAAGTGAGATGACGTATGCCCGTACTTCTGCAAAAACTTATTTATTTATTTACTAGCTGTTGCCCGCGACTTCGTCTGCGTAGAATTGCTGATTTCCCTTGAGATTGAGGTTTCCCGTGCGGTCAATGCCCTGCTTCAGAAAGTAAGCTACAGGCAAATGTCAAATTGGCGATTTTCGTGTCTCTAAATTATAAAACGTAGGACTTTCATACAAACTTTAAACCCCTATTATACCCCCTTCGGGGTAGATTTGAATGAAAAAAATTCTAAACTTATATTTACGCCCTAAAGAAATCTCAAGCTTCAAAATTTCAAGCTTGCAGACTTCGTAATAAAAAAATAAGAAAACACTATCATCCCCTATTATACCACCCTTAACAGGTAGTATTTAAAAAAAAATTGATGTACTTGTTTTTTATTTATTATTATTAATCTGTGAAATTTCCAAATATCCTTTCTTAGCTGACATCTCTTAACTATCAACTACCTACTTGCTAAATTATAGCTTTATACGTACAATAGTTTTTGAGATCTCGTGTTTAATCAGTATGTAAGTATGTAAGTGACCTTTCGCTTTTATATATATAGATTTTCGTTGCATATTGTGTACACATACCCAGTTTGGGTGTTGCAACTTGGTCTGGAATCGACCGTAGTAGAGATAAATACGCCAATTAATTGAAACCTGTTTGCCAAAATTATCACTAAACTTATCGCAACGTCCTCGTGGCGTCCATTGTTATTGCTATTTTGGGTGGACCAATAACGTGCCACCGTTTTGGCGGGAACCAATAGCGTGGCGGCACGACACGGTGACAACCAACTTAATACGTTAACAATAGTATTCTAGTCGAGTTTTATACTCTTTTGTACGTATACAGATTAATAACATTTCAACCCTTACAAACAACTTGTAATATGGGGATCTTCAAAGGGCGGATTAACAAATTGCTCAGGGGCCAGCAACGCATTGGCGGTTCCTCTGGTGCTGCAAATGTTCATGGGCGGCGGTAATCACTTACCATCAGGTGACCCGCCTGCTCGTTTGCTCGCTTTGTATATATATAAAAAAAAAAAAAATATGTCTTAATTAATAAATGCATCATATTGTATATAAATTTAAATACATTTAAACAGAAACATAAATTTTAAAATATTATTTTTTTTTTTTGCATGCCTCCCGGCAGATTGTTTAAGCATCACTAATTTAATGTAACACCAATATACCAACACAATCTGGGCAAAATAAACGATTTGATTTGATTTGATTTGATAAATATATATAGCTTATTAGAATCGCGGCGATAACACTTACGAAAAGATTTATAGGTATTTTAACCTCCTGTAATACTTTATATTTGTCCTATTGAATTACTCATACTACAATTTCCCACAACTATCTTCTTTTAATTTCTCTTGCCCTTATCCCACATTACGTGTGGTCGGCACAACACGTCTTCTTCTCCCACTCACTTCTATCAGCCGTCACCTCACTACCCACACCTTTTACCCGCATATCCTCTTTTACACAATCCACACAACTATAATAACATAAAAAAATGAACTTATTGATAAACGTCTCCAAGATATCAATAGGTAATCTTATATATATAAAAGAAAGTCGTGTTAGTTACCCTATTTGTAACTCAACAACGGCTGAACCGATTTGGCTGAAATCGGTGGGAAGGTAGCTTAGAACCAGGAGACGGATATAGGATATTTTTTATCCCGTTACATTTTCCGCGGGAATTACAAAAAACTGAATTTCACGTCGCTGAACTATAATTACAGCTTGCCACAGAAATTTCCTCGAATTGGTAGCTTATTCTATAGGAGTTTTTAAAAATCCCTAATCTAAGCGGACGAAGTCGCGAACATCGACTATTTTGTTATAAAATAAGATACAATTTCCTTTGAACGAGTCACTAATTTTGTGCAGCCTACTAAACGGTACTACAAGTTTACTTTTACTTCTAATGTTCAGTGCGTTGCAGTGCATTGTTTTTCTTGATTTTTCCAATATTTTGATGGACATACATTCAATTTTCATATATATATTGGCTATGCACTGTCATTATTTTATAATCTTTAAATATATCTCTTAATTACTACTACTATACTACACTATAATACTAATTATAAATAATATGAAAAATTAAATGTCAAATCTATCAAAATATTGGTTATGCACTGAATTTGTATGAATAATCCCAATAAAATTTCGAAAAGTCGGCAACCCTACCTCCATATCTTATAAGCTAAATTTGTCATAAATGCCTAACACACCCATGCAAAGGGGGAGGTGGGGGACGGGGAGGCTGGGTATTTCCAAGTGGTCACGCGTAATTCCACCTAGTTAGCGGGTTTCTTATTGCAACCGTCAGATAAACAGGTGTTTAACTGAATTATAAAAATCGTAATAAACACGGCCTTAAACCATTTTATTTTTATTTTTTATTTATTTACACACTTTTATTGTATTGTACACCACGAAAAAGGAAAAATATAACAAAAAAAGACAGAAAAATAACAGAAACAGTAGTATACAATTGGTCGGCCTTATCGCTACATAGCGATCTCTTCCAGGCAACCAAATATGTAGAAGCCCGGTTACGCTGTGGCAACCAATAGGGTTTGTACAGCTAATAGACAGTCCGAAAAAAAAAAAAAAAAGATATAGAGATACGGAAAGAGGAAGGTGGTGCAAAATATATACATAAATATATACCTTGATATAAACAAATATACATACATACTAATAATAACAACCATATTAATATATATCTTAAAATATATAAATGTAATAAATAAATATATATATATAATATATAAATATAAATAAAGTATAAATAAATAATCCTCAAAAATAACACTAAAATTGGGCCGCAGATAATATTTTTATAGATTTACCATTAAATATTGCCGTTACTTTTCTCGTATTTCCATCACCAAATTGTGTTATGCTAAGGAGAGTATCTTTGAATATCTTCATCATCATGATCAACCCATTCTCGGCTCACTACAGAGCACGAGTCTCCTCTCAATATGAGAAGGGTTCGGCCATAGTCCACCACGCTGGCCGTGTGCGGATTGGCAGACTTCACACGCCTTTGAGAACATTACGGAGAACTCTCAGGCGTGCAGGTTTCCTCGCGATGTTTTCCTTCGCCGTTGAAGCAAGTGATATTTTAATTGCTTAAAAACGCACATAACTCCGAAAAGTTAGAGGTGCGTGCCCGGATTCGAACCCTCGACCTCTGATTAGTTTTAATATTTAAGTGGCTTGATAGAAAAACATGTTTTCCCATAACAGGTAAAGCCTGAGTTAGCAACGACATAAAACGTCTTAATAACAGAAATAAATAGAAATAACTTGAATTCTATCCTCTTACTTTCTCTATCACTCTGTATACGTGTGAGAGGGACGGCGCGCAACCTCTGGTGGAACAAACGCACGGTTGACAAAACTGTCAGAATTACGCAAAAATACAATTTTACATTATTAGCTTTAAACTAAGCTAATAATGTAAAATTGTATTTTTATGTAAGAAGCGGTGGTAGCCTAGTGGTTAGGGCGTCAGCCTCCTAATCAGAGGTTGGCGGTTCAAATCCGGGCACGCACCTCTAACATTTCGGAGTTATGCGCGTTTTTTAAAAAATTTAAAAATATCACTTGCTTCAACGGTGAAGGAAAACATCGTGAGGAAACCTGCACGCCTGAGAGTTCTCCATAATGTTCTCAAAGGCGTGTGAAGTCTGCCAATCCGCACACGGCCAGCGTGGTGGACTATGGCCAAACCCTTCTCATATTGAGAGGAGACCCGTGCTCTGTAGTGAGCCGATAATGGGTTGATCATGATGATGATGATGTATTTTTATGTATTATGTAAAACTCTTTAATATTCGCGCTTCCTTCATTCGCGTTTTCAATATTCACGGATAAAAAAAAAACTACCCAATTTCTATATTCTTGGATAAAAACTTCTTTATACGCGTATCTAAGTTTTTTTTTTTCATACACTACAAGTTGCCCTTGACAGCTATCTCACCTAGTGGTAAGTGATGACGCAGTCTAGGATTGTAGCGGGCTAACCTGTTAGGGGTATGGTAAATCCACAAATTCAAAAATTCAAATTCAAATAATCTTTGTTCAAATAGTCCTTTATAAGGCACTTTTGACGCGTCAATAATTTACATAGTAGTGATTTGATGGTGATAACTACATTCGTAAACTTAAAACTAAAGCTATGAGGGTTCCAAACGCACCCCGGTCTAACAAGAAGCCCACAACAAACTTAGCCAGGTAAATTTTTAGCCATCGCACATGCCACTTAAAATGCCGGAACGCTAAAACGCTTAGCGACACGTCTTTGTCGGTAGGGTGGTAACTAGCCACGGCCGAAACCTCCCACCAGACCAAAAATAAAATTTTGACGACCTCCGTGGCGCAGCGCGTGCTCTGTTGCATTATAAAATTGGAGGTTCTGGGTTCGATTCCCGCTCGAGTCTGGTCTGGTGGTAGACTTCGGCCGTGGCTAGTTACCGACAAAGTCGCCAAGCGATTTTGCGTTCTACACGATGTCGCGTAGAAACCAACTAAGTAGCCTGCCTCTCCATAAAATATCAACTGGCGTCCAACAGATCTAACAAGTAAAGTGTGTCTATCTGTTTGTTCCAGCTATGCTCTTTCAGCGGAGACGATCCGGTCGTATGCTGCATCGACCCAACGCGACCTCCCACGACCACCGCCCGGATACCAGTGGCCACGACCTCCACCCAGAGGTACCCGTCAGCAAAACAACCCACTGTCCAAATATATCATCATCATGTGTAACCCATTACTGGCTCACTACAGAGCGCGAGTCTCCTCTTAATATGAGAAAGGTTTGGCCATAGTCCACCACGCTGGCCGTGTGCGGATTGGCAGACTTCACACGCCTTTGAGAACATTACGGAGAACTCTCAGGCGTGCAGGTTTCCTCACGATGTTTTCCTTCACCG
Organism: Lasiommata megera; assembly: GCA_928268935.1. NCBI lineage: Eukaryota > Metazoa > Arthropoda > Insecta > Lepidoptera > Nymphalidae > Lasiommata > Lasiommata megera. Next base: position 9,712,154 of record OV743333.1, on the reverse strand, counting down.
TTGAAAGCAGGTGATATTTTAATTAGTTAAAAACGCACATAACTCCGAAAAGTTAGAGGTACGTGCCCGGATTCGAACCGCCGACCTCTGATTAGGAGGCTGACGCCCTAACCACTAGGCTATCACCGCTTCAAATATATACTTTCTAATAAATATTTAGATAAACATAGTAATAAATCCTATATTCTACTAATATTATAAACGCGAAAGATTGTATGTATGGATGGATTTTTGATATATATTATAATTTATTATTGACTATCTGAGATGGTAAAAACCCCGTGTAAGTTTGTTGTGGGTTTCTTCTTAGAGCTGGGCGCGATTTCAACCCTCTTAGCTTTAGTTTAAGTTGGCAAGTGTAAATCAAATCAAATCAAATCAAAACTAGCTTCATTCAAATAAACCTATTACAAGCATCTATCCATCCTTCATTACTTTATTTCTATTCGTGAAGTGATGGTGATAACTACAATCGACAACTTAAAACTAAAGCTTAAAGGGTTCAGTTATCACTATCACCTCGCGAATTAAAAAACTGGAAAATATATTATATATAAACGCTTCATAGATGCCTGTAATAGGTTTACATGAATAAAGCTATTTTGATTACCAAATGGTATTTAAAAGGCATCAAACAACAATCTGATGTTTAATCCCCAGGCCAACGTTCACGACGGAGTACGTGCCCCCCGTGTATGACTACGTGCTCAGCGGGAACGCGTTGCAGCCCCGGGACGAGTGCGAACCCATCCCCGCCAACCAGACGGCGTCCAGGACTGGCTCCAAGGCCTTCGACAGTAAGTGTACTGCAGGGCTGTTCACTAAAATACCCTCTCGATATTCATTATTTCCATTAAAACTTCCATCTTCTGTGTTCCCTTATGGTTATCATAGGGGGATCAAAAAAAAAAAAAATTGCCACATACAACAACCAATCCAACCAAAAACAAGAAAAAAAATACCCACACACAAAAAAAGAAAAAAAAAATACACATAGCCAATGTCACCCAAAGCACCGAGAAATCGGACAGTCTGAAAGTGAAAGGGTGCCAGTGGTTTAATTTTTTTTACCCCCGGACACCTGCAGGGCAAGTGGGCAAGAACCACTAGTGACCACTGCAAGCTCAGAATAACCTCCCCAAGTATAGATACGCAACAACACTTTAAACAAAGCTTAAACTCCCAAAAACCAACCAGGGACCATTTGTTCCGGGCGGGATGCGTAAATGCATTTCCAGCAGGACAAAAAAAAAGGGGGATCTTCAAAGGACGGATTAACAAATTGCTCAAGGGCCAGCAACGCATTGGCGGTTCCTCTGGTGCTGCAAATGTTCATGGGCGGCGGTGATCACTTACCATCAGGTGACCCGCCTGCTCGTTTGCTCGCTATATATATTTAAAAAAAAACTTAATAAATACCATGTGAAATAAAAGACTTAAAGTGACTGACTAGAGATTCGCTAAATATTTACTAATTGAAATATTCCGAATTATAATAATGATATATTAAATTTTGCTATCATCATAATCAACCCATTGCCGGCTCACTACAGAGCACGGGTCTCCTCTCAATATGAGAAGGGTTCGGCCATAGTCCGCCACGCTGGCCGTGTGCGGATTGGCAGACTTCACACGCCGTTGCATTACGGAGAACTCTCAAGCGTGCAGGTTTCCTCGCGATGTTTTCCTTCACCGTTGAAGTGATATATTAATTGCTTTAAAACTCTGAAAAGTTAGATGTGCGTGCCCGGAATCGAACCTCCGACCTCTGCTTAGGAGGCGGATGTCCTACCCACCATCCTATCACAGCTTCAATCAAATGACTTTAGCCTAATTATGTTATGTTATCAGAATGCATCGAGTACCAGGAGAAGTTGGTGTACCCGTGCCTGAAGAGCGTGGCCCTGACCGGGAAGAAGGCGCGGACATCGCGCTGCAAGCACAACGCCAAGGACCTCATCGTGGGAGGCGTGGCCGCTTCTGAGGACGAATTCCCGCACATGGTGAGTGGTCACTGTAGCCACCGGTATTAAATTTTTATGTATGTATACACACATTTGGTTCTTAGTTCAGAATTGTCATAATTTTATGATCTGTATATGCATGACGGTAGTGCATAGTCGTAATTGGCGGAGCGTATAGTCTGCTCCTTATAAATTACCATACTTATAATTGTAATTCTGTTCTACCAAGAATATCTGGTCCCTTTGCCCGAAACTACCCACGTCTACACAAATAACAACGGACATGCCCCTGTTAATACTATATGAAATATTATTCCCAAATATGTTTTGAATAAAAAAAAATATACAAGGATATACTCATAGATTTCAAGTTCTTAGTAACAGATATAACAGTAAAAGCAAAAAATGGCGCGCTGTATGAGACAGAAGATACGATGATGAATGGTCTCAACCCTCTTAAATAACCCCTAGCCGACACCCCAACCCTCTCGTAGTTGCGGCTTCTTTTTAACCCCCCGACCTAAGCGCTCCTCTCCGAAAGAGGAGACCTAAACATATCCTTCACGACCCTGACGATCAGATGACTACTGACAACATACTCGTACCACCTACCACACAATCATACGCTACACACCGTCTTCACGGCGAAGACGAGGTCCCCGCTATCTTACGTCATCCAGACGTGGGCTCCATCCAGAGACATACGGACCACTCACCGTCCGACCCTTATCCCAAACGTCGCCTAAGCTGAGGTTCGGCCTCACAGGAGGCGCCCTGAGGCAGACGTTCCCCTTAGTTTCTTCGAGTCCTAGGGCTCAAAATTTCTTCTGGCATAGCTTCTTTCCGAAGCTCGCCAAACAGCCCGGTTACGCTGTCGCAACCAATAGGGTTAGTACAGATAAAAGGAAATCCGAAAAAACGGCTATATCTATTAAAAATCCGGTTTTGAGATATGAGTGTCGATAATATAATTATAAGTCAATCTAGAGTGTAGATGTTATAATGTAACGACCTAAGTGTTGGTGGTATTCTTTTAATCTTAAATCATATCTATACTCATATATATGAGAGTGGATAGTATAATTATAGAACACTAGCTGTTGCCCGCGACTTCGTCTGCGTAGAATTGCTGATTTCCCGTGATTGCTCTGCTTCAGAAAATAAGCTACAGGCCAATGTCAAATTGCCGATTTTCGTGTTTCTAAATTAAAAAAACATAGGACTTTCATACAAACTTCAAACCCCTATTTTTAACAGTAGATTTGGATGGAAAAAAATTCTAACCTTATACTTAAGCCCTAAAAGAAACCTATTTTCATAATTACACGCTTGTAGACTTCATAATAAAAACATAAGCAAAAACTATCATCCCCTATTTTACCACCCTTAACAGGTAATATTTAAAAAAAAATTGATGCACATGTTTTTTATTTATTATTATTAATCTTAATGCAAATTTTTGTGTCTCTAACTCTAAAACAAAGAAATTTCATACAAACTTCCCCCTATCTTACCCCCTTAGGGGTGGAATTTCCAAATATCCTTTCTTAGCTGACATCTCTTAACTACCAACTACCTACTTGCTAAATTATAGCTTTATATGTGCAATAGTTTTTGAGATCTCGTGTTTAATCAGTATGTAAGTATGTAAGTGTGTAAGTGACCTTTCGCTTTTATATATATAGATAAGTATGGATGCTTTACTTTTAAGATATGAGTGTGGATTTTTGGGACATGAGTGCAGATGATATAATTGGTCCAGGCGCTCATGGGGTACGGCAGCGACATCAGCTCGCTGCAGTGGCTGTGCGGGGGCTCGCTGCTCAGCGAGAGGTTCGTGCTGACCGCGGGACACTGCACCTTCACTAGGAACCTGTGAGTTATTATTAACACGCTTTTATTAGCTTCACCTGTATGTATGTATGTTTGTTTGTTTGTAACCGACTCCTTTGAGCTCGATTTTGCCCTACTTTGAACGATCAGATTTGATTCAAACTTTGCACACCTGTCAAAGGTCGATGACAATGCAATAATCCGATCAAAATATCCGATTATCCTAATTAGATTCGCCAGGATTAATTAATTTCTTTCCGCATCCTTTGCATGCGAGTAAGAGAGACAGAGCTAGTGCGCGAACTACGCATGCGTGCAGTAGCGTGTTTTTTTAGTTTTTTAAACTATTCTATAATTATTTTTTAGTACAATACCATTTATTTATAATAAGTGAAACTTAACATAAACCTTAGATTGAACCTTACATTGATATTGTACGTTGGCCCGTAGGTTTGCCCGAGGTATTTTTTTTATACACATAGCGAGCAAACGAGCAGGCGGGTCACCTGATGGTAAGTGATTACCGCCGCCCATGAACATTTGCAGCACCAGAGGAACCGCCAATGCGTTGCTGGCTTTTGAAACCAAAATAACGTTGTTCAAGGCATACAGAGAAATCATATTACGATATTAAGGATTATATAAACGATAAAAAAAGCTTGGGTGTAATTCACACCCATCTATCTACATTAGTACTGTAATTTATTATTGATTATGTGAGATGGTGCTAACAAAAATAAACCTAGCTAGGTTTGTTGTGGACTTCTTAGAACAGGGCGCGTTTGAAACCCTCATAGCTTTAGTTTTAAGTTTACGAATGTAGTTATCACCATGAAATAACTACTATGTAAATTATTGACGCGTCAAAAGTGCATTTTAAACAATTATTTGAATAAATTTTATGGTTGATTTACGTATTGATAGCCATTATTTAAATTAAGTTATTAGGAGTGTGGGTTTACCATACTCCTAACAGGTTAGCCCGCTACCATTTTAAAACTGCATAATCACTTACCACCAGGTGAGATTGCAGCCAAGGGCTAACTTATAGTGGATGAAAGAAAAAGAAAAAAAAAGAATTAAGCCAAACTCCATATCAAATTGTTCAAAACCCTTGTTTTGGTTCACAGCGGCGAGATCACATACGTGCGCGTCGGGATGCTGAAGCGAACTGACCCGCTGGACCCGAGCCGCATCTACCGCGTCCGGCGGATCGTCAAGCATCCCGGCTACAACTCTCCGCAGAGATACAACGACATCGCGCTCGTCGAGACGGAGAGAGAGTGAGTTGACACTGCACTATTGACATTAAAGTCCCGCGAAACGTCTACGGGGTCCCTTTGGACTGTTGTAGATAAATACTTAATGACTTTGACGACCTCCGTGGCGCAGTGCGTGCGCTGTCGCATTCAAAAAGTTGGAGGTCCTGGGTTCGATTCCCGGCACGAGTCTGGTCTGGTGGGAGGCTTTACCGTGGCTAGTTACCACCCTACCGACAAAGACGTGTCGCCAAGCGATTTAGCGTTCTACACGATGTCGCATACAAACCAACTAGGAGCGTGGGTTTACCATACTTCTAACAGGTTAGCCCGCTACCATCCTAGACAGCATCATCACTTACCACCAGGTGAGATAGCCGTCAAGGGCTGACTTGTAGTGTATAAAAAAAAGAAACTCTTTAGTCATTAAGTATTTATCTACAATTCTCCGAACTGATAAAATGACATCGCACTCGTCGAGACCCGATATATATAAATAATTTAAAGAGCTGACTTGTAGTGGAATAAAAAAAAACTTCAATCAAAGAGTCAGTTTTTTTATATAACTATCATCATCACAATCAACCTCTCAATATGAGAAGGGTTTGGCCATAGTCCACCACGCTGGCCATGTGCGGATTGGCAGACTTCACACGCCTTTTAGAACATTACGGAGAACTCTCAGGCGTGCAGGTTTCCTCACGATGTTTTCCTTCACCGTTGAATTGTGTGTGTTTTTAAGCAATTAAAATACTCGCATTTTAATTGCTTAAAAACACACATAACTCCGACAATTTAGAGGTGCGTGAGATCGAACCTAATCAGAGAATGCGACGTCTTCATATACCTATATTGTATTGTATACTTATTTGGTATACCCCAGGATGACCCTCGGCCAGTTCGCGGTACCCGCGTGTCTGGACACCAGCTCGCCCAACAACTACGAGCAGGCGTTGGCGACGGGCTGGGGCGCCACCGAGAACCGCGGCGCCATTGCCGAACAACTGCAAAAGGTAGCCGAACCCTTGCCTCCAGTCAAGGCCGTAACCACCAAGTAATTTCAGGGAGGGGGACAGAGAATACCCATTAAAACCCAGCGATGCTCCTTCGCGTCGCCTGGTGGCTGGGTCACGGGAACACTTGTACACTGGACCGCAACCCAGCCAGCGGCGTCCGCCGAGGCAGAACCTCTACGGGGGGCCACCATCACAGGCCCCCCGTAGAGGTTCTGTTCTCCGTCCGAGGCGTTCTTCACGACCCGAGGATAAGGCTCGACGGGTGAGGATGCCTCTCATCCGTCACCCGGAGCTCCTCGTCAGGGGGGCAGGCGGCGATCGGCACAGAGAAGGAATTATAAATAACGAGAAAAACGCTCTTTGATGAAAGCACCCAACTGTATCTTTTCTTACTCATTTTGTTAACGCAAGTTTGTCTGTATGAATAAATTAATGTTTGTTACTCTTTAACGCAGTAACTAGTGAACCAATTTGACTAAAATTTAGATAATGCTATATCTCCCATATTCGTTACTAGCTGACGCCCGCGACTTCGTCTGCGTTGAGTTATTGTGTTTGTTTGTCTTTCAATCACGAAGCAATAGATTACTAACCCGAATTACTTGAAATAATTACAGGATACACATTAAAGTATCTCCTCTCTAAAAAAAAAGAATGAGTGAAATGGGATATTGATTCGTTGGTGGGAGAAGTTGTGGGAGGCGCCCGAGACGTGATGGCACAGGCGGTGAAATGCGCGTGAGCTGCGCGCGGTACTGAACAGTACTTGGACATTGCAACATTACATTATTTTTCTAAAATAAAAGTAGCCTAAGTTACTCCTTATTACATCAGCTACCTGCCAATAAAAGTCCCGTAAAAATCGGTCCAGCCATTTCAGAGATTAGCCGGAACAAACAGACAGACAGACAAAAATTGTAAAAATGTTATTTTGGTGTATGTACCGTATACATATTCATATGCATGTAGTAAAAAACGGTTATTTCAATATTACAAACAGACACACCAATTTTATTTATTTGTATAGATTATAGTAATAAAACAAATGTTTCTTATTATTATTTTCTTGTGTATTAAGTTTTCTTTTTTGTTATCTACTGATAGTTAATTTAAAAAGTAGTTTCAATTTACTACCTACTACCTCTAAGTTGATTTATATGGGTATCCTAGCACCTAAGGTTATCAAAATGTCCATATTTTTACATATAATTATGTTGGTGGCACTTCGAATGTATAAATAAACAATGTATTGTAAGCATTGATTTACCACTAGCCGTAGATCGATCATTAACGCTCAAAAAATGGGACGGAAAAGTAGTGCACAAATAGCGACGCGTGCACTCCTTTCCCCCAGTGTGCGACAAGGCTAGACGAAAGTCACCGATTCTAACACTCGAGCCGTATAATCCGAATGAATTACAAAGCACTACGCGCCGCTATAGATAATATAACGGCCAGATGTCTCGTGTATTAGACGGGTTGTAATACATCAATGTACCGATATGTAGGAATGTATAGTTAGTTGGTGACAAATTCTCGCCTTGTTTTTGTATGACGCGCTCTATCTACGGCTAGTGGTAAATCAAAGATTGTAAGTTATAAGCCAATATCGCGCTTATTAACCAATATTCAACTCTTATTGGACTACTTGCGGTGATAGCCTAGTGGTTAGGGCGTCAGCCTCCTAATCAGAGGTCGGCGGTTCGAATCCGGGCACGCACTTCTAACTTTTCGGAGTTATGTGTGTTTTTAAACAATTAAAATATCACTTGCTTCAACGGTGAAGGAAAACATCGTGAGGAAACCTGTACGCCTGAGAGTTCTCCGTAATGTTCTCAAAGGCGTGTGAAGTCTGCCAATCCGCACACGGCCAGCGTGGCGGACTATGGCCGAACCCTTCTCATATTGAGAGGAGACCCGTGCTCTGTAGTGAGCCGGTCATGGGTTGATCATTATGATGATGACTGTTAGTTAATTTAAAAAGTAGTTTTAATTTCTCATATTATATTATCAGAGTTATTACGCATGCTCTAGCTATCTCTAAGTTGATTTATATGAGTATCCTAGCACCTAAGCTAATCAAAATGTCCATACTTTTACATATAATTCGGTTGGTGGCGCTTCGAATGTATAAATAAACAATGTATTGTAAGCAATGCTTACAATATCACTAGCCGTAGATCGATCATTAACGCTCAAAAAATGGGATGGAAAAGAAGTGCACAAATAGCGACGCGTGCACTCCTTTCCCCCAGTGTGTGACAAGGCTAGACGAAAGTCACCGATTCTAAAACTCGAGCCGTATAACCCGAATGAATTACAAAGCACTACGCGCCGCTATAGATAATATAACGGCCAGATGTCTCGTGTATTAGACGGGTTATAATATGATGATATGTATGATATCATCATCATCATCATCATCATGATCAACCCATTACCGGCTCACTACAGAGCACGGGTCTCCTCTCAATATGAGAAGGGTTCGGCCATAGTCCACCACGCTGGCCATGTGCGGATTGGCAGACTTCACACGCCTTTGAGAACATTACGGAGAACTCTCAGGCGTGAAGGTTTATTCACGATGTTTTCCTTCACCGTTGAAGTAAGTGATATATTTTTTTTTAAACGCACATAACTCCGGATAGTTAGAGGTGCATGCCCGGATTCGAGCTGAGCTCTGATTAGGAGGCTGACGCCCTAACCACTAGGCTATCACAGCTTCTAATTCGGACTACTTCGTCCGACATGTATATAGAGAGAGTTTACTCTTGCACCCAGGTGATCCTGCAGAGGTTCACGACGGCCGAGTGCTCCAGCATGTTCCCGCCGCACCGCCTCATGCAGAACGGCTTCGACGCGTCCACGCAGATATGCTACGGGGACAAGAACCAGGAGAAGGACACTTGCCAGGTTAGTGAAGCACTACCGAACCTATCTACTGACATGCGAACCCGGAGTATGTGACATGTTTTTTATCCACAAGTTAGCCCTTGACGGCATCTCACCTGGTGTAAGTGATGATGCAGTCTAAGATGGTAGCGGGCTTAACTTTTAGATGTATGGTAAACCCATACTCCTAATTGGTTTCCACGCGAAATCGTTTAGAACGCTAATTCGCTTGGCGACACGTCTTTGTCGGTAAACTGGTAACACGGTAAAGCCTCCCACCAGACCAGACTCGAGTCAGGAATCGAACCCAGGTACTCCAATTTTATAATGTGACAGTGCGCGCGGATTAAATACTGAGCGGAAATACAAACACGCCGTTTTTTATAATACGAGTCTCCTGATGTTAGGTGGTTACCACAAACCCTGGTCATCTGTCATGGTCCAGAGGCGGCACTGATGCGTTGCTGGCTGAACCCATCCTCCTAATTTTATTTTTTATTTTGTTTTACAAGGATAACTTACAGCTAATAGAAAAGTAAATAGATAAGAACAGAAGACAATTAAAGCTAACTACAAGTTTTCACAAATACAAATAATAATGATATACGCAATGCATCTTGATACTCAAAAACGCACATAACTCCGAAAAGTTAAGAGGTGCGTGCCCGGGTTCGAACCTCCAACCTCTGATTAGGCGACTGAAGTCCTAGCCACTAGACTATCACAGCTCTATCAATCAATAACTTACACATTAATGAGTTGATGGTGATAGCTACATTGGTAAACTTAAAACTAAAGCTATGGGGGCGTCATACCTGAGTACCAATTTGGAGTCCGCCAAATCGCTAGGAATGCCATCCATTACGAGGATCTGTCCAACACCCAGGAGTTAGGTCCTCGAGCTGGAAGACGCACCCTGTGCTCCTGGTGCGTCTTATGGCGTTCAATTGGGGGGCATCTGATATTGCCCCCGAGTTGGCACCGTCCTAAGGACGGACTCTGCCGGCCTGGTTGCGGTTGTGTGCGCGAGCGAAACCCGTGACCCGGCCACCAGGCGGCGGGAAAGGAGGAATGCCATCCATAGGAACTCCGAAAAGTTAGAAGTGCGTCACACAAAGTGAGTACGTGAATAATTCTCGTATTTTGTTACGTTTCAGGGCGACAGCGGTGGCCCCCTACAACTCAAGCACAAGCAAATCAATTGCATGTACACCATAGTGGGGGTCACCTCCTTCGGCAGAGCCTGCGGGGTCAAGGGAGAGCCCGGTATTTACACCCGGGTGGTGAACTACGTGCCCTGGATAGAGAGTGTGGTTTGGCCTTAAAGGAACCCTGCCTCTGCTCCATTCATTTTTAGGGCGGGGCCTGATTAGTGCGTTGCGTTGCGACGACGCACGTACGTGTCTCCACAACGGATCGGAGCAAATCGGAAATTGATCCGTCCTTCAATCGAAGTACGTCCGTCCTTCGATCAAATTTTGATAATGTTTAAAAAATATAAAAAAAGGACTTAAAAATACATTTATTAAAAGCAACCTCTCGATTAAAACGAATTTTTATTTAAATAAACTTTATTCTTATTATGAAATGTTTTCTTTTATTTGTTTATCGCTTTCAATCTTCTGAACTCGCTTTTTAAATCAATTGGCAAGGTATAATGTCAAGAGACAGCAGTGGGGGGGGGGGTCTTGTGGTCCCGAACCCACCAGTTTTATACGTAGTTTTTAGTGAAGTATTTTTTTCGAACTCTATTATCATCTGGGTACATTCTAATTAAATATTCTATGTAAAAATCCAGGCCGCTGGTATCTCTTTGGTTTATCAAGGACATAAATAAAAAAAAGATAATTTTTAAAAAACATTTATTAAATACAATAACATATCGTGTCCTTAAGAACCAAAATCTTTTTTCCCATGACTTCATATCCAGGGTTCCCAGCCAGATCTCGTGACGCTGAGTATGCGGGGTTCCGTACTTTGACGGAGCAAACTTGACACCTGAAAAAAAAATATGTAAAAATAAATGATTTTTTATACACTCTTGTACGATACCCTTGACGGCTATCTCACCTGATGGTGAGTGATGATGCAGTCTTAAATGCTAGCATTTAAGACTGGCGAATCTATTAGCGGTATGATAAGCCATACTCCTAATTGGTGTCTACGCGACATCGTGTAGAACGCTAAATCACTTGGCGACACGTCTTTGCCGGTAGAGTGTTAACCAGCCACAGTAAACCACTAGATCAGACTCGAGCCGGGAATCGAACCCAGGACCTTCAACTTTGTGAGCTTGATCGAGCTCATGATTAAGATCCCCAAATGGTTTCGAAACTAATCGGGCACACTGGAGTCTGCAGCTCTTTTTTATACATAATACAGTTATATGCTTAGCAGATATAGTTATAAGTTAAGCTTCCATAGCCTAGTATTTAGGAAGTCCGTTTCCTAATCACAGGTCGCGGGTTCGATTTTGGGCATGCCCCTCTGACTTTTTCAGCAATCAAAATATCACTATTCAATTAAAGGAAAACATCGTGAGGAAACCTGCCCGCCTGAGAGTTCTCCGTAATGTTCTCAAAGGCGTTGAAGTCTGCCAATCCGCACACGGCCAGCGTGGTGGACTATGGCCGAACCCTTCTTATATTGAGATGAGACCCGTGCTCTGTAGTGAGCCGGTAATGGGTTGATCGTGATGATGATGGTGATAAGAATATATGTTACGCTCACTTGTTCTTCAACGCTGTAGTTTTCCTTATCTTCAAAGTCTGCGAACACGTCTTCCAACAGTTCGATGTACTTCTCCTTGTAGTTTCTATTGGAGTTTGATAACACCTCTATAGTCACTTTGTGGGATAGTGTCGACCCTCTTATCAGGTTCTTGACGAGGTGTAGCTAGAAAGACACACAATAAAGGATTAAAATTGCTTAAGTGCGTGCGTGCGGGCTCGCTTGCGTACGGGCCTGCGTGCGTGCGTGCGTGTAAGTCACTCAAACCAAATACGTCAAAAACTTGCATTATCGATTCTAAAATGGTGGCGAACTAACATTACGAGCTTTTTTAACTGTGATCTTAAATGCTCCCTTCATATTCTGATGAAATATGGCGGGACAAAAAGCTTGCAAACAATAAAGAGAGCAAGTATAATTTGCTATATTCCGCCGACAACCGGGAGATTTGTATAATATAACACCACACAAAATCCTCCACTAGAACCTCTACGCACGTTTCGACCCGACACCGGATCATCCTCAGGAGATGTTGACTTCACAAGCGAGAAAAGTAAAGACTTGTGAAGATTTTGTGTGGTGTTATATTATACAAATCTCCCGGTTGTCGGCGGAATATAGCAAATTATACTTGCTGTTTATTTTTCATCATGGACTTCTCACCTGGTGTTAAGTGATGATGCAGTCTAAGATGGACGCGCTAACCTGTTAGTATATGGTGAACCTATTTTTTCGCTTGACGACACGTCTTTGTCGATAAGATGGTAACTAAGCCACGGCCGAAGCGTCCCACCAGATTATACTCGGAACGGGAATTGAACCCAAGACTTCCAAATTTATAAAGCGACAGCGCTGCGTCAATTTTCAAAATACGGTTAGGGTTATAGCTGTTATTTTGAACAATAAATTATTAAATCAATTTCGATTAATAAGGACGTGCCGGAGCACGTCCTTGTCGGTAAGGTGGTAATGGGATGGGATATTAAGGATTATATAAACGATAAAAAAGCTTGGGTGTGAATTGCTCTATCTCCATAGGTATTATAATTTATTGTTCAAATTTAAATTCAAAATAATCTTTATTCAAATAGTCCTTAAAAAGGCAATAATTTAATTTATTGTTTATGTGAGATGGTGATAACGACAAAAACCCGGCTAAGTTTGTTGTGGGCTTCTTCTTAGAGCAGCGCGTTTGGAACCCTCATAGCTTTAGTTTTAAGTTAACGAATGTATGTATCACCATCAAATCACTACTGTGTAAATTATTGACGCGTCAAAAGCGCCTTTTAAAGGACTATTTGGATAAAGATTATTTTGAATTTGCAAAATTTGTAAAATTTGTCCTCCACAAGACCAGACCAGACTAAGTTCAGTTAATTATTTCCTACATCGACATAAAGTGGTAATTTTTATTAGCCAAAATACCTTGTCCAGTAATTTCTGGTCCTTCACCCACTTGAAGGAGACGGTGGCCGCTGGCGCCACCAGCTCGCGCGAGTCGCGGACACTCGCTAGCATGTCGACAAGTCTGCTTTCTATAACTGTAACAATTATAAAGATTTTTTTCTATAAAGCAACCGACCGAAAAAGATTTGTAATGTTTCCTATAGCTATGGATAGATAGAATAATTAATTGCAACAAAACACAATTTAAAAACACAAGAAAATAAAAGGTGTAAAGACAGCCTTATCGCAAGAAGTTAAAGGTAACATGAATAACAAAGCAACGATACAAGAATATAAAACCAAAAAACCCATAGGCGGCCTTATCGCTTAAAGTTATCTTTTAATATATATATATTATTGCACCACCGTCCTCTTTCCGTATCTCTATCTATCTTTTGCATATTTGATTGCCTGGAAAAGATCGCTATGTAGCGATAAGGCCGCCAAATTGTATACCTAGTATTACTTGGCTATTTTCTGTTTTTTTTTGTTTTTTTTTCCTATCTTGTGGTGTGCAATCAAAGTATATTCATTCATTCATATGTTCAATGAAATAATGTAATTCATAGGGTGGTAATTAGCCACGGCCGAAGCCTCCCACCGGACAAAAAATGTGGCTCAAAGCTCTTCACCGCAATACCATCGCCAATTGAAAATACTACCGGAGTATTAATTACTTGATACGCCAAATGGTGGTGACCTTGAAAAACCAATTAACCTTTGAAATCGCAAACCGCGAGCACGTTCCTCGTGAGCCTGGCGGGCGGCAGCTCCGCGCAGCCGTACGTCAGCACGGCGCCGCAGTCCACGTGGCACGCGCCGCCATCCCGGACGCTGTACATCATATTCTCCAAGTGACGGTCGCCGATGCCTGGACACGTTTACGTAACAACTTTTTTGAAGTACACGCCATGTTTCGTTAGTTATTATATGCTAGTAGAAAGATACAACGTAGAAAATACAATTTGTTTTTAGCCTGATCAAATCCGATGGTAGGTTTTTTTATTTATTTTTATCCACTACAAGTTAGCCTTTCAATCTCATCTGATGGTAAGTGATGATGCAGTCTTAAATGCTATCGGGCGAATCTATTAGCGGTATGTAAAACCCATACTCCTAATTGGTTTCGACGCGACATCGTGTAGAACGCTAAATCGCTTGGCGACACGTCTTTGTCGGTAGGGTGGTAACTAGCCACGGTAAAGCCTCCCACCAACCCAGGACATACAACTTTATAATGCGACAGCGCGCGTGCTGCGCCACGGAGGTCGTCATGATGATGTAGTCTAAGATGGTAATAAGTTTAGCTCTTAGGAGTGTGGTAAACACATACTCTGGGTTTGTGTAAACGCGACATCGTGCCGGAACGCTAAATCGCTTCGCAACACGTCTTTGTCGATAGGGTGGTAACTGGCCACGGCCGAAGCCTCCCACCCGACTAAACTGGAGCCGGGAATCGAACTCAGAAGCTACAACTTTATAAATATATAGATAGATAACATAGATATATCGCCCGATCTTAGCGCTTCTCTCAATTAAATAAAAAAAAAACAAATATTTCATTGCTTCGCAGAAAATTTAAAACTATCTAAATTTTCTCAAACAGACAGATTGAGCGATCCGGTTCGACGTTGCGTGGAAACCGATTAGGAGTATGGGTTAACCATACCCCTAACAGTACAGTGATGGTGCAGTCTAAAGATGGTAGCGACCATTTTAGATTGCAGTATCACTTACTTTAGATTGCAGATAAGGGCTCACAATTAGCGGTAAAAAAACACAAATTTAAAACTCATAACTTCTCATGAGAAGCTGTGACAGTTTAAAGGTCGAGGGTTCGAACCTGGGCACGCTACTGTAACTTTTCAGAGTTATGTGCGTTTTTAAGCAATTAAAATATCACTTGCTGCAACGGTGAAGGAAAACATCGCGAGGAAACCTGCACGCCTGAGAGTTCTCCGTAATGTTCTCAAAGGCGTGTGAAGTCTGCCAATCCGCACACGGCCAGCGTGGTGGACTATGGCCGAACCCTTCTCACATTGAGAGGAGACCCGTGCTCTGTAGTGAGCCGGTAATGGGTTGATCATGAAGTTCTTATGAAGTTAAGTTACCCTTTGTTTTGTTGTTATTTTTTTGTTTTGTAATCTTAGTTTAATGTTGTATGGTTATTTTGTGCCCTCCCCTTAAACATGTCAGGTCCAGGACACTCAAGTGTAAATCTATTAATCTCACGGCTGCATTAAGGCTATTTTACACACTTGTAGTCAGTTTTGTGGACTAATAATAAAAAAATGAGTAAAACTTTGATATAAAGGAGTATGAATTAACGTCACATACTCACCATACAAGTAGCTGAGGAAGGTCATATCGCACAGGGAGTCGAGAAAGTTCCTCCTCTTACCGATGAAGTCTTGTACACTGAGACATCTGGCTTCAATGGCGGATCTGGTACAAAAAAAACGTATGAATCCAGTAATAAAATAAAATTCTGCAGTTAAACTTGTTGTAACTTGTTTGCATGGCCAAAAATGTTTATATTATATTGAATGCAATAGTATCTTATACTATTCAATTAATTCAATATAATATAAACATTTTTGGCCATGCCCACCAATATTTGAACACGCGCTCTGATTGGTCGAAATCGGAGTGCAATAGAGCTGAAAATCGAATAAATAGCGATCTAACATGGCTCAGGGCAAGCTGTTCTCGGCAAACTAACTGAATAGTGAACATAGAAGAAACAACAGGTAGCGGTACCCAGAAAATACTCGATAAAGAAGACCTTCAGAGCGGCGACCCTGGTTTCATTGGAAGAATTGCTTAATCCCCCAACAATCCAGCAATAACAAACAATAAACAGCAAGTATAATTTGCTATATTCCGCCGACAACCGGGAGATTTGTATAATATAACACCACACAAAATCTTCCACTAGAACCTCTACGCACGTTTCGACCCGACACCGGATCATCCTCAGGAGATGTTGACTTCACAAGTGCGAAAAGTAAAGTCAAAGTGTTGTGAAGAAGAAGAGGTTCTAGTGGTAGATTTTGTGTGGTGTTATATTATACAAATCTCCCGGTTGTCGGCGGAATATAGCAAATTATACTTGCTGTTTGTTGTTTATCATGGACTTCCGCAAATTAACGCCTGCTTCTATTCATTAATCCAGCAATAGTTTAATGTACATACTCGTACAATACGTACGTATATCGAGATTTTTTCACCTTTCCTGTACACGTTGTACAATTTACCTCAGTAAGTGGGCCGGCACTTTGGCACACAACTGCTCGAACTGCCGGACGGAGGTCGTCGGCGCGAGGATCAGCTCGCTGTCCTTGGAGCGGTGAACGGTCGAAACTACATCTGTATCATGAAGAAAAACTAGTACAGATGCACGCACTAAGTTTGAAATATTGCTCTAATAAAATAGCTCTTAACATAATTTTAAGTGGCATGTGAGATGGTGATAACTAAAAGAAAATTTACCTGGTTAAGTTTGTTATGGGCTTCTTGTTAGACCGGGGTGCGTTTGGGACCCTCGTAGCTTTAGTTTTAAGTTTACGAATGTAGTTATCGCCATCAAATCACTACTATGTAAATGATTGACGCATCAAAAATGCCTTTTGAAGGACTATTTGAATGAAGATGATTTGAATTTGAATTTAAGGTATTGCGTTTGTTGCAGGGTAGCGGTTATATTCTAGGGGGTTAAAGCCTCTTTTAGGACGGGGTTTCTTAAAGACTTAAAACGTGCGCTATCGAATTATAAATTTGGAGTTCCTGGGTCCGATTCCCGGCTCGAGACTGGTCTGGTGGGAGGCTTTACCGTGGCTAGTTACCACCCTACCGACAAAGACGTGACACCA
Source organism: Lasiommata megera (assembly GCA_928268935.1). Classification (NCBI taxonomy): domain Eukaryota; kingdom Metazoa; phylum Arthropoda; class Insecta; order Lepidoptera; family Nymphalidae; genus Lasiommata; species Lasiommata megera. Next base: position 9,695,142 of record OV743333.1, on the reverse strand, counting down.
AGCGATTTAATGTTCCGGCACGATGTCGCGTAGAAACCAATTAGGAGTGAGGGTTTACCATACCCCTAACAGGTTAGCCTGATCGTAGGTCAGGATGGTAGTCCTGAACTGCATCGCTTACAAAAAAAAATCCCAGGACAGGATCTGGGTTCAATCTTTCTTTTGGCATTTTGCTTTGATTTTATTCCAATTGTTTTTGTTTAAATTCGATTGTAAATTCAATTATTTTAGGTTAAACAAATTGTTATTTTTTAAGTGGTTTTTATTTCTGCGCCTAAATCTATAATAATTATTTAATGGAATACATATAATACATGGAAATATAATTGGATAATTCGGTAATTGCGTGACCTTGAATTATAGCAACTATGTCATAATTGGTAATAGTAATAAATGGCTTTTTAATTTTACATGGTTCTTTGTTACAGTATCCTGTGTATACTCACTGTCCACGGCGCACGCGGACGAAACCAACGCCTTCAGCCGTTCATGCTCCTCCAGGTATTGGATGAGACCGCAGTCTTCACTCAGCGGTGTCACCTGACCACAAAACTCTTCTATACTCTATGTTATCTTACTTCTCTTATTAAAAATTCTTTACTTTAAAGTATGTTTCATAAATATTGCGTATAATTGCTGATTTCCCGTGTGATTGAGGTTTTAAGCTACAGGCAAATGTCAAATTGCCTAAATTAAAAAACATAGGGCTTTCATACAAACTTTAACCCCCTATTTTACCCCCTCCGGGGTGGAATTTCCAAATATCCTTTCTCAGCTGACATCTCTTAACTATCAACTACCTACTTGCTAAATTATAGCTTTATACGTACAATAGTTTTTGAGATCTCGTGTTTGATCAGTATGTAAGTAAGTCAGTATGTAAGTGACCTTTCGCTTTTATATATAGATGATAAAAACAAATAGGTACGTCAATTTTTTTTTATTTATTCTCTCTTTTGTTTATTATTTCATAATGAATGTGCCATGTGCAGGAAGTCCAGGAGAGATGACCTTGGAACTCAACCTCTCAACTGTGGGATCAGGAAGTCAAGGAGATGACCTTAAGGCTGAACCTCTGAGCTGGGCCATTTTTGGGCGATCAGGAAGTCCAGGGGAGATGACCTTGAGGCTGAAACTCTCAACTGGGCCATTTTTGGGCGATCAGGAAGTCCAGGTGAGATGACCTTGAAGCTCAACCTCTCAACTGTGGGATCAGGAAGTCAAGGAGATGACCTTAAGGCTGAACCTCTGAGCTGGGCCAATTTTGGGCGATCAGGAAGTCCAGGTGAGATGACCTTGAGACTATCCCTCTCAACTACGCTATTTTTCGGGCAATTAGGAAGTCCAGGAGTGAAACATTAAGCATGCCGGCGATGATGATAGTGACGTCATATGTAATCTCACGTGGTATCCGGTATTGAGGCGCCTCGCAGTCACGGCTTGCACCGTGGTGAGCAGGCGCAGCGCCGCGCAGTGCGGCCGGATGCGCTCGCCGCTCTTCACGATGAACCGCGCGAGGGAGCCGTCTGTCAGGCGACAGCGCACCAACGTGGGCCGGCGGATGGAGTCCACGAACACCGATATCTGCAAATCCCCTTTTTTTATATCCACTGCAAGTTAGCCCTAGACGGCGACCTTACCTGATGGTAAGTGATGATGCAGTCTTACCATCAGGTAAGGTTGCCGTTGGTTTCTACGTGACATCGTGCCAGAACGCTAAATCGCTTTGCGACACGTTTTTGTCAATGTAAGTAACTAGTCATGGCCGAAGCCTGCCACCAGACCACATTCGAGCCGGGAATCAAACCCGGGACCGCCAACTTTCAACAATAATTATGTGTTAATATAAGAAATAAACATAAAATTAGAAATATTGCCCCCCCCCCCCCCCGATATGATAAATAAACTGAATTGAAATAAAAATACAAGGTCACTCGAAATTCGACTTATACCTTGACAAAGGGCGCGAACACGGGAACGGGAACAGGAATGAGCCGTGAGATAACAATCTTCAATTACAAACGTGGCTTATGCCATAAGGGTTTTAAATGGGGCATAAAAATGAACGCACCTTTTCCTCGAACTTGGCGACGTAAACGCCTCTCTTCAAGCGCAGAAGCCTAGCGAGGTTTACATCTCCCTCCAACCCGTGAGCAAGAGCGGGACAGAGATTAGAGAGGGACACAGTGTCTTTCGCTATCCCTTTCATTTGCGACTGTATAGACGATAGCACTTGCCGTCTCAATTCCTTGCTTGCATCTGAAAGGACGAATTAAGTTAGTTGATACACGCAGCAACGGAGGGGTCGCAAGTTGGATGTCCTGGGTTCGATTCGCGGCTCGAGTCTGGTCTGGTGGGAGGCTTTACCGTGTCTAGTTACCACCCTACTGACAAAGACGTTCTACAAAATGTTTTTTTTTTCGCACTGTCTATTAGCTATACTAACCCTATTGGTTGCCACAGCGTAACCGGGCTGTTTGGCGAGCTTCGGAAAGAAGATCTTCCAGAAGAAATTTTTAGGCGACCGATGGGATAACAGGGGGGTCGGACGGTGATTGATCCGGACGTCTCCGAGACCGTGGATGGAGCCCACGTCCGGATGACGTAAGATAGCAGGGACCTCGTCTTCGCCTTGAAGACGGTGTGTAGCGTATGATTGTGTGGTAGGTGGTACGAGTATGTTGTCAGTAGTCATCTGATCGTCAGAGCAGTGAAGGATGTGTTTAGGTCTCCTCTTTCAGCCGTGGCTAGTAGACTCAGCGTTCCGGCACGATGTCGTGTAGAATCCAATTAGGAGTATGGGTTTACCATACCCCTAACAGGTTAGCCCGCTACCATCCTAGACAGCATCATCACTTACCATCAGGTGAGATAACCGTCAAGGGCTAACTCAATGTAATGGATAAACAATAAAAAAAAAATCTACGTTCGGATAAGGCGTTGTCTGAATATTTATGGGACTCCATATCTAGCAACATATCTATATGTTACCTTCGTTAGCGATGCCATCCAAAGCTTTCTTAAACTTGTGTAACACTCCATAGTTGGGTCCCGCGTATGGGTTATCAAAAATGGCTGACATCATGTTCGAGAACACTCGCGACCATTCGGCACTATCTGAAATAACAAAAACAAAAGGAAATTTTATACGAAAACTAACCATTTCAATATGTTTAATTCGTGATAGTTATAAATAGATTATATTGTCACTAATTAATCATTTCTTTGCTAATCAGTGTATTTAGAAGGTAGCAATCAATTTTGTACAAGCATGCTTTGCTATAAAAACCGGCGGTTAATGCCTTTCGTGGCATTATCGCTGGAGCCGCCGGACCGTTCGGACCTCTTAGTTATTGTCACAATAAAAAATGTGAAATCGTGAAACTCTTACTAAAAACAACTACGACGGCCTGGATTCGTCATATATATATAAATAAATAAATATGTCTAAATTTCGTGAAGATCTGATGAATGCTATTGGAGATAAAGGGCTGAACTCCTTAGCGGAGAGCAACAATCCCCCTAAATTGAGACTTAACAAAACTTAAGTACTTTATAATAAATGTAGGATGTGCCACCCATTACTAACTAATTATGACGGAATAATTTTAATTGTTTTTTTTTTAAATTAAAACTGAACGTTCTGTTACAATTCCTTTGATCGTAGATTCGATTCCTATTTCGTAGTTGCACTCCCTTTTTGCACCTAATTTGGTTCTGGGTAAGATACTCCTTGGAATAGGAAAATAAGCGATTCTGTATGGATTATTAAAAAAATGAAACATTCAAAAGCTAGTAAAGTTGTAAGACTCTTCACTCACCCTCTCTATCCGCAGCATAGCCCAGGTTCCTGCAATACTGCAGCAGCTGGTACTCCGGGTCGCCGAGCAAACTCAAGCAGCGCCTGTATTTGTCCATCTCCGCCTCGTCCGAGAGCATCTTCAACTCATCCTGGTATTCCGGACACTTGTCCAAGGTGGAAGTTAACTGACCAATCGATATTTCGTCCAGTTGATGGCTTATCAGCTTGAACTGGAAGAAAAACGTCAAGATCTTTGTAAGGCGCAAAGCTTTTTGAGTAAGTTTAACTGACCAAGTTAACTGAGTGCTTTTGGGAGGTCAAGTCTGTCTATTTTTTTATCTACTACAAGTTAGCCCTTGACGGCAATCACACCTGATGGTAAGTGATGATGCAGTCTAAGATGGTAGTGGGATAACCGACATCGTGCCGGAACGCTAAATCGCTTGGCGACACGTCTTTGATGGTAGGGTGGTAACTAGCCACGGCTGAAGCCTCCCACCAGACCAGACTCGAGCCGGGAATCGAACCCAGGACCTCCAACCTTTATAATGTGACAGCGTATGCGCTGCGCCACGGAGGTCGTCAAACCTTACAGTCTACCAAAAACAATTACCATTATACAAGGAATCCCAGATATCAGGAATAATTAAATAAAGGAATTTTATAATCAAATAGAATTCGTAAGAGATATATATATAATAGTATTATTAATGGAATATAAAGAGTGAGAGTGACTCCATAGAGCGTCTTGTCGTGCAGAGCAAGGTGGAGGGAACTAGAGGTCGAAGAAGGTCACCCATGCGATGGACCGATCAGATAGTCTGCAGTAGGCGGTCCTTTGCACGAGTGCACCAGGCTTTCGGCCAGCCGAGAAAAGTGGCGGATGCTCGTGAAGCGTATAATCTGTTCTCAAAGACCTCATAACGACCACGACCACTCTGTCAAGAGTGTAACGAAGAAGAAGAGAGTAAACTTACCGTTTGCAGTAGTTTCCGAACGATATCGGGATCCAAAATGACCTCATCCAGTCTGTCTATTATCATGTCGACTAAAAGTTTGCCCTTAGGACCAAGATCCAGATTTGCGTAAAGTTCTAGGATACCCAGCATGGATTTCAGTATCTTATCTTTACCTAGAAAATTCAGACGATCACGTCACGACGAAGTTAGGATATCCGCCTCCTAACCAGAGGTCGGGGGCTCGAACCCGGGCACGCACCTCTAACTTTTCGGAGTTATGTATAGGATATATCTAGCTAACGCCCGCGACTTCGTCTGCGTTGAGTTAGTGTGTTTGTTTGTCTTTCAATCACGAAGCAATAGATTACTTACCCGAATTACTTGAAATAATTATAGGATAAACATTAAAGTATCTCCTTTCTAAAAAAAAAAAAGGAGTGAAATCGGATATTGATTAAGTTGTGGGAGGCGCCCGAGACGCAATGGCACAGGCGGTGGCGTGCGCGTGAGCTGCGCGCGGTACTGGACAGTACTTGGACATTGCAACATTACTTTATTTTTATAAAATAAATATAGCTTAAGTTACTCCTTATTACATCAGCTACCTGCCAATAAAAGTCCCGTAAAAATCGATCCAGCCATTTCAGAGATTAGCTGGAACAAACAGACAGACAGACAGACAAAAATTGGAAAAAAAAAATATTTTGGTGTATGTACCGTACCGTATTCGTATGAATGTAGTAAAAAAGGGTTATTTCAATATTACAAACAGACACTCCGATTTTATTTATTTATATAGATTGTATATATAAGATAAGTAATCAAATAGGAGCTATAATAATGATAATAACTTACAGAACAATGCATGCAAATATATTTAATAGTGTGTCGTGAAAGATATCGATGTCATGGTTCGTACAATTCTTTCAAATCTGTTGGATATCTGCGCACCTTACCACCAAAAACAATTACTTACCATTATACGAGGAATCCCAGATGCCGTTAAAATAACCCATAGCTGTGACACATATAGAATCCAAATGCTTTCTGCTGAACTTTGACAGTTTACTTGGTTCCAGTCCTTTAGCCGCTATCTCTGTACGTATTCCTTCTATATCTGCATGTTGTAATGCTGAAATGAAAAGACCCTCGTTCAGTGCGAACAGGTTTTAGCACACGAAGGGTTCCGTATACAACTCAGTAGAGTAAAACTTGAGCAGATAAAAAATAGACACGCAAGGGAATTATGTTTTAGTCTCTGCGTATTACAGTTAAGGCGTTATAAGCTGGCAATGGGCGGGGCACATAGCTCGGAGAACCGACGGACGTTGGGCTCCCAAGGTGCTGGAATGGCGACCCCGCACCGGTAAACGTAGCGTTGGTCGACCCCCAAATCGGTGGACAGACGACATCAAACGAGTCGCAGGGAGCCGCTGGATACAAGCGGCCCAAGACCGTGAGCATTGGAACTCCCTACAAAAGACCTATGTCCAGCAGTGGACGTCAATCAATTGTTAATGATGATGATGATGATGATGAAGCTGTAATAGCCTAGTGGTTAGGTCGTCCGTCTCCTAATCAGAGGTCGGGGGCACGCACCTCTAACTTTCCATAGTTATGTGCGTTTTTAAGCAATTAAAAAATATCACTTGCATATCATGCTTGGAGCACGCCTGGTATGAGCTGGGAGGACTTACATTTGAGGTCCCGTTTCAGTCGCAGCGTGACGTCACTCATACCGAGCACGTCCTCGAAGCTCGACTTGGTCACAAACTGTTGCGAATATTTTTCTGAAAAAAAAAAACAACAATGAGATATACATTTAAATCCTCAGCCTCCTAATCAGAGGTCGGCGGTTCGAATCCGGCCACGCACCTCTAACTTTTCGGAGCTATGTGCGTTTTTAAGCCATTAAAATATCACTCGCTTCAATGGTGAAGGAAAACATCGCGAGGAAACCTGCACGCCTGAGAGTTCTCCGTAATGTTCTCGAAGGCGTGTGAAGTCTGCCAATCCGCACACGGCCAGCGTGGTGGACTATGGCCGAACCCTTCTCATATTGAGAGGAGACCCGTGCTCTGTAGTGAGCCGGTAATGGGTTGATCATGATGATGATGAAGCAGTTTTGAAATCAGCGATTTCAAGGACACACCGTGCTGGAAGCTGGTCTTTCTTTTTTCTGCCCTTATCCTACATTATGTGTGGTCGGCACAACACGTCTCCTTCTTCCACTCACTTCTATCAGCCGTCACCTCACTACCCACACCTTTTATCCGCATATCCTCTTTTACATAATACATCCATCTCTTCTTTGGTCTTCCTCTACTCTTTGCCCTTCCACGTTCATATATAACATTATTTTGTCCCCTTTGTCTATGCTAGTTAAAGGGGACAGTGGGTTGCGAATAAAATTATATTATATTATCTATAGTGTCAAGGATGACGTAAATGATAAACAAGCATGGGTGTGAAATATTGCTCTAATAAGATAGCTCTTAACATAATTTTAAGTGGCATGTGAGATGGTGATAACTAAAAGAAAATTTACCTGGCTAAGTTTGTTGTGGGTTTCTTCTTAGACCGGGGACACCTGGGGATGATCCCCCGAGATGATTTGGAACCCTCGTAGCTTTAGTTTTAAGTTTACGAATGTAGTTATCACCATCAAATCACTACTATGTAAATTATTGACGCGTCAAAAGTGCTATTTAAAGGACTATTTGAATAAAGATTATTTGAATTTGAATTTTATCATCCAGTTACCCCCTTTGTATCGTTGTCGAAGATAGAACCGTCAAAGTTTCTCATAAAAATGGTACCCAACAGCCCGTGTTAATAGCTTACCGGCAAAACTGAGCGCGCTCTTCAAACTCGTGCTATCGTTCCTCTCGAGTGCAATCGCTCTGCGGGCCAGCACTTTCTGACGCAGCCACTGCAACGTCTCACTCTCGTACAGACCACTGGGAGGTACATTGTTATAATTAGTTTTATCTTTACGCCACTAAAATATGGGGAATAATGCTCGGTCTGTGGAAATATCGACGACCTCCTGACGTGTAAAGGATTTCTTCTGAGTTCGATTAAAGCTTGTAGAAAAATCATATTATATTAAGGAACAATAAACGATAAAAAAGCGTGGGTTTGAATTGCTCTATCTCCATAGGTACTATAATTTATACTATTATGTGAGATGGTGATATCGAAAAAACCCGGCTAAGTTTGTTGTGGGTTTCTTCTTAGAGCTGGGAGCGATTGGAGCCCTCCCAGCTTCAGTTTTAAGTTGGTGAGTGTAGTTATCACCATCACTAATATAAATAATGAAAAATGTGATATATATAAACGATTCATAGATGCCTGTTTACATGAAGAAAGCTATTTTTGATTTGATTCGCGACTCAAGCACGATGTCGCGTAGAAACCAATTAGGAGTGTGGTTTTTCCATACCCCTAACAGGTTAGCCCGCTACCATCCTAGACTGCATCATCACTTACCATCAGGTGAGATAACTGTCAACCGGAGCTATAGGGACTATAGGATATAACAAGTTTGCTTGATGGAGATGCTCACGTGACATTCTTGCAACACTCCAGCGCTTGCGCGTGTAGCCCTCTCTGGTTCGCACTCGCACACCACAGCAGCTGGAGCGAGTGGGACAGCTTGTCCAGCTCTTCATTCGCGTATCCCTCCAGCGACTGCAGGTAACACGATCTGGAACATTATGGTGTAATTTTTTATACAGGCTGAATTCTTCTTGGATGTATTCAAGCGCGCATGGCCACACTCGAAGCTATGGGGAATAGCGAAAAGTACTCAAAGGAGTTACCGGCCCGATTTCTATGAAAATCAAAATTTAATTATTGGGTTTTTGTTAAATCAATAATCCCAGCTAGGAATCGAACCCGTTTATTTTGATTAAAAAAAAAATACTACAATTATACCCTAATTATATTGGGACGGCAGCAGGGGGTGCAAATTATAGAAGATTATCATTAACTATTTTATTCTACCAAAATTAAAAAAGGTCTTATTTTACTTGATTACTCTACTTTGTTATTCTAAGGCTTAATCCTACCTGTCCCACGGCGTCGCCCAAGCGATGCCGGCCGGATCGTATTAATATTTCTTCTAATGGACCTGTGTCAGCGGTATTTTGTTATTTTATACGGTATTTAGTCGTGGGAACAGGTTTCGCAGGCATACTTGTTATTTCCGTCGACTATGCCTGCGTAACACCCTTACAAGTATCGTTTACAACAATTATATTTACGGCGTTTCATAAAACACACATATATTTATATGCAAGTGTTTATTTATATATGTGTGTTTTATTATATATATATACAAACATTTTATATGTTGCAAACCTCAGCATGATCCTGAACGCCCACTCGGCGAGGCAGTCGGCCGGCCGGATGCGCAGCGGCAGCGTGTGTCGCGACACGTCGCGCGTGTCGCGAACGCGCTCCCAGACCGTGGTCTCCATTAACTTTAAGTATATATATGTATTTATTTTACACACGGACGTGAGAGTAAAAGTAGGTAATAAAAAAGCGATGGCGGTAGGTATGAAAAGAGAGCGGACATTTCCTGCGCGAAGACGTAGACGTCAGGGTAACGAAGATCACCACCAGTCTGACCATCCAATAGTCCCGTACTCTGGGACCTTGGGGTCGTGAGCGGCCAGAGTGGGGAATTCTGGCCACTCGGTAACTCTTATGCGACCTCGTGACGTCAGACATGCTACTTGGTAAGCCGCGTTAGTTTTGAGGACCAACGTCCGCGAGGAGGGAAATAGGAGCACAAGGGAGGCACCGGTGCGTTCTTAGGAGATCCCGGAGCCTCCCACTGTTTTATGCTGATGGTGGCCATCGAGGGGGTTTTAGTGGGTATAAATCCCACATAACCCGAGCTTTTCCCCAAAGCAATAGTCGGGTATCTTAATAGATCCCCTCCCCCCCCCCCTAAACAAAAAAAGGTATGAACATGGGATACCTTGTTATTCCAGAAAATTAAAGATTCCAGAGTGAAACTTCCTTACTTCGTTGCTAATATTATAAACACTAAATTCTGTATCTATGGTTTGTTACACTATCACGCTAAATCTACTGAGGTATTTTGATTGAAATTTGAAATGAAGATAGATTTATACCCTGGATTAACACATAGGCTACTTGTTATCCCGGAAAGATGTGTGCTTTGACGACCTCCGTGGCGCTTCGCATTATAAAGTTGTAAGTCCTGGGTTCGATTCCCGGCTCGAGTCTGGTCTGGTGGGAGGCTTTACCGTGGCTAGTTACCGGCAAAGACGTGTCGCCAAGCGATTTAGCGTTCTACACGATGTCGCCAATAAACCAATTAGAAGTATGGGTTTAACTAACTCCTAACAGGTTAGACTAGACTGCATCATCACTTACCACTAGGTGAGATAGTCGTCAAAGACCGCCAACTTGTAGTGTATAAAAACAATGTATCGTAATAAAATAAGAATGGAGGTAGGTATGAACATGAAATACCTTTTAGACGACGTCGCGTATAAACCAATTAGGAGCGTGAGTTTAGCATACCCCTAACAGGTTAGCCCGCTACCGTCTTAGACTGCATCATCACTTACCATCAGCTGAGATTACCGTCAACTTGTAGTGGATAAAAAAAAGCATCTTGCGGGGTTAGCTGGTGGTGATATTTCGTGATAGGCGTGATACTAACGGCTGATATATCAAACGGCTTCCTCGGCCACGTGTCCATCTCCGTGATCCATTTGAAAACGTTCCGTTCCGTATTCCGGTATGTAGACATCATGGCGTGCACCCACGTGGGACTATCTGTGAGGAAAAATACAATATACGAGTTGGATTTAGAATCGTGCGGCAGGAGTTTCGGGGAGAAAGATGTTTTATTTGGTAGAAGTTTGGTCCCCGATTGTAACAATAGCACTCGCATTACAAGGTAATGCACTTTTTTCGAGAAAACCAAAAAAAACTAATATAACCTATAAATAGGTAAAACATCGAAAAAATAATGCAATATTACGGGAGAGCTACAAATCAAATGGAAACTCCTGCCGCACGATTCTAAATTTTAACCCAATATACATATCGTCTATGATGCCGAAAATTAAGATGACGATCCAGGAACAACAAACTCACCTGTCAAATCGTAATCTTGAATGACAGCTTTGAAGTTGTCCCCACCAGTCCACAGCGGCGGGAGAGCAGATTTGACAGATCTCTTCTCGCGAGGCGTCAGGTCGTCCCAGTTTGACAGTTTGCCGAAACACAGAGTGAGTTCTGGAAACATAAATTAAAATTAAAAATAATATAAGAAAAAGTATAGATAATAATAAAAATAAAATATAAAAAGGCAGGGTGTAACAGCGACCTTATCGCTGCTTGGGTCACCTCTCGTTTAAATGTTTCATTGTAAGATGAACTTTTTAACGGACGGAGCTCGGGGGTCAATATAGGCCCCCCGTGGAGGGTCTGCCTCGGCGGACGCCGCTGGCTGGGCCGCGGTCGAGTGCATCAGTGTTCCCGTGACCCAGCCACCAGGCGACGCGAAGGAGCATCGTTGGGTTTTAGTGGGTATTCTGGTCGCCAGCCTGGCCGCCGGGGAGTCCCACATACCCCGTCGGAAGCGGCGCAGTCTTGCCTGCGTCGCCTCCGGAGGGGATGCGTAAAAGCATTTCCCAGCGGGAAAAAAAAAAAAAAAAAGATGAACTTTTGAATAGAAGATTGAATCTGTAATTTTTCCTACAAGATGGCGTTAGTCGGTATAAGATTGGTAAAGGGCAAACATTAATTTTGGCATCGGTGGTATGTGGACCGTTTTTTTTAAACACTACAAGTCGGCGATCCCACCTGATGGTAAGTGATGATGCAGTCAAAAATGGTGTATGGTAAACCATACTCCTTACTGGTTTGTACGACACGTCGTTATCATTATTGTGGTAACTAGCCATAGCTGACGCTTCCCACCAGACCAGACTAGATCGGACTGGAATCGAATCCAGGACCTCCAATTTTATAATACAACAGCGCACGTGCTGCGTCATTGAAGTTGTCAAAATTACCATTGTTACATCGGCTAAATACCAGGCCTCAAGATTTGGGAAATTTTTAGATTACAAAGAAATATTCGCAATTTGATGGGTTAAGAAGTTCCCTACAGCTAGTGCAAGCGTAGCGGCGGAATCCATTACTCCTTACATACCTTTCAAGGAGAATTCTGGAACATCTCCCAACATATCAACATCGCCGTCAACTATCCTGTAACCAATAGATAACACACGATGTAACGACAACACAATCCTTACCAATAAATATTATATACGCGAAAGTTTATATGTATGGATGTCTGTTACTTAGACGTAATGACTTATTACTTATAGCGAGCAAACGAGCAGACGGGTCACCTGATGGTAAGTGATTACCGCCGCCCATGAACATTTGCAGCACCTGAGGAACCGCCAATGCGTTGCTGGCCTTGAGCAATTTGTTAATCCACCCTTTGAAGATCCCCATATTATAACCATTAGGGAACACAGAAGATGGAAGCTGGTTCCACAATTTGCAGGTGCATGGCAGAAATGACCTGGAATAGCGGGTGGTGGAAAAGGACCAGGCATCCAGGTGGTCTTCAAATCAAATGAAATCAAAAATATCTTTATTCATGTAAACCTATTACAGGCATCTATGAATCGTTCATATATATATATCACATTCTTCATTATTTCTATTCGGGGTGATGGTGATAACTACAATCGCAAACTTAAAACTAAAGCTAAGAGGGCGCAATCCAATCGCGCACGGCTCTAAGAAGAAGCCCACAACAAACTTAGCTGGGAAATGCACCTATGATACTTTTTTGATGGAATATATATATATTCATAGTTCAAGTTTTTTTATTCATATTATTACATATTTTAGAACGAATTAATTTTTAATTATGTATTAAAACTTATCCGATGCAGTTATCTAATGAGATAAATTAGCTCATATTTAAAATCAACAGTCTTTTAGTTATTTATTAATAAATAACTAAAAGACTGTTACACAATACAACACAGTACAAAATAATTGAAAGTAGAAAGAAGGAAATAAAAATATTAAAATCATTTATGTGAGCATAATCAAGAAAATACATAACGCACACACACAAATACACATTCACACATATATACACGCACACGTTCATATACACGTTAGTTTTAGTTAGTATAATATATTTTTTCTCTAGGAATGTTTGTACTGTATCCCTGGAAGGAACTACCCTCTGCAATACAGGTTTTCCTAGTGCAGAGGGTAGGGGCAAATTATATATTGTAAATTCTAATCGTATTAAACAATAAATCTTATCTTAACATTTTGACATTTATGCAGAGTGGCTAGGTTATCTCGATTCATGTCGCAAGAATAATAATATCGTCGTTCCTCGCCGGCGAGCAGCGGCAGACTGACTGATGGGTCAAGCTTACAGCGGTTTACCTACAGTTGAATGTTTTGGATACACACAATTGCAAGACCAAAAATGTACCACGTTCTTGCAAATAAAGATATACAATTCTATTCTACTTACCCCATCAAAAACAGTTCAGGCCCGAGGCTTCGTATTCTACACTCTTCTTGGACGAGCTTGCATATACCTTCACCCTCTGTATTTTTGGTGTTCTCTACTAGACCATCGATTAAATGTTCAAAACTAAAAAAAATATTGGTTACAAGTGAATAAATATATAAATATACAAATTAAGTATTAAGCAATTAAAATATCACTCGCTTCAACGGTGAAGGAACACATCGTGAGGAAACCTACACGCCTCAGAGTTCTCCGTAATGTTCTCAAAGGCGTGTGAAGTCTGCCAATCCGCACACGGCCAGCGTGGCGGACTATGGCCGAACCCTTCTCGTATTGAGTGGAGACCCGTGCTCTGTAGTGAGCCGAGAATGGGTTGATCATGAAGATGTGAACACATATTGTAAATTGTTGTTAATTTCCGGATCCGAGATTGATTTTTTGATGTAGATAGTCCCCTGGACGCTGCTGGCTGGCTGGAGCCTTCCGGTGACCCAGCCACCAGGCGAGTATCACTGGGTTTTAATATGCTACTGGTCGCTACTCTGGCTGCCGGCGAGTCCTACATACTCCGCTTCCGGACTTCCGGAGTGTGTGCGTAACGCATTTACCAATGTTCCCATGAAATGCGATTGCAGTGACAGACAAGCATACATAAAAAGATTATTTTTAAATTATTTCATTTCATTTATTCGTTGCAAATATCCATCCAGCCATTACTGACGTACAGCAGTATAACATAGGTACTGAAATAATTATCTCAATGTCAATATATACATCATCATCATCATGATCAACCCATTACCGGCTCACTACAGAGCACGGGTCTCCTCTCAATATGAGAAGGGTTTGGCCATAGTCCACCACGCTGGCCGTGTGCGGATTGGCAGACTCGATATATACATATCTAGTATTATTTCATCATTTTTACAAGACCAATTACATAAATTAAAAAAAAGAAAATTACTCACTTGGATGAGTCCCACATGTCAATTTCACGAGCTATAGATAAAATCGACGGTGTCAAGGGGGTAATAAAACTGAGACATTCCAATACACTCCCGCTCATTGTGGAGTCGAAATCGAACCCGGGACGTTTTGTTCTGTACGCCTTGATTATTCGGACGATGACGGACGTGGCAGCGGTTGGGTCTTTCTGTGAATGAATGATATCGATTTCGGCGTTCAGGTAGGATGCAGAGTAGGAACAGATTAAGCGGATGGGTACAGCCGGCAACGCATCACCTCTCACTTAACATAAGCTGAGATTCGTGCTAGATATAATAAAGCATCCCGGACTGTACCTAGCATTGACATATTCCACGACACATTTCCTGGGTTTAGAAAGAAACTCATCGATCATCTATGGCATGATCGGTGAGTCGCCCATCTGAAAGGATATGTAGCTTGTTCAATTAATTTCTTTTAATTAGTTTGTAATCCGTAACGAGGACATTCGTAGGAGAACGAAAGTAACCGACATAGCCCAACGGATTAGCAAGCTGAAGTGGCAGTGGGCGGGTCATATCTGTCGCAGAACCGACGGCCGATGGGGCAGGCGTGTTCTGGAGTGGAGACCGCGTACCGGTAAGCGCAGCGTAGGACGACCACCTGCTCGCTGGACCGACGACCTGAAAAGGATCGCTGGTGGCGGGTGGATGAGGAAGGCGGAGGACCGTGTGTGGTGGCGCGCTCTCGGAAAGGCCTATGTCCAGCAGTGGGCGTCTATAGGCTGATTGATTGAATTAGTTTGTAATTGTGATTAATCTGTCTTAAATGTTCTCTTGTAGCCGTTTACATGTAACTTTTGCTGCCAATGTCGTGTACACTTGTAACCGATATGCATACTGGTGAATGTGCCACTTTTGTTTGCTGCAATGTATTTTTCTTTTTATGTATATTGCAAGTGTATCAATAATAAATAAATAAATAAATTCAGTTTTCAAGGGTTTTTCTAGCCGTTATACCCTCGAAACGTTTTTGAAATTAAATCATTCGGGACTTCGTATTCCTGAATCAGCAGGTGCTTAGAAAGTTAGACCCATATTTTTTTTATTATTCTACAAGTTAGCTCTTGATCTCGAATGGTAAGTGACGATGCAGTCTAAGATGGTAGCGGGCTAACCTGTTAGGAGTATGGTAAAGCTACACATATAATTGGTTTGTATGCGACATCGCACCGGAACGCTAAATCGCTTTATTCATCAATCAATTTATCATAAACTTTATTCAAATAATCCTTTAAAGAGGCACTTTTGACGCGTGAATAATTTACGTACTATTGAGTTGATAGTGATAACTTTATTCGTAAACTTAAAACTAAAGCTATGAGGGTCCCAAACGTGTCCTGCTCTAAGAAGCCCAGAACAAACTTAGCCAGGTAACTATTCAACTTTTTACTATCACTACTTTACAATTTTTTAGAGCTATCTTATTAGAGCAATATTTCACACCCAATCTTGTTTATCATTTACATAATCCTTTACACTAATTATAGTTTAGGACTTTTTACAAGCTTACGATTGTTTATATATGTAAAACACTAAATTATGCAAAAATAATAGTTATAGACCTCCGTGGCGCAGCGCGTGTGCTGTCGCATTATAAAGTTCGAGGTTATGGCAATCGGAAATCGAACCCAGCTCGAGTTTGGTCTGGTGGGAGGCTTTACCGTGGCTAGTCACCACCCTACCGACAAAGACGTGTCGCCAAGCGATTTAGCGTTCTACACGATGTCGCGTACAAACCAATTAGGAATGTGGTTAAATCATACCCCTAACAGGTTAGGTTACCATCCCAGACTGCATCATTTACCAGGTGAGATAGCCGTCAAGGGCTAACTTGTAGTGTATAAAAAAATACAATGAAGAAATTGAATTCCCTTTAGTTAATTTGACACTTTTAGCCACTCGATCAACTCACCTCTAGCAACAGCAACAATGGTTTGAGTATGTCTTCCAGAGACATTTGGACGTCCAAGCCGACCGCGAGAGGATCTGTGAAATTGTTCAACATGCAAATTAACAACATCTGACGCCTTGTATAACCCAAGGTCATCGATTCACCAGCTTGGTGATTCAGAGAATGGACATGTTCGAAGTATGTCTACAAATCTACAATTCTCACAGAGAAATGCAATTACGTCTTCCAATCCAAGATTGTACTCTATCTTTACTTATGTGTTTTAATAAGAGGAGAGTTCGTACCTTGTTTTGCGTGACGTTGGTTTCCAAGAGTAGAAGTGGACGCAGAAACAGTTCCGGTTGTACCCATTCTGCGCAGTACAAAGAATAATCAAATCAAATCAAATCAAAAATAGCTTTATTCATATAAACCTATTACAGGCATCTATGAATCGTTCATATAAAACACATTTTCCATTATTTCTATTAGTGATGGTGATAACTACACTTGCCAACTTAAAACTAAAGCAAATCGCGCCCAGGCTTAAGAAGAAGAAACGCACAACAAACATATCACACATAATAAATAAATAAAAGATAGGACCTATGGAAATAGAGCAATTCACACCCAAGCTTTTTTATCGTTTATATAATCCTTAATATCGTAATATGATTTTTCTGTAAGCTTTATAAAAAACTTTAAACTTACTGATAGACATCTCCAAGATATCAATTTATTATAAAATAAAATACACATCCCTTTGAAAGAGTTACTAATTTTGTACAGCCTACTGAATGGTACTACGAGTAATATAGTACGATATAGGGGAACCCCCCCCCCCCCTGATATACCCATAAGGCAACAACGCAACGTGGTCGTCAAGATATAATAGATTTCACCCCGCTCACTGCTTCGCTACGTCGGACAGTTTGGGTGGAAAGTGCTCCAAGACTTGTAGATCGCAAGTACGTACCGCGTTTCCAACGGTTCAGCCCTCAATTTCGCCGTCTGGAAACCCTCGTGGTCTCGCACACGTTGGAAGAACAAATCCAACATGGCCGCCAAGTTGGAAGCATCCGGTAAATGCGATGTATTCTTCAAGGTCAGAACTACAGCTAGTTGGAAACTTTCGCAGATTCTGAAAATTCATTTATTTCTTTTATTTATTTATACATAAGGCATGCCAGCGACAAGTTGTAAGTTACATTTTAAATCAATCTAGATAAGCTAGTGCTGGTGCTGTTACAACTTATCCATTACAGGCACACTCAGCATTGCCAACAATCTCCGAATAATATTTAATTAAATGTTTATAAAAAATTACAAATTAATAATTAGATTGGATTGTTATTAAATATTTAAAATGTCAATTCATGTATTACTTATTCAATTTGTTTATTTAGTCTGACAATTTGACTCCATATATAAAATCATTGGCATTGACATATTCCACGATACATTTGCGGTGTTTAGAAAGAAACTCATCGATCATCTATGGCATGATCGGTGGGTCGCCCATCTGAAAGTATATGTAGCTTGTTCAATTAATTTCTTTAAATTAGTTTGTAATTGTGATTAATCTATCTTAATTGTTCTCTTGCGGCCGTTTACATGTAACTTTTGCTGCCAATGTCGTGTACACTTGTAACCGATATGCATACTGGTGAATGTGACGTTTTTGTTTGCTACAATGTATATTTTTTTCTATGTATATTGTAAGTGTATCAATAATAAATAAATAATTAAATCAATGCTTAATTATTAAAAAGAGTTAATTATCTGTGTTAATATATCCACAGAGGAGCATCCAATCTGCTATCCAGGGTACTGTCGCTGCTTCCCCAGACCCTCTTTAGCAGGGACGCTGTATTTCTCGCCAAAAGGCAGCGGTTTTTGTTTATACACCACAAGTTAGCCCTTGACGGCATCTCACCTGATGTTAAGTGTTGATGCAGTCTATAAGGTAGCGGGCTAACTAATGGTAAACCCACACTCCTAATTGAGATAAGTCTTTGTGGGGTGGTAACAAGTCACAGCCGAAGCCTTCCACCAGATTACAAAAGCATCTTGAACGCATTATTGTATTGGACCCGCAGTTCACCGTAATTCTAGACAATTGGCACAATTGAGCACAACTTTTAAGATATCTCCGGAAATATCTAATAACAAATTTTTCATTTCATCCTTGAATTTCCAATTATCCTCTCAGCGTTGAACATACCGATAACCAGATGCAGTTTTAGTAAAAATTGCAGTCTTAATTTGTTCTTCTTTTTCTTTAATCCAGAATGCAAGCTAAAGTTGTCGGTACAAAGCCATTTTTTTTTTATTAATTTATTTAAAGGAACACTAACAATATACATATCATACACTCGCCACATAATTACACACACACTGATACGTATATCAATAATAAGTGTACGCAACATTCACAATGCGCCAAATAAACATTACGTTACAACAGATTTAAGAACAACAAAAAAAAGCAATAAATATAATTAAATATAAGTAATTAGAACATAATTAAATTAATTAAAATAAGATATAAAAAAGAAATATGGGATAAATGGTCAGTCAGTTTTTTTTTTAAAGCAATAGCCATGACATATGTCGAAATGTATTATGTCGAAATGTAACCGTAACGGCGTATTTCGCTATAACTACAAAATTACCATTCAAACCGTTGGAGTCCCAAGATGTCCTGGATTGGACAGACATCAAGCAATTCGCAGACAGTGGGCTTTGGAACTTCCTCCAAAACACTTATGTCCAGAAATGGACGTCTATCGGTTGATATGATAATAATTTTCAAAGAGTCAGTCTTCCGAACGCTTAAAGCAAGTTAAGCATGTGTAAAATTCTCACCTGACTCCACAATCTTCGCTAAGGCATCCACCGACTCCCTCTCTCACATGCTTGGCAATATCTCCATCTCCATCTACCAAACCCTGGGCGACGCCCGCCAGCACATTTCGAGAGTAGGTGTCATTTAGCGTCAGCAGTGACGAATTTGTGTCCCGGGCGCGCCTTTTGGCAGCTGGTTCTGTGGTGTCCGGTGATAAGAGCACTAAAATAAACGTTTTTTTTTTTTTACATACACTACAAGTTAGCCCTTGACGGCAATCTCACCTGATGGTAAGTGATAATGCAGTCTAAGATGGTAGCGGGCTAACCTGTTAGGGGTATGGTAAACCTACACTCCTAATTGATTTGTACGCGACATTGTGTAGAACGCTAAATCGCTTGGCGACACGTCTTTGTCGGTAGGGTGGTAACTAGACACGGTAAAGCCTCCCACCAGAGCAGACTCGAGCCGGGAATCGAACCCAGGACCTCCAACTTTATAATGAGAGCGCACGCACTGCGCCACGGAGGTCGTATAAACACTATTCATCACCATTGCCAGTATCTCAACTGATGGAAGTCCACCGTGGGTTTTGGGGCGTTCCACAGCACATCCGTATCCGTAATAATGACTGGTGAAAGACATTAATTGAGGCTTCAGTGGAACGTGGACCGTAGCCTAGTTCGCAAAACACTCCAGCCGCGATTGCAAAAGAGATGCGGACTCTAATCTCGCCGGTTTCAATTCATCGTCATCATCATTATAAGACCAACACATTATCCAGTCGACTCACTACAGAGCACGGGTCTCCTCTCAATATGAGAAGGATTTAGCCATAGTGCACCACGCTGGCCGTGTGCGGATTGGCAGACTTCGCACACGTTCGAAAACATTACGGAGAACTCTCAAGCGTGCAGGTTGCCTCACGATGTTATTTCCTTTACCGAACGAGTATAGCGAGATAAGCGATATTGGAATAGCGTAAAATAAATAAATTTAATATAATAAGTCTCACTGTCATAAAAGGGGAAGTCTAAAAGTAGCGCCAGTGACAGAAAAGATTAGGAGTAACAGGCTAGCATGGTATGTATGGTCATATAATGCGGAGGAAAGAAAGTGATGTCACCAAAAGAAGGTTATATATGAACGTGGAAGGGCAAAAGAGTAGAGGAAGACCAAAGAAGAGATGGATGGATTGTGTAAAAGAGGATATGCGGGTAAAAGGTGTGGGTAGTGAGTTGACGGCTGATAGAAGTGAGTAGGAGAAGAGTTGTGCCGCACATAATGTGGGATAAGGGCAACAAAAAGAAGAAGAAGTCTGACTGTCATGTATATAATGTTGTGGAAGTCCTGAAAAAATATATATTGATGAACAACTCACACTGAAAGGCTTTGACCAGCACGCTGTACGCTACGCCGCGCACCTTGGCCGGCAGCTGCGGGCACGTGCCCGCCACTTGGCTCACCACACGCGACCGCAGGGGCTCCTCCATCAAGTGCAGACCGTTCCTTATCTAAAACATACTGCACTTGTACTCTTCAGATTATAGCAGTTTATAGCAATGGAGAATTGAAGTGAGGGAAAAATGGCGGGGAACTTCGCACGGCGGACGCGGTAGATTGAGGTTACCCGTGCGGCCAATGCCCCGCTTCAGAAAGTAAGCTACAGGCAAATGTCAAATTGACGATTTTCGTGTCTCTAAATTTAAAACATAGGACTTTCATACAAACTTCTAACCACTATTTTACCTACCTACTTGCTAAATTATAGCTTTATACGTACAATAGTTTTTGAGATCTCGTGTTTAATCAGTAAGTATGTAAGTAAGTACGGCAGTGACCTTTCCCTTTTATATATATAGATTTCTGAACAGCTGTCCATTATCGACTATTTCGAGATTTAAGCCTGTATAATATTTAAATCTCTAATATCTATAATCTAATAATTGAAGCTGTGATAGCCTAGTGGTTAGGGCGTCAGCCTCCTAATCAGAGGTCAGCGGTTCGAATCCGGACACGCACCTCTAAATTTTCGGAGTGATGTGCGTTTTTAAACAATTAAAATATCACTTGCTTCAACGGTGAAGGAAAACATCGTGAGGAAACCTGCATGTCTGAGAGTTCTTCGTAATGTTCTCAAAGGCGTGTGAAGTCTGCCAATCCGCACACGGCCAGCGTGGTGGACTATGGGCGAACCCTTCTCATATTGAGAGGAGACCCGTGCTCTGTAGTGAGCCGGCAATGAGTTGACCATGATGATGATGAATATTTAAATTGCGGTGATGAACTAGTTGGTGCTACAACATCGCATAGCCTGATGCCTCACCAGTACGAGCGCTTCTCGAGTGGAAGTCATCTCCACCAGTCCCACGGTGTCGAACATGCTCGCGACGCGCTCGTCGCGCCGCGCGTCCAACACGTACGCCGCGAGGATCTCCAAGCACTGCAGCTTCGGCCGACCGGACACCTTTGGAGTCAGATCCGTGATCGACCTGGAAACATATTTGTAGTGTTTAGTCCAATAAGATTAGATAGGTATACCAGGAATACTTTGGTATACCAGGATTAAGGATTTATTAATAAGAGACGTTGGCTTGCTTCATTTTAAAACTATAATAACCACACGACTGACATGGCTGACATAAGACACCAGACAAAAGATATACAAAATATATGCAACCTACATATATATGTCCTAAAAAAAGGACATTTTCTCCATTCGCCATTTCTTATCGGAGGTTGGCAGCCGGTAAGGCCAGCTGCCTTTATTAACAAACGTCGAACGAATATTAACCGCTGGCACAGATTTTAAGTCAGATCAGATCAGATTAAATTAAATTGAAATAATCTTTATTCAAATAGTCCTTGAAAATGCACTTTTGACGCGTCAATAACTTACACAGTAGTGATTTGATGGTGATAAGTAAATTCGTAAACTTAAAACTAAAACTATAACGGTTCCAAACGCTCCCAGCTCTAAAAAGAAGCCCACAACAAACTTAGCCAGGTTTTTTTTTGTTATCTCCATCTCACATAATGATTGTGATAGAACTTAGTTCAGCATGGTCTGGGGAGGACCGCGAGGGTTACTGGCTAAAAAATCTTTGCTTTTTCTGACCTTGTAACGTATGCCGGTTACATTAGGTAACTAGTTGCTAATTTAAAAAAAAGGAATTACCGGAAATGAGCCTCATCGCAGCATCCCGGGTAACCTTTCTGCGCCTCCCGCAGTAGCTTTATGTACTCCCCGTGATCGCTTCGGCGCAACCGGTCCAGCACTTTCCGGTACCTGCGCAAGGTGAACATTCCGAGCCACGTGTGAATATATATTTTTTTTATTTATTTAAAGGAACACTAACAATATACATATCATACACTCGCCACATAATTACACACACTGATACGTATATCTATAATAAGTGTACGCAACATTCACGATGCGCCAAGTAAACATACAACAACAACAACAATATTGAATAGAAGGAGGCGTTACTTTGCCTCGTTCTATTCAATATTATGTTACAGTTTTATTATATTATATAATTAACAGGACGAATTTTGCACACTAAATTTATTTTGAAAATTTTAATTGGAGGATGCATTACTATCGATACTGAGCCCAAACCAATTGTTTTTTTATTTTTTTGTCTGTCTGTCTGTCTGTATCTTGGCCGCGCATCACGCCGAAACTGATTAAAAATTAAAAAATATATATTTATTCAAAAATGTTTTAACATAACATTTATCCTATGGATAGATTTGATTGAAATTTCATAGATATAATAGGAATATAATAGGAGTAGCTGATGCTCCGGTTCAACATATAGGATAGTTTTTATCCCGGAATTCAGCACGACTCCCTTGGGAGAGGGGATGTAAGTCAAAATGTGTATTTATTTGTAATTCATTAACACGTACTGTGATTTAATTCATTCTTGTTTTGTTAGAAAGGAGATACTTTACAGATTATCCTGTAACTATTTCAAGGTCGTCGGTTTAGTAATACATTACTTCCTGATCGGAAGACAAACAGACACACTTTCACACACACACTAACTAACGCAAACGAAGTCACGGGTAGAAGACAGTATTATTAATAAAATAACTACGAGGATAAACAAAAAAAATGCATGCATCACATAGTAAATGTGTTTAATTTTTTCAGACTGTCTATTAGCTGTACAAACCCTATTGGTTGCCACAGCGTAACCGGGTGTTTGGCGAGCTTCGGAATCAAGCTCTGCCAGAAGAAATTTTGAGCCCTAGGACTCGAAGAAACTAAGGGCGCCCCCTGTGAGGCCGATCCTCAGCTTAGGCGACGTTTTGGATAACGGGGGGGTCGGACGGTGTGCACTTGTGTATTATAGTACATTCCATATTAACTGGCGTCTTTCCACTTGAGACCGTCATTAGCAATAGGATTAAGTGGTGTCGGGTGAATTCTTTGTATTGCACATACGTGCGGCGTTCAAACGGTGTTTCAAACGTTTTTGATACTTTCCCTATGTTATCTTCCTTTAAATAATATAATATAGCCAAAATTCGTCACATTATTAATACTTCGGATCCGATTCTCTTGAAAAATTCTTACAATCACTGCAAGGAAATTGAACAAAGTATTATAAAAATTCCATGCACTAACTTTATAATAAATGTTGGATGCGACTCATCGGACAATGAAACCGTGGAAAATAATTCGGAATCAGAAGAAATCAGTGAGTCGTCATAATTTAAAACCCACATGTTTTGATTTATTACTTTAGAATAAATAAATAATTTTTGTAACTGTATTTTATTTAACATACCTGTAAATTACGTTATTTTTAAAAAATATTCTATGATTATTCAAAAGTATCAACACTGGTTGGTTTGCAACAAAATAGATGAGGCCGAAACGGCTTCTTTATAAATGAATGGGCTCTATGAGTGTTTGGTTTATTACCCCTATTGTTTAGGTTCAAGTGGAAAGACGCCAGTTAATATGGAATGTACTATACATGTGTATTACCTGTTCAACCATTCCCCCTCGCCCTCCCCCCTGTCCCGTGCAGCGGCCATGGCGAGGGCGAACAATGCGGTCAAGTCGGAGACCGCCCGCGTGTTCTCGAGCGCGGCGGTCAGAGCCGGCAGCAGCTCCGGTATATGCACGTTGCATTGCAATATACGTTTCAATGTATCTATATAGCATTTCGCCGCTTCTGTATTGGACTCTGGGAACGTGAAAAACATAAAATAAATGCAATTGTTACAATCTTAATATTAGAAGTTAAAACAAACTTGTGTTGCACGCTAGAAGACTATAAAAATTAGAAATCCATTCAAAGGTAATGTAATTGTATACAATTTCATAACAAATTACCAGGAGAAAGGCGGGAGACTTCGTATAGGCCGGGCGCGGTTTTTTCACGCTTTTCTTGAATTAATGTTTGTTGGCTAATTTTGAAAAGGACTGGTGTTGGTTGTGTCGTGGACAGTTTTGGTGTCGTTTGTGTAGTGGCTGGTTTTCTGAATGGTTAACAGGTATTAATTTGGGAAAGGTTTGCGGGATCCGCGTCCGCGGAGTGCGAAGTTTCCCGCCATTGCTCCCTAACTTCTACATTGCTATAAACTTGACATTGGCTAATCTGCGTAAAGCCATAAAACGAAGAGAAAAAAAAAACAAATTACCAAATGTAATTTCTGGCATGTCACTCAATAAGTAAGTTCCAAGTTTATATAAAACGTAAGATTGTAGAAAAGTCCTACTATTATAAGGATTATGTAAATGATATACAAGCATGGGTAGGAAATATTGCTCTAATAAGATAGCTCTTAAATTATTTACATGGTAACAAAGAGAAAATTTAACTTTGTTGTGGGCTTCTTCTTAGACCGGGGCGCGTTTGGAACCCTCATAGCTTTAGTTTTAAGTTTACGAATGTAGTTATCACCATCAAATCACTACTATGTAAATTATTACGCGTCCAAAATGCCTTTTAAAGGACTATTTTAATAATGATTATGATTGATTGATTCATTGATTCATTGATTAAGGAATGTTTTTCTTTAATTGCTACTGGTACAACTATCATGTTCACGGACAAACGATCACTTAACATCAGGTGACATTATCTTTGAAAATTATTATTAAAAAAATTGTATCTGTCGAGTCAAGTGCGTCGGTGTTTGTTTTTTTTAAGTTTTTTAAAACAAAAGCGTGACGTCACGCTTTTGTTTACTTTCGCTCATGGTAATTAAAACCATAACTTGCGGGATTACACTTTTATTGCGACCATAATTAAGAGGTCCGAACGGTCCGACGTCTCGGGCGAGATTGCCACGAAAGGCATCAACCGGTATTAATAGCAAAGCATGCTTGTACAAAATTGATTGCTACCGTCTAAATACACTAATTAGCAAAGAAATGATTAATTAGTGATTTAAAGAGTTCAAATGTGGGTAATTATTGGATTCTTGTTGTTCTTGGCGCCGCTGAATGATAACTCCTTCGCGCCGACATATCGCATATCAGATTCCCTGTTTTTAAAACATACCTGCTAATTTATTCTCGAAGAAACTCCATTGGATCGTCACACGTCGGTCCAGCATCTTTGTCAATTTATCCAGCAACATATAATAGATGTTCTTGTTTAGTCTATAGTCTATGGCGGTTGTTATAATGCAGTCTATGGTTGAGTTCAAGTTACTACAAGGTTCTGACGCTTCATTCCAAAATATTAATGTGTCTAGCTGTAACAGAAATAGGCAGAGATATTGGGCGCTAAAAAAAAATTTAAGCTGTGATAGCCTAGTGGTTAGGACATCCGCCTCCTAAGCAGAGGTCGGGGGTTCGAACCCGGGAACGCCTCTAACTTTTCATAGTTATGTCGTTTTTAAGCAATTAAAATATAACTTGCTTCAACGGTGAAAGAAAATATCGTGAGGAAACCTGCACGCCTGAGAGTTCTCCGTAATGTTCTCAAAGGCGTGTGAAGTCTGCCAATCCGCACACGGCCAGCGTGGTGGACTATGGCCGAACCCTTCTCATATTGAGAGGAGATCCGTGCTCGGTAGTGAGCCGGCAATGGGTTGATCATGATGAGTGTCACCAAAAGAATGTTATATATGTACGTGGAGGGGCAAAGAGTTAATGGGATAATGACCATGATGAAGAGGAAATCATGATACTCACGATATCAACGTGAAGGCCATTCAACTTCTTGTCTTTGGCAGTGCTGACGATGACCGCGAGCAGCGCCGGGCGCAGGGCGCTAGCGTGCCGCTTGAGGTCCTCCTTGCTGTTGCATATAGCCTGAAAACAAAGCTTGTATTGTTTTATATAATACTAGCTGTTGCCCGCGACTTCGTCTGCGTAGAATTGCTGATTTCCCGTGAGATTGAGGTTACCCGTGCGGCCAATGCCCTGCTTCAGAAAGTAAGCTACAGGCAAATGTCAAATTGCCGATTTTCGTTTTCGTTTCGATTCTCTAAATTAAAAAACATACAAACTTCCAACCCCTATTTTACCCCCTTAGGGGTGGAATTTCCAAATATCCTTTCTTAGCTGACATCTCTTAACTACCTACTTGCTAGATTATAGCTTTATACATACAATAGTTTTTGAGATCTCGTGTTTAATCAGTAAGTATGTAAGTGACCTTTCGCTTTTATATATATATAGATTACAAACGGCACGCGTTGCAACTCCACGTACAACTTAAAAAAAAGATGGGTTCAGATCGTCTAGCAGAACATCGGTAGCTCCTCTGATGCTGCAGATATTCATGGGCGAGGGTAATCACTTAACACCAAGTGAAACATCTGCTCGTTGACCCGCAATGTATATATAAAAAGATGTGGTGTCGTGGGACACCAGGTTGGAACGAAGTTCCTTCGGCTAATGTAGAATCGACACAATTTGCAAAAAAAAAATCGTGCTCAATTTTAATTAGGTTTTCTTGTTTTTTCTTATTAGTTCTTATTTAAGTACAGGAAAGTATTTAGGAAATTCAGTATTTTAGGAAATAATAAATTACGTAAAATAAAATAAAAAAGTGTCGTGACAACTCTTCGTAAGAATTTTTTCCGTCTAGCCCCCTTTCACAACGCGCGATAAGGAACTTCGTTCCAAAAAAACTAAAGAATCTATCGGTCAAACTTCTGTGTCTACAGAACAAACTCCCTTAGTCTTAAAATAATGATGAAAAAGAAGGTCTTATAAGCCACACACCTGTGCCAACAGCCATTTGACATTCACCCTCGCGGTCCCCTCGAGGGTGGCGACGAGGGCGTCCCTCCAACTCACCCCCTCGAGCATGCTAACTCTGCTGAGTAAAGCAGTCAGCGTGCCCGCACATTCGTGTCGGTTGAGGACATTGTCAGCCAGCTGCAAGTTCTGGGCTGGAGTCTGCAAAAAAATTCACCTAGTTACAAGTCATTCGTCAGCTAAGGGTTAGTAACGACCAGCTATCTTTCCATCGTTTTTACGTATCCTCATCATCCAGGTCAAGGCATTTCATATCCTTTTGGACATTTGTCATCCGTGTAGTTAGGGGTCTTCCCCTTCCCCTTTTCCCTGCAGCCATGGAAAGGCTATAAGATTAAGCGGTGCCTTCTTGAGCAAGCCTTCTTTTATGTAAATGATAAACAAGCTTGGGTGTGAAATATTGCTCTAATAAGATAGCTCTTAAATCATTTACATTGTAAAACAGAGAAAATTTAAGTTTGTTGTGGGCTTCTTCTTAGAGCGGGGCGCGTTTGGAACCCTCGTAGCTTTAGTTTTAAGTTTACGAATGTAGTTATCACCATCAAATCACTACTATGTAAATTATTGATGCGTCAAAAGTTCACCTAGTTACAAGTCCTTCGTCAGCTTAAGGGTCAGTAACGACCAGCTGGTCTTCTTCTTCATCTTTGTCCTCGCCTTATCCTGCTACGCGGGGTCGGCATTGCTTATCATCCGGCGCCACGTCAATCGCTTTTTCGCATCCTCTTCATCGAGGCCGAGGCATTTCAAATCCTTTTGGACATTTGTCATCCGTGCAGTTTGGTGTCTTCCCCTTTTCCCTGCAGCCATGGAAAGGCACTTTTTCACCATGTAATCGTCAGGTCTACGTATTACATGTCCGTACCATCTGAGCCTGGATTCTGTAATTTTGTGAGTTATGGGTGCAACCTTAATGCTTCCTCTTCTTTTTTGCGTACTTTGTCTTTCAGTGTTATTCCTGCCGCCCATCTCAGGATACGCATTTCAGTGTTGTTTAGTTTCTGTTCATAGGTTTTTTTGGTTGCTCAAGCTTTACTGCCGTACAGTAGTGTTTTGATAAATCCAAGATGAAAAATAATCTTTCCAAATCGTTGTTAGATACTTTCTGGTCACTATTTTGTTTATACTGTCGGGCATTGATACAAACCGGGCTTACTCCAAGTTATTTAATTGTTTTTATTGTTAGTATTCGATATTTGGATAACTGTGTATTTTACTGATAAATATTTGAAATGTGTTATCAAATTGTATATGACGGCAATGAGAGAATAGTTTTAGAATCATGTACGACAGACAAGAGTGTGGGATCGTCCCCTCTCTTTACGCAACACTAAGTGGGGTATGCAGGTTCTTAAAGACGCACCGGCGCGGGACAGCGCATTGCATTCATTGCATTCGGTCGGTTCGGATCGGTGGTCGAGTCGCGGTAGTGCATAGTCGTACTTGGTGGAGCATATAGTCTGCTCCTTATAAGTAACAATACTTATAATTGTAATTCTGTTCTACCAAGAGTATCTGGTCTCTTTGCCCGAAACTACCCACGTCTACCCAAATTACCAACGCAGACACGCCCCCGCCCCGTAGTCATCCTATATATAAAATAATTATTGTTACCTAAATTTATAATGTCTCAAATATCAAAAGCTCATGGAACACTCGATTTAAGTTGTTAGTGGAAAACTAAAGAAAAGGGTCAAACTTTTTATTAGGAATGTGGCTGAAAACAGATCTTATTGAGAGACGATTGTTGTGTGTTAACAACAACACACACAACAACACACACAATAGAAAAATATAGAATGTATATATGAACACTTCATAGATGCCTGTACTAGGATATCATAAAAAATAACATGTTAAAATTTAAACAAATGGTTAAATTATGTTATTGTTTAAGCTTATGCAAACAGACTTAGAAAGATATCTGAAGATAACATTACCAGGTCCTCTTCCTCCTCTAAGTCGTAATGGAAGACGTTTTCGGAGAGTGTGCGCATAAAAGCCGGTGTGCGCACAGTCTTCAGCGTCGCAGATGTGCGCATCGACAGCAGTTCGCCCGACACCTCGATCGACACAGCCTGGCGAGTGTTGCGTTGATTCTGCGTAGAAAACAAAATGGCGATGTAAAAATAAAACTTTGCTTTATCCAGTTTGTTTCAGTTGTATGCAGTTGAAAGAAAGAAAGAAAGAAAGAAAAAGTTTTTTATTAGGTCATAATTTGCTATACATACTATCTCTACTATACATACATATCGACATGACCAAATAAAGGCAACCCACTCAGCGTAAGCTGCGGCAAGCCGCAGCGCTGGTTTTCAGTGGGAGCCTGAATACTGGTAGCATCACGGACGCGATCACCTATTTATACATGCATAATCACAAAAGATCAGAAAAATTACAAAAACTTAAATTAAAAAACAAGACAAAGAAAAAAACTTATTACCAATTATTAAATAATACTAAAACTAAAACTAATACTAAAACTAAAACTAATACGAATACTTGTACTTGTTCTAAGTGCTGGAACGATAATATTTATTTTTCTACTTATCATTTAAATTTTTTGTTGTGCAATAAGATACATTTTCAATCTATACTTAAATACTGCTGCCGATTGAACCGACCTAATTGGTGGTGGCAAATCGTTCCAGCACTTAGTAGCCGCAAATTTAAAACTTCCCTTAAAAGCTGCTGTCTTATGCCTCGGTATAGAGAGCAAGAGGGAAGAATACCGAGAGATACGAGCCGATTTATCCCCTAGCCACATCAATTTTTTCCTCAAGTATTCTGGAATTCCGTTTTTAATAATTCCAAAAATTAACGTGGCTAAGTGGAGTCTTCTTCGTGCCTCCATCCTCAATATGTTAGCTTCATTGATAAAGGGAGTGACATGTGAGCGTGATGGAATATTAAAATAAAATCTCGCACAAGCGTTCTGTACGCGTTGTATAAGTCTTTTAGTCTTACTGAGAAGTCGAGGCCCATAAACAGTGTCTGCATAATTAAGTCTCGACAAAACAAGTGCCTCGCATAGTCGAATTCTCAGCTTTACACTGATATATGGTCTCATCCTATACAACAGCTTAAGGCGATACAAGCTGTTACGAACAGCATTTAGGACATGAGTTTCAAAACGCAGTGCGGTATCGAAAACTATTCCTAGATTACGGGCTTCTTGTACTTTTTCTATTACATCATTAGCTATTTTAACTATTGGATTGAGCGCATTTATTTTATTAACAATAGATTTAGAACCCAAAACCATACATTTAGATTTGCTTGAATTAAGCACTAAGCAATTCTTTTTTGACCATGAGTTAATTCGTTCTAGGTCAGCATTAAGCTTTAATACAGCTTCTGCTGTATCCAAAGGATTAAATGAGATATACAGTTGTGTATCATCAGCATACAGATGATACAAACAGTGCTTCATACATTTCATTATGTCAGCTGTGTAAATAGCAAACATTAGTGGACCAAGGATGGATCCTTGAGGAACTCCCCTAACTACAGGGGATTGTTTAGAGGTTGACAGTGTACCATCATTATTTGTCACTTCAACAAACTGCATTCTATCTCTGAGGTAGCTATCAAACCACGTTATAGATGAACTATCGAATCCATAATATGATAATTTTGACAGTAGAAGTGATGTATTTATAGAGTCAAAAGCTCTAGAAAAATCTAAAAGTACAAGTAATGTGCCCATCCCCTGATCTTGCGCTGTTAAAATGTCATCTACTACGGTTGCAATTGCGGTGGTTGTGCTATGTCCTTTCAGTTGCTATCACATTTTGCCGATTATCATCCCGGTTACATCATCTCCAGGTCTGTTCTGGTGGGAGGCTAGTTACCACTTCAATGATCCTATTGATATCTTGTAGATGTCTATCAATAAGTTCAAAGTTTTTATCAAACGAAAGCTTGTAGAAAAATCATATTACGATATTAAGGATTATATAAACGATAGAAAAGCTTGGGTGTGAATTTCTCTATCTAAATAAGTACTATAATTTATTATTGATTATGTGAGATGGTGATAAAAAAAAAATCCCGGCTAAGTTTGTTGTGGGCTCCGTCTTAGACCGGGGCGCGTTTGAACCCTCATAGCTTTAGTTTAAAGTTAACGAATGTAGTTATCACCATCAAATCACTACTATGTAAATTGCCTTTTAAAGGACTATTTGAATAAAGATTATTTGAATTTGAAGGGCATAACGCGTTCCGATACGATGCAGCGTAGAAACGGATTAGGAGGGTGGGTTCTGCCGGCAACGCATCGGCTGCTCCTCTGGCGATGTGTGACAGTAATCACTTAACATCAAATAGTCTGCACGTTTGCCTTTGAATCATCAACCGTTGCGAATAAGAATGGTATCGAAGCGTTTTAAGACTCGTTTATAGATATTTTTGTATTTAAATTAGAACTTTTTAAAGTAACTTTACTTTTAACTTTTTAAACTGTCTTTTTATAGTTGACAGTGTAGCTATGCCCAAACTTGTTGCCCCGGTGCAAATATGCATTTATGTAATGTGTATGTAGGTTTATTTATTTTTATCTATTTAAGTTTATTATATCTCTTTTGGTTTTTATATGTATTTATTTTGCACACAGGCGTGAGTGGTAGAATATAGTGGAAATAATAATTTATTTATCTCATAATCATAATAGATATATACCTAATAACAATAAATGTCATGTTTATAGCAATGGAGAATTGAAGTTAGGGAAAAAGGGTGGGAAACTTCGCACTCTGCGGACGCGGCTCGCTCAAACTTTTCCCGAATTGATACCTGTTAACCATTCAAAAAACTAGCCGCTACATAAACGACACCAAAACTATAACGTCCACGACACAACCAACACCAGTCCTTTTCAAAATTAGCCAACAAACATTAATTCAAGAGAAGCGTGAAAAAACGCGCCCGCCATATACGAAGTCTCCCGCCTTTTATTCGCATAAACATTTATGTTATTAGGATCATTACTGGATGTCGTTGCTAGATTTTGTCAAACTGTGTTAAGGACAGCCAGCCCTCTGCCTCATAAAATGGCTCCGTGACCACTTATTGTTACAACCAATAATCACGAAACAGACAAACTGTGCGTGCGTGCGTGCGTGCGTGCGTGTGCGTGCGTGTGCGTGCGTGTGTGTGTGTATGTTTGTGTATGCGTGCGTGTGCGGGTGCGTATGTATGGGTGGATGATTATAAAATATGATAAAGAAGGTGAATAATATTAATGTTTGCGGAAATCTTCTACTTCATCATATGATTCCGTGGCGTAAGACTTATTTGTGTAATAAGTTGTAGCAGCTTTTTTAACACACTTACCCACAAAGGCCTCAAAGGCAGCTGGATATCCTCATCACCAATCAAGCTGTCCCAGATGCTCTGGCTGAAGACTGTGGCAAGTATCTGCGGCTTCAGCTGCGTGCAGCAAATGGCAGAAGCCATGGCATTGTAGTTCGCGCACGAAAATAACCTGTAACAATTGTGTGTACATATAAATCAGATGTGGTGGTCTCAGGATAAAATTTGTCTAACTAAAGACTACCACCACTTTCAGGTTTTAATTCGAAATTAGATAAGATAAATACTTTTTATTGCACACAAATTTTAAAGAAACAACAACACGGAACTTAACACATGAGTATGCAAAGGCGGTCTTATCGCTTAAACAATCTCTTCCAGACAACCCTTGGGGAAAGAAGTAAATAAAAGATGAGGGTTACGGCGCAATTTTTAAATATAATACAAATTATCAATAAAAATAATACATAAATATATACTTTTATGTATAAATAAATATATATCAATACACATATTCTCTATTTGAAATAATCATTTAAAAGGCGCTTTTGACGCGTCAATAATTTATATAGTAGTGATTTGATGGTGATAACTACATTCGCAAACTTAATACTAAAGTTATTTATATAAAAAGGTTCCCAACGCGCTGCTCTAAGCTGAAGCCCACAACACCTCATTTTTCTTTCATACACTACAAGGTAGCCCTTGACGGCAACCACACTTGATTATAAGTGGTGTTGCTGTCGAAGATAGTAGCGGGCTAACCTGTTACGGGATGTTAAACCCACACTTATAATTGGTTTGTACATCGTAGGGGTATGGTAAACCCATACTTGGTTTGTACACATCATGCCGGAACGCTAAATCGCTTGGCGACAGATCTTTGCGGGTGCGGTGGTAACTAGACACGGTCGTAGCCAGCCACCAGACCATACTCGAGCTGGGATTAGAAAGTAGGACTTAGCGTTCCGGCACGATGTCGCGTACAAACCAATTAGGAGTTTGGGTTGGGCTGGCAACGCGTCCTCTGATGCTGCAGACGTAACATCAGGTGACCTCTCAGCTCGTTTGCTCGCGACCAAAGACTGTTTGAAAAAAGTTTGACCTTGAATTCTTCGCGATGTTATATGGGTCGTTTAAAGCCGGGTCTTACCTGTAGTTTTCCTTCAAACTGCCGTCCGCGTCGGCGGGACACTTCACACTGTTCCGCAGAGTGACGCACAGCTTGCACACCGTACTGACGATGTACGAAGGCGTGTCTCCCACGGACATCCGGCTGTAGAGCAGAGACCTGGGCGACTGTATGTGGTCCTTGGGCACCTGGAATGTCTTCCACTTTACACACCCACGTAAAGAATCTCCCACAGCTGGACATACGCTCTCGCTTTCTTTCTTATAACAAGATAATCTTTCACTGTGTGTGGTCGGCACATCACGTCTTCTTCTCCCACTGAATTCTATCAGCCGTCACCTCACTACCCACACCTTTGACGGGCACACCAACTTTCACTCAGCCCATCTTTCTCTTCTTCGGTTTGGCCATAGTCCACCACGCTGGCCGTGTGCGGATTGGCAGACTTCACACGCCTTTGAGAACATTACGGAGAACTCTCAGGCGTGCAGGTTTCCCCGCGATGTTTTCCTTCACCGTTGAAGCGAGTGATATTTTAATTGCTTAAAAAACGCATATAACTCAGAAAATTTAGAGGTGCGTGCCAGGGTTCGAACCCCCGACCTCTGATTAGAAGGCTGACGTCCTTACCACTAGGCTATCACAGCTTCATTATTTGAATAGAATAAATAATTATTAATTTAATTAAAAATAATTTAACAGCATTTTTAATTTATTGTCCTCGTTACGGATTCTATCCCTCAGAGAAACATTCCATAGCACGCTGAGCGATTTTGAACAACTTTTGGACAAGGCCTACCGTGAGTGTCCACGTTTCTGCTCCGTAGGAGACATCCGTAGGAGAACAAAAGTAACCGACATAGCCCAACGGATTAGCGAGCTGAAGTGGCAGTGGGCGGGTCACATCTGTCGCAGAACCGACGGCCGTTGGGGCAGACGTGTTCTGGAGTGGAGACCGCGTACCGGCACGCTCTCGGAGAGGCCTATGTCCAGCAGTGGGCGTCTATAGGCTGATTGATTGATTGATTTAATTTATTGTAATAGGTTAGTGGCTTTCATTTATTTTGATTAAGCTCTGAACCCCCCTCTCCATACGGAGGGGTTGTTCCTAATTTCTAGGCGGAGGGATTATATTATTTCTCACCATCTGGAACACCACTTCCAGCATGTAAAATGCTATCACGTAGTCCAGCAGACATTTCTCGTAGCTGTAGTGGGCGCTTGCGTACCTTGGCTTCTTCCTCAGCACGTTCAGCAAATCTTCTAGTACGGTAGATATGAACTCTTCGCAAAACGACGGCGTCGAGTACCTTCATGCAATAAATGCTTCATGTTAATTTCACGGCATTATAATATGACAGAGAGGCTGGTCAATTGACGTCACGAAAAAAAATAGGTCCGGTATGTCAACATACCATGGTTATGGTTTTTTGTTTATATTACGCCACCGACTTTCTTCTCCTTTAACTTTTCCTAATCCTAAGGTTGCCTGGCAGAGATCGCTACTAAGCGATAAGGCCGCCTTTTGTATCCTGCTTCTTCTTTATTTTGTTTTTTTGTTATTTCTATTTTTGTTGTGGTGTACAAATAAAGAATAAATAAATTAATACCCCACAGGGTATCCGAATCACCCCCATGTATGTCCCGGGACTTTTTTATTTCGATTTTAGGAATTCCAGCATGAACTACTTAAGAAAATATATAAAAAACCATAAAAAGACTTTTAAGAGTTATTTTTTTTTTTTTTAATTAGTTCCCATGAGTTGTCCTTTGAAACTGTGATAGTCTAGTGGTTAGGACGTCCGCCTCCTAATCAGAGACAGTGACAACTGTGTTTACATTTAAACCTCATCAGGCACTTTTGAGGTGGAATAAAGAATTTCCTTTAAAATTACGCGGTGGCAACCAATTTGTATTATACAAATGAAAATCATCAGATTTACTTACAATCATCATCATGATCAACCCATTTCCGGCTCACTACAGAGCACGGGTCTCCTCTCAATATGAGAAGGGTTCGGCCATAGTCCACCACGCTGGCCGTGTGCGGATTGGCAGACTGCACACGCCTTTGAGAACATTACGGAGAACTCTCAGGGTGCAGGTTTCCTCGCGATGTTTTCCTTCACCGTTGAAGCGAGTGATATTTTAATTGCTTAACAACGCACATAACTCCGAAAAGTTAGAGATGCGTGCCCGGATTCGAACCGCCGACCTCTGATTAGGAGGCTGACGCCCTAACCACTAGGCTATCACCGCTTACTAGGCTATCACAGCTTCACTTACAATATGGAATAAATATTGCAAAATTGTATGTTGATGTCGGAAACGAAAGACTGCAAGAGATTTTCCTGCGGGCTCCTTCTCCGTAGAATGTGCCTCCCGAACCACTATGGGAGTAAAGATACCTCGAGATTGATGCTGTCTCCTCACCTCATCAGCGGCAGCATGAGCCGTGTACAGGCACCGGGCCCCCTCCCTTCGAAGCACCTCGCGAACACCGCCCTACACGCGACCACATCCGCTCTCTTGGCTACAGAAGCCATGCACGCGTCCATCGCGTCGTCCCACCATCCCTTGTTACTGTCGCCTGGCGGAGAAACAATAATATCAAAAAGCTAGCTAGCTTGGGTATGAATTGTTCTAACTCCATAGGTACTATAATTTATTAATGACTAGCTGACGCCCGCGACTTCGTCTGCTGTGATTTACTGTGTTTGTTGTCTTTCAATCTTGAAGCAATAGAAATAATTACTAAACTAAAACAATTGGTGGGAGAAGTGGGAGGCGCCCGAGACGTGATGGCACAGGTGGTGTCGTGCGCGTGAGCTGCGCGCGGTACTGGACAGTACTTGAACATTGCAACATTACTTTATTTTTCTAAAATAAAAGTAGCCTTAGTTACTCCTTATTACATCAGCTACCTGCCAATAAAAGTCCCGTAAAAATCGGTCCAGCCATTTCAGAGATTAACCGGAACAAACAGACAGACAGACAAAAATGGTAAAAAATGTTATTTTGGTGTATGTACCGTACACATATTCATATGCATGCAATCAAAAACGGTTATTTCAATATTACAAACAGACACTCCAATTTTATTTATTTCTATAGATTATGTGGATAATGCGACGATGGGAGTTGTGTCCCATAAATCAGGAGGCGGAAACAGCCATGACGAGCTTAGTTGCTATATCGAGGAATCGTGGTTTAAGCAACAACACCAAGAACCGTCTGGTCCGTGCCTTTATATTCCGTATATTCATGTATGGAGTAGAAACATGGACCATCATCATCATCATCATCATTTCAACCGATAGACGGCCACTGCTGGACATAGGTCTTTTGTAGGGAGTTCCAATGGCCACGGTCTTGGGCCGCTTGCTTCCAGCGGCTCCCTGCGATTCGTATGATGTCGTCTGTCCATCTAGTTGGGGGTCGACCAACGCTACGTTTACCGGTGCGGGGTCGCCATTCCAGCACCTGGGGACCCCAACGTCCATCGGTTCTCCGAGCTATGTGCCCCGCCCATTGTTACTTCAACTTCGCAATTCGCTGAGCTATGTCAGTAACTCTGGATGGACGATCAAAACGAGGGAAAGACAAAGGATAATCGTGTTTGAGATGTGGTGTTGAGGATTCCATGGACAGCCAAGCGCCCAAACGCGTCCATCCTGATAAAAGGATGTTTTCATCCCAGGGATAAAAACACGACGTTCCTCCATATGTTGGCGCTTTTGGAACCCTCTTAGCTTAAGTTTTAAGTTGTCGAGTGTAGTTATCACCATATATATATGAACGATTCATAGATGCCTGTAACAGGTTTATATGAATAAAGATACTTTTGATTTGATTTACTAAGTTTTTTTTTTTTTAAAACCCCTAATATAGGCGAAGTCGCGGGCATCGACTAGTCAATCTATATATATAAAAGCGAAAGGTCACTGACGTACTTACTTACATACTTACTGATTAAACATGAGATCTCAAAAACTATTGTACGTAAAAAGCTATAATTTAGCAAGTAGGTAGTTGATAGTTAAGAGATGTCAGCTAAGAAAGGATATTTGGAAATTCCACCCCTAAGGGGGTAAGATAGGGGTTTAAACTTTGCATGAAAGTCCTATTTTTTTAAATTTAGAGACACGAAAATCGGCAATTTGACATTTGCCTGCAGCTTACTTTCTGAAGCAGGGCATTGGCCGCACGGGAAACCTCAATCTCAAGGGAAATCAGCAATTCTACGCAGACCAAGTCGCGGGCAACAGCTAGTGAGTTAATAAAAGTGTATAGATTAATTGGTTCCCACTGGCGGCTAGGGTGCAGACGATGTCGAGGAGAGCAGCGCCCGCGCCGTCGGCCAGCGCGTCGAGCAGCGCCCGGAAGCAGCCCGAAGCGAGGCCGGACATCTCGCTGAGGCGCGCGGGCAGGTGGGGGCACAGGAGCTTGTGGAGAGCGCTGCGGACAATTGCAAACGAGTTTTAACGACCTCCGCGGTGCTGCGCGTGCGCTGCCGGGTTATAAAGGTTCGATTCCCGGCTCGAATCTGCTCTGGTGGGAGGCTTTACCGTGGCTAGTTACCACCCTACCGACAAAGACGTGTCGCCAAGCGATTTAGCGTTCTACACGATGTCGCGTAGAAACCAATTAGAAGTATGGGTTTACCATACCCCTAACAGGTTAGCCCGCTACCGTCTTACCCTGCATCATCACTTGCCACCAGGTGAAAAGAGATTGGTCGAAATCGGAGTGCAATAGAGCTCAAAATGGTATAAATAGCGGTCTAACGTGGCCGTCACCACCAGTTCTCGGCAAAGTAACTGTATAGTGAACATAGCAATAGGTAGCGATACCCAGAAATACTCGATAAAGAAGACCTTCAGAGCGGCGACCCTGGATTGGAAGAATTGCTTAATCCCCCAACAATCCAGCAATAGTTCAATGTATTCATCACCCATCCACCATCACTTACCACCAAGCAACCAAAAGCTAAATTAATGAATAGAAGCAGGCGTTACTTTGCGGAAGTCCATGATAAACAATAAACAGCAAGTATAATTTGCTATATTCCGCCGACAACCGGGAGATTTGTATAATAGAACACCACACAAAATCTTCCACTAGAACCTCTACGCACGTTTCGACCCGACACCGGATCATCCTCAGGAGATGTTGACTTCACAAGCGCGAAAGGCAAAGCTAAATTGCCACGAAATACAAAATGCATACCTGTATTCATCCCCAGCGCCCAACACTTGCAGCAGTCTGATCTTGTCCTCTGTCTTGACGGCCGAGCCGAGGGCGAGCCCCGCCCACCGGCCCGCAGCGCTGTCCAACGACACGGGGCACAGATCCAGCAGGAGCGAGTGTTTCTCGTCCATTGAGGAGTGTTGCTCATAAAGCGGCCACAGCTTCAACATACATTTTTCAAATTCAAATTCAAATAATCTTTTTTTTTACACACTACAAGTTAGCCCTTGACTGCAATCTCACCTGGTGGTAAGTGATGATGCAATCTAAGATGGTATCGGGTTAATTGGTTTCTACACGACATCGTGTAGAACGCTAAATCGCTTGGCGACACGTCTTTGTCGGTAGGGTGGTAACTAGCCACGGCCGTAGCCTCCCACCAGACATATTCAAATAGTCCTTTAAAAGGCACTTTAGACGCGGCACTAAGTGATTATGGTTCTTAAAGACGCGCCGGCGCGGGTCGGCGCATTGCATTCATTGCATTGGTCGGTGGTCGAGTCACGGTAGTGCATAGTCGTACTTGGTGGAGCGTATAGTCTGCTCTGTATAAATTTCGATAATTGTAATTCTGTTCTACCAAGAGTATCTGGTCTCTTTGCCCGAAGCTACCCACGTCTACCCAAATTACCGACGAAGACACGCCCCCGCCCCGTAGTCATCCTATATATATAAAATATAAATATATTAAAACAATTGTAACATAATCTATATTTAGCCGTATTATCTCAGAACTAAAGCTTAGTTTGTATATATTTTTTTAAATATATTTTATTCGTCGATAATGAATAACCCTATTATAAAAGCTACTGACCAAGTTTACCAGTTCCAAAACGTCCTCCTTCCTATTCCTCCTCACAGCGTAGCCTACAACATCGTTCAGAACCACACAGCACCCTCGCATATCCGGTTCCATCAGTACATAGGGTGTGCTCACTAGACGTTCGTGTACAGCCGGCATGAAATCACGCAAGAATTTAACACCATTGTTTTCCTCTGAAATTAATAAATAATAATAAATACTTTCTTATAATAAAAAAAAAAGAAAATAAAAAACGGTGAAGGAAAACATCGTGAGGAAACCTGCACGCCTGAGAGTTCTCCATAATGTTCTCAAAGGCGTGTGAAGTCTGCCAATCCGCACACGGCCAGCGTGGTGGACTATGGCCGAACCCTTCTCATATTGAGAGGAGACCCGCGCTCTGTAGTGAGCCGGTAATGAGTTGATCATGATGATGATGAATACTTTCTTTATTACGCAAAATAACATGAAATACAATAAGAAAATATTCAGCTGTATAATAAACATAAATAAAAAATTAAACAAGTTCAGTTTTTTTAATTAAAATCCATAATTCACAATAATACAAAACGGTAATTACCGTTCAAAATTATCATAAACTATTTTTTAATAAATAAATAATCTTATATATAAAATCCTCGTGTCACAATGTTCGTCCCCATACTCCTCCGAAACGGCTCGACCGATTATTATGAAACTTTTTATGCATATTCAGTAAGTCTGAGAATCGGCTACTATCTATCTTTCAAACCCCTAAGTGATAAGGGGTGTCCACCCCAAAAATTTGTATTTTTATGTGGCATTGAAAAATACACACAACCCTAAATTTTCTCTGCTATTTTTTAATACATGCAACCCTAAATTTTCCCTTCTATTTTTAATAGTCATTTTAGTAATTTAATCATTTGTCATCCCGCTCGATAACTGAACAATTATCGTCTTTATTGTGAATGTGTTTCGCTCTAATTCGACTAAAATTTCCCTGAGCTCTTTATAAAGCTAAAATTTTTGAACATAAACAATATTAATGTTATTTTTATATTCCCTCATCGTTCACAGCGCTCCATGCCTCTTTCACTCATATACCACATCCTTACACACAATAAGTTAGTTATTTTTTTTTTACAATAGAAATTTCTTAGAAATAATTTCTATGTCAAATATTTTTTATTATGGCAATATATTTTCTAGGAGTATTTAGGAATATATTATACTAGCTAGTATATATACATATATATATGGATTTTATTTTACGTGCATAGCAACGCATGGCGGTTTTTTTTTAAATTGTATACCTTCATTAACAAGCGCCACGATATCCTCATTGCTCAAACATTTAAAAGACACCTCAACGACGTCCATCATGAACGCCATTTTGGTTTTGCAGTTCCTTTCGACGTAGCCCGAGGCGTTCAACTTTGCGACCCACTCCGCCCAGCGCTGCACACCCCATGCGGGCTCCATCGAAACGGGCTCAGCCTTTCCCCTCCACCACAAATTCACCATTACTCTCAACGCGTGTAAACTATCGTGGTATGCTTCCAACTCGTATTTTTCAATGTTTCTAGTTATTTGTCGTAATGGTTGATATTTCAACCAAACTGCTATTTGTGACGCGGACAGACATTTTGACAGTTTTCTGTCATATTTAATAACATTTTGAGGTGTTAATGTCGATATTTCTATTTGCTGGAATAATAAAAATACTATTAATAAACAACTAACTGCGTCTCTAACTAGATGAAGCCATGACACAGTGAGGAATGTATGTGAAAGGGAAATTAAGACAAAGCATTATATCTTCTTATTATATCAATCTGTGATCTCCTAATCAGAGGTCGGGTTCGAACCCAAGCACGCACCTCTTACTTTTCGCAACTAAAATATCACCTGCTTCAACGGTGAAGGAAAACATCGCGAGGAAACCTGCACGCCTGAGAGTTCTCCGTAGTGTTCTCAAAGGCGTGTGAAGTCTGCCAATCCGCACACGGCCAGCGTGGTGGACTATGGCTGAAACCCTTCTCATATTGAGAGGAGACCCGTGCTCTGTAGTGAGCCGGTAATGGGTTGATCATGATGACGGTACGCTGTTTGAGACAGAAGATATGTCTTCTGTCTCAAACAGCGTACCGGTTTGCTTACTTGGCAAACTAGCGTCTTAGACCGCATCATCACTTACCATCAGGTGAGATACCGTCAAGAGCTATCTTAAGGTGTATAAAAAAAAATGGGGATAATTTAGCATAATAAGCATAGACATTTTAAATAAAGTTTTAATAGATAAACGTCCACAGTTTATACATACGTAGCCATCGTCAATCTGTCGTATGACGTCGGAGTATTCGCAGTAGAGATCCAGCTGTGTTTCCATGTCGAGGTAATCCTGCTCATCAATTTGGGACACGAAGTATGTCCCGTTCAGGATTTTTGTCAAAAAATTGTCATCCTCAAATGCTTTTTTGACCCTATAAGAGTAAATGGATTATTAAACTCTCATTAAGATTCTTTGCCCAGAATCAAGTCCAGTTTTGCCAGACGCTCCAGCCCATACGGTAGGCTCCTTTAATCATTATAAATTGCTCCGTCAAACAACGCAAAACCTTTTGTTAATTTGTTTAACTTCCATTATCCTCAAACCTAATGTTATAATTAATAAATAGCATTTAAGTAAAAGAAGCGGTGATAGCCTAGTGGTTAGGGCGTCAGCCTCCTAATCAGAGGTCGGCGGTTCGAATCCGGGCACGCACCTCTAACTTTTCGGAGTTATGTGCGTTTTAAAAAAAATATTTAAATATCACTTGCTTCAACGGTGAAGGAAAACGACGTGAGGAAACCTGCACGCCTGAGAGTTCTCCATAATGTTCTCAAAAGCCGTCTGCCAATCCGCACATGGCCAGCGTGGTGGACTATGGCCAAACCCTTCTCATATTGAGAGGAGACCCGTGCTCTGTAGTGAGCCGGTAATGGGTTGATCATGATGATGATGATGATGATGATTTAAGTAAATTGTTAAAAAAAATCGTAATCGTAATAGTCGACACAACACGTCTTCTTCTTCCACTCACTTCTATCAGCCGTCACCTCACTACCCACACCTTTCACATCCATCTCTTCTTTGGTCTTCCTTTACTCTTTTGCCCTTCCACGTTCATATATAACATTATTTTGGTGACAAGACTTTCTTTTCTCCGCATTATACGACCATACCATGCTAGCCTGTTACTTCTCATCTTTTCTGTCAGTATAAAAACAAAATAATAAGGAGGATTTTTCCTTTTCTGGCTGTTTATTCAATCCCTCGTGAAACATGGTCTCGAAGTCGAGTTCAGTGTCTCTTTAAACTAAGGCGTAGAAAGTAATAAAAGTGTTAAGCAAAGCTATTATTTTTCTTTCATAAGACTGCAGCACTAACCACCATGGCAGTTAAGAGTTTTTACTGACTTACCGTTCTTTGTCCACCCCAAAAGTTTTGGTCACAGCCATGAAGACCCTCAGATTGACCTTCCCGTTTCCTTTCGCGACGATATCGATGAACAAATCCAAAGCACCGCCCACCTCTGAACCGGTGTCACCCACAATC
This sequence comes from Lasiommata megera, assembly GCA_928268935.1. Taxonomy (NCBI): domain Eukaryota; kingdom Metazoa; phylum Arthropoda; class Insecta; order Lepidoptera; family Nymphalidae; genus Lasiommata; species Lasiommata megera. The sequence continues at coordinate 9,651,738 of OV743333.1, read as the reverse complement.
TCCAGGATCCCTTTCACAAATTCGAGGGCAGCCGTGCATTTCGGAGCGTTTTTCGTTTTCGTCAAGTTCAGCACGTTGAGCACATCCGCCACCAGATCTTTGAGATGGTTCTTCGCGTACAATCCTATTTTGTCGGCGAACAGATTGAACGCCGTCTTCATCACGTCGGTTCGTAGGATGTCAGACTTCAACATTTTGGGGATGACTTTGAGCAGGTATTTCTGGCATAAGGAGTTATTGTCTACCAGTTGAGTCAGTATGAACTCAATTATGTCCTCGTGAGATCGACTTGTAACTGGAAACAGTTATGAATAGGTTAAACTTAGAGCTATTACATCCTCCCTATATTATTTAGGCCCCCCTCAGGTCTGGTGATGCTCGGGACTAACCTATCATGACATCATCATCATTTCAACCGATAGACGTCCACTGCTGGACATAGGTCTTTTGTAGGGAGTTCCAATGGCCACGGTTTTGGGCCGCTTGTATCCAGCGGCTCCCTGCGACTCGTTTAATGTCGTCTGTCCACCTTGTTGGGGGTCGACCAACGCTACGTTTACCGGTGCGAGGTCGCCATTCCAGCACCTTGGGACCCCAACTTACATCGGTTCTCCGAGCTATGTGCCCCGCCAATTGCCACTTCAACTTCGCAACTCGCTGAGCTATGTCGGTAACTGTGGTCCTTCTACGGATCTCTTCATTTCTGATTTGATCACGTAGAGATACTCCCAGCATAGCTCTCTCCATCGCCTGTTGAGTGACTCTGAGCCTTCTTATGAGACCCATAGTGAGTGACCACGTTTCGGATCCGTAAGTCATCACTGGCAACACGCACTGTTCGAAAACTTTAGTCTTACCTATAGAAAAGAACTATGTTACGGATCAGGGTAGTGCTAACTAGTTACTTACAATAACTTTCATTTGGTATAACGTATTCCAAAATGTTTTCCAGAATCCGTGCGTCGGCTTCCAGCAACACTGCCGTTGCTTCCAGAAGCACCTTCCTGGACCGACCTGACTTCTCCTGTTCCGTATACTAAAACAGGAGAGTAATAAATAAGATTTAAAATGAACATTTGAAGGCTTCTTTACCGATATTCCTGTCTCCTGTTTTTATTTTTCGTTCTACTACAAGTTAGTCCTTGACGGCAATCTCATTTGTTCGTCAGTGGTGATGCTATCTAACATCATAGTTGGCTAACCTGTTAGGGGTATGGTAAACCCACATTCCCAATTGGTTTCTACGCGACATCGTGCCGGAACGCTAAATCGTTTGGCAACACATATTTGTAGGTAGCGTGGCAATTAGCCTTTTGACGCGTCAATAATTCATACAGTATCGAGTTGATGGTGATAACTACATTTGTTAACTTAAAACTAAAGCTACGTGGGTTCCAAATGGCTCTACTCAACAAATTTAGCCGGGTAATTCTTTTCGTTATCACCATCTCAAATGCCACTTAAAATTATTTAAGAGGCATCACAGTAAATCTGATAGAAAACGGGTTAACATAGTAGTAGGGATGTCAATAAGTTCAAAGTTTATATAAAACGTAAGCTTGTAGAAAAGTCCTACTGTAGTGTAAAGGATTATGTAAATGATAAACAAGCATGAGTATGAAATATTGCTCTAATAAGATAGCTCTCAATATAATTTTAAGCGGCATGTGAGATGGTGATAACAAAAAGAAACTTTACCTGGCTAAATTTGTTGTGGGCTTCTTCTTAGAACGGGGCGCGTTTGGAACCCTCATAGCTTTAGTTTTAAGTTTACGAATGTAGTTATCACCATCAAATCACTACTGTGTAAATTATTGACGCGTCAAAAGTGCCTTTCAAAGGACTACTTGAATAAAGGTTATTTGAATTTCAATTTGAATTATTATTACCATCACACATGCCACTTAAAATTATTTAAGAGCTATCACAGTAACACTGATACAAATTGGGTTAACATACTAACAGTGACAGTACTATCTTTGGCGAACTTTTAAAGTTCGCCAAGCGAAAAACCGGCACGCTGTGTGACAAAGAAGATACAATGCTTTGTCATAACATCTAACTTGCAATAGAATAAAGTGTATTAATTAACTCATTCATTTGAATACATTCATTTTTCTTAATATTGCAGGAGTCAGCGATTTTCCTCGTACCAGAAATCTCTAGCTGGTAACAGGTCTTCTATAGGAGAGAATGAAATCTTACTAGTATAATTGATGGAGATGACTGTCTTCACTCACCCTAATCAACTCGTTGGCACAGATCCCGTCGCAGAGCGAGACAGCTGCGCGTACGACGTCCGCGTCTACGTCGCAGTGCGAGAGGGACACCACTACTCTCACTAGCGCTGCTTGCAAGATACGCTCCGGGTCCTTTCTAGTTGCCACTGTAAAGAGTTATCCTTAGATTATTTTACTGTATTATTTCTCCCCCGACGCTCCTCTCCGAAAGAGGAGGCCTAAACATATCCTTCACGAACCTGACGATCAGATGACTACTGACAACATACTCGTACACCCTACCACACAATCATACGCTACACACCGTCTTCACGGCGAAGACGAGGTCCTCGCTATTTCACGTCATCCGGACGTGGGCTCCATCCACGGCCTCGGAGACGTACGGACCACTCACCGTCCGACCCCCCCGTTTAGGCGTCGTGTGGGATAAATTGGGAGTGGGATTCGATGAATGTGAATGCGTAGACGAATTTGTGCTGTAGCCCTTGACGGCAATCTCACCTGATGGTAAGTGATGATGCAGTCTAAGATGGTAGCGGGCTAACCTGTTAGGGGTATGGTAAACCCACACTCCTAATTGGTTTCTACGCGACATCATGCCGGAACGCTAAATGGCTTGGCGACAAGTAGTTTTCGGTAAGGCGGTTTCTAGCCACGCTAAAGCCTCGTACCAGACCAGACTCGAGCCGGGAATCGAAACCAGGACCTCCAACTGCATAATAATGGTTATAATATGGGGATCTTCAAAGGGCGAATAAACAAATTCCTCAAGGGCCAGCAACGCATTGGCGGTTCCTCTGGTGCTGCAAATGTTCAAGGGCGGCGGTAATCACTTACCATCAGGTGACCCGCCTGCTCGTTTGCTCGCTTTGTATATTAAAAAAAAAAAAAAAATGCAACAGCGCACGCACTGCGCACATAATTGTTTTTTACGAAGTTATTAAAAAAATAAACACTGTTTACTAATTATCATACTTACAGCTAGCACTAATTACAGTTATAAGTACATGCAAAGCACCCGGATCTTCCCTCTTAATGGCTGAATAGAGAACTTCCTGTAAATTCAACTGAAAAAAAAAATAGACTAAGTCTATAGTCTTCCGCTGCTTCTATAGAATCAGCGATATTAAATCTTCAAATATCAATTCAATTCAATTCAATTCAAATAGTCCTTTAAAAGGCGCTTTTGACAATAAGAGGTATGAATAATAGAAAAAATTAATTTGACCGTCTGTCTGACACTATATATAGTTAAAATTGGAACACAAAGTAGGCAAATGTTATTGAAATTCTGAAGGCGGGCAGCCCTATCGCATGTTTAGATGCCGCACGGCTGTAGGTATTTATTTCAAAGATACGGCCGAGTTACAATACTGTATACATAATATTACCGTGACTATGATTTGTAACCAACCCACCCATGTACACTCACAGCCAAAATGAGTTACCCGTAATCAAGTGGAGGGTAGATTTTAAAAATGGAATCTGATAACATAGGCAGAAATACACAACATCCGTTATATATCCATCAAAATGTCATTTATATATATATATATATTTCTTAACAGTCTCACTAAATGAAGTTAACTGTAATAATAAGTACCTTCAATATTCCTTCGTGGTGAGGTATATCCAACATGAGGGCATCTTTCAATTTATATATCAGCATATTATCACAATTTAACTCTCCGTCATCAAAATCACTTCCATATTTACCTGAAATACAAAAAAAAATTAGATGTAACAAAATATTACATTTATGGTACAAAATTATATAATTTATTACTTATATGCAACAAATTTTTTGTTTCAGATTTTTACTTTTTATAATATTCGGCCGTGTGGCACCGGCAGAATAGAATAGTGTCACCCCTATTACCCAGTGGGTGTCGTAAGAGGCGACTAAGGGACATATGGTGAGAAGCTGGCTCACAAAAATTAAGACAGCCCCCTCGGGGACATGAGTGAACCCCGTGTGGCGTAAACACCACTCACCGACAAATGGCGGGATAACCATTTCGCAATTTTCCCAACTGAACAAAAACACAGGCCGGTGTCGGGCAGCAGCGACACCGGTGCGACCAGTTGAGCCCTGCGGTGACCAACCCGCCTGCCCAGCGTGGTCACTATGGGCATACCTTCCGATGAATAGCGCCAATACACAATGGCCCCCAGTTCCCGGTCGCCCTGCTATTCCCGACCTTGGTAGCAGTCGTGGTCACGGCGGGGCAGGGGGTGCGAAGAATCTCCGGGCGACGGCGAGCTACCACCACAACCGACTATTCTTGGCTACATATAATACAAGGACACTGAGGTCGGACGAAAGCCTAGCCGAGATTTTAGTGGAGTTAGAAAAGATTAAGTGGCATATTTTGGGGTTGTCAGAAGTCCGTAGAGAGGGGGAGGATACTGTAACCCTAGAATCGGGCCACATACTCTACTATCGAGAAGGCGATAGATCGTCCCAAGGCGGAGTGGGATTTTTGATCAACAAAGTCCTCGCTAACAACATCGTGGAGATCAGTAGTGTGTCGACGAGGGTTGCGTATGTTGTTCTTAAGTTGAATAAGAGATACTCTCTTAAAATAATACAGGTCTATGCACCAACGTCGACATACTCTGATGAAGAGGTGGAAACTGTATACGAAGACGTATCCATAGCTATGGGCAATACCAACAAGTCCGTCTTCACGGTTGTTATGGGGGACTTCAACGCAAAGGTGGGTGTACAAGAACGCGACGAGTCAAAAATTGGGCCACATGGATTCGGTGAGAGAAACCATAGGGGGCAAATGCTAGTCAACTTTCTAGAAAAGCAAGGGTTGTTCTTAATGAACTCTTTCTTCAAGAAAAACACCCATAGGAAGTGGACTTGGCGGAGCCCCGATAACATGACCAAGAACGAGATAGACTTCATCATGACGGATCGTAGGGATATATTCAGAGATGTCTCTGTGATCAACAGGTTTAATACCGGGAGTGATCACCGACTTGTAAGGGGCTCTCTGAATATAGACCTTCAGTTATATAGGCGTCGCATGATGGGGTCTAATCTTCGCCCACAACTACGCCCATCCATGACAACATTACAGAATTTCCAACTAGAATTAAAGAACCGATTCGATTCGCTGGAAACCACTGACGAAGTTGATCAGAAATATGGCGATTTGGTGAAAGTCATTCGTGAAGTGGAAGGCAAATTTTGCAGGAAAGGCGGGAGAAGTGCAACGTCCAAGATCTCTAGCGAGACACTGGATTTAATGAGGCAAAGACGGGAGGCTTCTCCATCTGTAGTAGATCGGCATACTTTAAACAAGCTCATTAAAAAGCGGATACGTTCTGACCTGCGATCTTCGAGTACGCGAAAAATCGAAGAAGCGATCGAGCGCAACAAGGGGACCAAAGTATTTGCTAAAAGTCTTGGGAGAAGCCATCTTACAAAGTTGAAGACTGCAGACGGCAGAACCGTTACCTCTATTCCAAGTGTGTTAGCTGAGATTGAAAACTTCTATGGGCAATTATACTCTGCGCATGCTCCTAAACCCGTCTCTCACCAAATCACGAATGACAAGCGAGCGAGACTTGCTCGCCACTACACCGATGACCTCCCGGATATCGACGTTGGTGAGATTCGTATAGCACTAGAGCAGCTTCGGAATAATAAAGCACCGGGTGATGATGGCATTACAGCGGAGCTTCTGAAAGCAGGAGGAACACCTATCCTAAACGAAATGAAGCGTCTCTTTAATGCCGTCATCTCGACCGGAACAACGCCAAAAGAATGGAGCAGAAGTGTAACCGTACTCTTCTTCAAGAAAGGAGACAAGAACTTGTTAAAAAATTATAGGCCCATCTCACTTCTGAGCCATATTTACAAGCTGTTCTCTAGGGTTATCACTAATCGTCTCACCCGGAGACTTGACGAGTTCCAACCTCCGGAACAAGCCGGGTTTCGGAAAGGCTACAGCACCGTAGACCACATTCACACTCTAAGACAGATTATGCAGAAGACCCAGGAGTATAATCTGCCTCTGTGCCTCGCATTTGTGGACTACGAGAAAGCCTTCGACTCCATCGAAACCTGGGCGGTTTTGGACTCACTGCAGAGATGCCAAGTCGATTGGCGATATATCGAAGTGCTAAGATGTCTATACGACGCCGCCACAATGACCGTTCAGGTGCAAAACCATGAAACACATCCGATACCAATTCGAAGGGGAGTAAGACAAGGGGACGTTATTTCCCCGAAACTGTTTACTTCTGCTCTCGAAGATGTGTTCAAGGTTTTGGACTGGAAAGATTGTGGCATAAACATAAACGGCGAATACATCTCGCACTTACGATTTGCAGACGACATAGTTATAATGGCAGAAACGCTGCAGGAACTTGAACAAATGCTGTGCGACCTTAGCACTTCTTCCAGACGGGTGGGTCTCAAGATGAACGTGGACAAAACGAAGATAATGTTCAATGAATACGTCATCACAAGGCCCATTGTTGTCGAAAATGTCAGCATCGAAGTTGTCCAAGAATATAACTACCTAGGACAGATTATACAGTTGGGTAGGAACAATTTCAACAAGGAAGCTAACAGAAGAATTCAGCTGGGATGGGCAGCATTTGGAAAACTGCGTCAAGTCTTCAACTCGCCGATACCCCAATGCCTAAAGACAAAAGTCTTCAACGCCTGTGTCTTACCGGTCATGACATACGGAGCAGAAACGTGGACACTCACGGTAGGCCTTGTCCAAAAGTTCAAAATCGCTCAGCGTGCTATGGAAAGGGCTATGCTGGGCGTTTCTCTGAGGGATAGAATCCGTAACGAGGACATTCGTAGGAGAACGAAAGTAACCGACATAGCCCAACGGATTAGCAAGCTGAAGTGGCAGTGGGCGGGTCATATCTGTCGTAGAACCGACGGCCGTTGGGGCAGACGTGTTCTGGAGTGGAGACCGCGTACCGGTAAGCGCAGCGTAGGACGACCACCTGCTCGCTGGACCGACGACCTGAAAAGGATCGCTGGTGGCGGGTGGATGAGGAAGGCGGAGGACCGTGTGTGGTGGCGCGCTCTCGGAAAGGCCTATGTCCAGCAGTGGGCGTCTATAGGCTGATTGATTGATTGATTGAATATTCGCTGACCGGACAAAGATGTTCTGTCTTAGAATCAATTTATAATTTTTAACCAATAAGGCGTTTTTAAGCAATCAAAATATTCAACGGTAAAGGAAACCTGCACGCCTGAGAGTTCTCCGTAATGTTCTCAAAGGCGTGTGAAGTCTGCCAATCCGCACACGGCCAGCGTGGTGGACTATGACCGAAACCTTCTCATATTGAGAGGAGACCCGTGCTCTGTAGTGAGCCGTGAATGGGTTTATCATGATGAGTGTGAATTACTAAGTATGAAAAATACATACCTAAAAACATAACAATATCCCAATGCAATATCCTATCGTCTTTACGAGTTTTGCCGACACGTTGCGAGAGTTTTACCACTTTCAGCACAAGCTGGGCTTGTTGTTCTTTAGGTGGTCTATTTTCCTGCAAAAGTTTGTCCAATTGCTGCACAGCCTTGCAGAGAACTGTCGACTCGACATCGTTAGCGGAAAATATTATCTGAAACGCAATTATTATGGCGAGTAATAATCATCATTATTATCGGCCATTCATCGTCCCAAAGTTTTTTTTATTCCTTTACAAGTAAACCCTTGACTGCAATCTCTGATGGTAAGTGATGATGCAGTCTAACATGGTAGCGCGAGCGGGCTAACGGGTTAGGGGTAAGGTAAACCCATACTCCTAATTGGTTTCTACGCGACATCGTGTAGAACGCTAAATCGCGTGGCGACACGTCTTTGTCGGCAGATTGATAACCAGCCACGGCCAAAGCCTTCCACGACGAGCCGGGAATCGAACCGAGGACCTCCACCCTCCGAGTGTCACCTATGCCGTCGGAGGTTGAGGCCATCCTTTTCTTTCAAGTCTGCCAATCCGCACACGGCCAGCGTGGTGGACTATGGCCAAACCCTTCCAAACTCTCATATTACTCTCATTACTCAGTGCAGTTACTTGCTGGCAAAGGTACAAGAGCGTATCGTCTCTCAACGCCCGAATCTCCGTCAGCCATCTCTCCCTGATCTAAACCCTGGTGCCAAATCTACTCAGTTGATGGGCTCCCATATAATATTCCGTAATAGCATAACATTAGTTTGCTCAATAGCAGAGTCGCTATCGAAACACAAACGTCATGGTAAACTGAAACGTATCTATCTAGTTTTAAAGCTCGAATTCCTTTAAACTTCCACGCCGGTAAAAGTTTGTAAGAATCAAAATGTAGTACGGAAATTGCGACTGTAAGCTGTAAACATAAGGTCCATTTTACTTTGACGTAATAGTGTTCGGATACTCGTTAGGGACTGGACGATAGCGGGTGTCCAAATCTTGACTGAGGCTGCTGAACTAAGGGTCATAAAATTTCTGGTAACAGGGACGGACCTGCAGCGCTTCAACCATATCCAGGGTTGTGCACTTGCTGATGACGTGATCTGGCATTTCCAACAGCACCAAAGCGGCTTGCAGCAGCATCTCTTCATCACTGCAGAGGTGCAGCGGCAGTTCCTAGAAGAGATGAATAGGATTTTAGCAACCACTAATGTTCGCGAAATAATTACTTTAGACGTCTTCTGTGCGCTGTTGCATTATAGTTGGTGGTCTTGGGTTCGATTTCCGGCTCGAATCTAGTCTGGTCGTTGGGTCAGTCTATCTCGCTCGCACTTATTGGGCTTATTGAGCGTTGACATCGATAAGATTTAATGAATGGAATTTTCAAGTTATCAAATTATAAAAGAACACAATATATATAATATAATCTATCATCATCATCATGAACAACCCATTGTCGGCTCACTACAGAGCACGGGTCTCCTCTCAATATGAGAAGGGTTTGGCCATAGTCCACCACGCTATATTCATATATAATTTATGTTATTATGATATGTTTGATTAAAAATTAAATTAAAAATATTTATTTCACCAAAAACAGAGTTTCAGTTTTACATATTCCAATGGTACCCACACTAGGTAATCCTGTGTCGTATTGGGGGGCATCTGATATTGCCCCCGAGTTGGCACCGTCCTAAGGACGGACTCCGCCGGCCTGGTTGCGGTTGTGTGCGCGAGCGAAACCCGTGACCCGGCCACCAGGCGGCGGGAAAGGATATACACCGTGGGGGTTTAGTCAGTAAGAGTCTGACATAACCGCCGCGTCTCCTCGGACGCGGGGTATCCATGAGGATTACCCACGTTAAAAAAAAAAAAAAAGGTAATCCTGTCTCGTGGGTACCTTATATCGCTTTAACAGTTAAATAATACAATACAGAAGTTAACTATATTTTGTTGCAAAAAAAAAATGTATATAAATATCCCAATAACATGTATCATAGAACGCCCTTATGTTAAATGCAAGAAAAGCTCCTCCGTTTCCTTGCAGTTTAAGGAAGCGAGCCATTTTCCCACAATTGATTTGGCTTGCCTTACGGAACAATAGGTATACGTACAATAGTTTTTGAGATCGTTTTAATCATCATCATCATGAACAACCCATTACCGGCTCACTACAGAGCACGGGTCTCCTCTCAATATGAGAAGGGTTTGGCCATAGTCCGCCACGCTGGCCGTGTGCAGATTGGCAGACTTCACACTTCAATATAATCTATATTTATATATAATTTATGTTATTATGGATATGTGTGATGAACATCGCCTTTCTATAGATTTATAATCATAGGTTCGACTTGATCTTTCAAAAAGACTTTTTTCAAATCTATTTCCTGGAGGTCTACTGCATGCTTCAAACATTTAACCCGGTTTATAATCACTGACAAAAACGTGTCTCCAATAGATTTAGCGGTGCACGATGTTAGGTGATGATAGATATGAAGCGGTGATAGCCTAGTGGTTAGGGCGTCAGCCTCCTAATCAGAGGTCGGCGGTTCGAATCCGGGCACGCACCTCTAACTTTTCGGAGTTATGTGCGTTTAAAAAAAATTAAAATATCACTCGCTTCAACGGTGAAGGAAAACATCGTGAGGAAACCTGCACGCCTGAGAGTTCTCCGTAATGTTCTCAAAGCGTGTGGCCAAATCCTTCTCATATTGAGAGGAGACCCGTGCTCTGTAGTGAGCCGGCAATGAGTTGATCATGATGATGATGATGTTACGTAATCACTTACCATCGGGTGAAACTTGTATAAGAACAAAGAAAGCACGTTAAAAAACAAACGCAAACTCAATCGCTTTGACACGTCCATATGGATAATCTCACCTCGTAAACTTGACCCGAGTACAGGCCGCACAAAATGGCCGCCGGTACAGCTTCAGCGTGCTCTGCCGCGCACTTGCGCAGCGCACGCGCAAGTAGCGAGTACGGCGCGTCGCTGGCACAGCTCAAACGCATCACCGTCAGCAGGAGGGACAGGAGGTGCTGCATCGCATCTGGGAGGGGCTGGAACACAGGCATGTCACAATAAATTTGACTTTAAAATTGTAGGTCCTGGGTTCGATTCCCGGCTCGAGTCTGGTCTGGTGGGAATCTTTACCGTGGCTAGTTACCACCCTACCGACAAAGACGTGACGCCAAGCAATTTAGCGTTCTACACGATGTCGCGTAGAAACCGATTAGGAGTGTCGGTTTACCATACTCCTAACAGGTTAGCCCTCTACCATCTTGGACCGCATCATCACTTACCATCAGGTGAAATGCCGTCAAGAGCTAACTTGTGGTGTTTTCAAAATATTCTAACTCGGAACTACTGAAGAGAAGTATTGCTACCTATATCCATTAAAAGCTTGATGAATGAATTCCTCGTGTGAGCGTTGACTGGGTTGATTGACCGCTATCAATGCACTCGTTTCTATGCAACCGAGGAACTAGTTCCAGAACATAACATGATAATATCCGATATTTTGGAACCGGTTTGAAGAGTTTAGGTTAATTTAAAGAAAAATGGTGTAAACACATTTCACTCACCGTTCCATCTTCGTCTAGAAAGTTCTCCACTTGAAGTGTGATATACTGCAGGACGTACTCCACCAAGTACGCAGAGTTTTCAAGGACGACGTCGTCCGTTCCGTGCTCCGTGTCGAACAAGTCACGCCATATCCTAGCGCAGTGTTGTTTCGTGGAGGGGCGGATCGATTCCGCAATCAGGAAGTTTATTACCGACTGAAAAACATCAATTTTGAGTTACTTTGTCTGTCTGTTCTGGGGGGGGGGGGGATGTTTGTAAAGCTGTCCCGATCCCCTCTCCTTTAGTGCGTTAGCCCCATTGCATCCTTTAGTGCGTTAGCTCCATTGCATCCTTTAGTTCGTTAGCCCCATTGCATCCTTTAGTTCGTTAGCCCCATTGCATCCTTTAGTGCGTTAGCCCCATTGCATCCTTTAGTGCGTTAGCCCCATTGCATCCTTTAGTGCGTTAGCCCCATTGCATCCTTTAGTGCGTTAGCCCCATTGCATCCTTTAGTGCGTTAGCCCCATTGCATCCTTTAGTGCGTTAGCCCCATTGCATCCTTTAGTTCGTTAGCCCCATTGCATCCTTTAGTTCGTTAGCCCCATTGCATCCTTTAGTTCGTTAGCCCCATTGCATCCTTTAGTGCGTTAGCCCCATTGCATCCTTTAGTGCGTTAGCCCCATTGCATCCTTTAGTGCGTTAGCCCCATTGCATCCTTTAGTGCGTTAGCCTCATTGCTAAGGCCAGGGAAGATTACACAGATTTTGGTCTCACCGCTCAGTTTAGATAGCGTGGGACAAGGCAAGAAAAAGAAGAATCTTAATAAACGAATTATAAAGTAAGTAATCCAAAAAATACTATTGGGCATCAACTATAATCAAAATATTATTTAAATAATAATTATCTTTAAACACTAATTTCAAATTCCAGCACAAATTAAAATACAAATAGAAAATGGGAGTAAATTGAAATCTATAAAATTTCATGATATATGTGGCATAATGAATAAAAACCATCATTCTATATTTATTAAACTATGAATATATATCCTCTTAATAATAGCAATTGAAAAAAAACGTGTAAAAGAATAGTTACTCACAAAATGATGTAACGAAACTGAAAAACTACTGGAAGTCTTAAGTTCGCAATAAGATAAAAAATATATAAGATACAATAAAACTTTTTCATATACATTCATAATGCGTACGAAAATACCACACCTATGCACGCACGCACGCACGCACTACGCACGCACGTACCATGAATACACTATGAACTAAACACAATTATTATTATTATTTTAAAAAAGTTTTTATAGTACCATTTGTCAGTACAAAAATGCCTCCATTCATTCCTTTAAAGTTATTAAAAAGTTTCAAAGAAGACTCACAGCTCTCACGTGCTTGTCGGCTTGTAACAGAGAGTGCACGAACACCCCCTTCTCCTTTTTGGCGGGAAAACGGTCGTAAACCAAGATGGCCGCGTGTAGCAGCCGCTCGCTGAACGGCAGCTTCGACCGCACGCACCACGACACCTGGCACATTAAAAGCGGATGTTTTATAATACCAAAAAAAACTGTTTTTTTATTTTTTCGGACTGACGCTATTATTATTATTATTAGCTGTGCTAACCCTATTGGTTGCGACAGCGTAACCGGGCTGTTTGGCGAGCTTCGGAGAGAAGCTCTGCCAGAAGACATTTTGAGCCCTAAGGCTCGAAGAAACTAAGGGAACGTCTGCCTAAGGGCGCCTCCTGTGAGGCCGAACCTCGGCTTAGGCGACGTTTGGGATAACGGGGGGGCGGACGGTGAAAAATCTGGAACAGTTCGGCCGTGGCTAGCTACCTTATTGTATCACAGCTGAATTAATATTAGGCGGGCGTACTTAATATTTTCAACGTCACAACGTCTTAAAAAAAACATTTTATGCCCCCCCCCCCCTAGGTTTTATTTTATCTATTTCCTCGTTTCTTTTATTAATTTACAAAGTTTTAACATTTTAATTTTGTTAATACTATTATTATTACTATATTTTTTGTTGTTTTATTTGTTTGATAGTTATTATTTTGTCTAGTGGGTACCACCCTACCGACAAAGACGTGTCGCCAAGCGATTTAGCGTTCTACACGATGTCGCGCAGAAACCAATTAGGAGTATAGATTTCACCCTAAACCTTAGCCCGCTAGCATCTTAGACTACAACATCACTTACCATCAGGTGAGATGCCGTCAAGGGCTAACTAGTTGTAGATAAAATAAAACTTCTGGAATCTGGTTACAGATACTCACGGCTTCGCAGGTCTCGTAGTCTACGTCCCCGCTCCTCAACCGAAACTCCAGCTCTTGCATGTCGACGTGCTCGCTGAGGTCGCCCGCACACGCAATCTTGCGTGCGTGCGCGTCCGTCAACACGCGCAACGCTGTGAAACGCTCATAGAAGCGGGTGGATTTCGTGATACGCGGATAGATCTCTGATTCTAGAATTTTCTGGAACAATCAAAAAATGTATATATATGTAGGATCAGAGGCCGATATTTGTTTTTTTTTTTAAGAAACTATAAAACTCATAACTTTCACAACTTTTAAACCGGTTCAAACGATTTTTATGTGTATCCTGCTGGTCTGAGAATAGGTCGTAAACTATTTTTTTAATGCTGGGAAATGCGTTTACGCATCCCCTCCGCAAGCGACACCAGCAGAACAGCGCCACTTCCAGCGCCTGGTGGCTGGGTCACCCACTGGTCAATAATAGGGGCCCACCCCAATTTTTTTTTTAATTTTTACTTATAAGTATAAGTAAGACAAAGTAAGCAATAAATATATAAGAGGAAGTTTTAAGATTGCACCCATTACTCAAAAAATTACAGAATCCAGGCTCAGATAGTACGGACATGTAATGCGTAGACCTGACGATTACCTGGTGAAAAAGTGCCCTTCCATGGCTGCAGGGAAAAGGGGAAGGGGAAGACCCCAAACTGCATGGTTGATGAATGTCCAAAAATACATGAAATGCCTCGGCCTTAATGATGAGGATACTGAAGTAAGATCGACGTGGCGCCGAATGATAAAAAAAGCCGACCCCGCGTAACGGGATAAGGCGAGGCCAAAGAAGAAGTATTTTCGATGCCAAATTTTCACCCTAGCAGCCCCATCCCATTTTTATATCGCTATTCAAATATTTTTGTGACAGAAAAACCTTAGCCGGGTCAGCTAGTACAGTGTTAAAATTAAAGCTCTCATAAAATTTGTAGCATAAACTTAAAACAAATACCTTAACAGTATCTAGATTGGTAAAATTTAAAGCTCTAATAACATTTGGAATATTAACTTCAAACAAATACCTTAACAGTATCTAGATCCGTGACCGTCTCGAACAGCGCACCGTATATCGCGAGTAGTGCGGGTCGAGCGCTCACGCTGTCGCAGCTCCACACGCGTGCGCGCACGCACTCGTCGCTCGAGATGCGCTCGCGGAACAAGTGTGCGTACCTCTGCAGGAACGTCAGAGTCACTGGAAACAATATATAACCCTGGACAAGGGTTTCATACCGACAGACTATTGATAGCCCATATTTTATTTCTATTTTATTTATTTACACACTTATTGTACACCACGAAAAAGGAAAAATAAAACAAAAAAAGACAGGCGGCGGCCTTATCGCTACATAGCGATCTCTTCCAGGCAACCAAATATGTAGAAGATTTAGAGATTCGGAAAGAGGAAGGTGGTGCAAAATATATACATAAACTAGCTGACGCCCGCGACTTCGTCTGCGTTGAGTTAGTGCGTGTGAAAGTGTGTTTGTTTGTCTTCCGATCACGAAGCAATGGATTACTAAACCGACGACCTTGAAATAATTACAGGATAAACTGTAAAGTATCTCCTTTCTAACAAAAATTAAGAATGAAATCAAAGTACGCGGTAATGAATTACAACTAAATACACATTTTGAGTTTCGCGAAGCGTACGCGAAGACTATTTTGATAGATATGATTGAATTTGAACATTATGCAGCAGTAATAAATTGCAAATGGACTCTTTAAAGTAAGGAACGCAGCTACATTTCTTAGACAACAGTGAGTGATTATAAAACTTAATTGCATAGAAGTAAAGTTCAAATTGACTCTACATTTTATTTAGAAAACGTTTATATGGGAAAAAGAAAAGGGCTGTTTTTAGGGTTTTCCCGGCAAATATTCGAATGTTTCTCACTTTTTAAACCTTCCCTAGACCTTCACGAACATTTCAAGACCAAGATAAGATAAATCCGTTCAGCCGTTCTCAAGTTTTAGCGAGACTAACGAACAGCAATTGATTTTTATATATATACCTTGATATAAACAAATATACATACATACTAATAATAATAACCATATTACTATATGTCTTAAAATATATAAATATAATAAATATTCAAGAAAAAAAAACTTCAGATAATATTGACAAGCGTAAATACTTTCGATACTTTCGATCCATAGTATAGGAAATATTGCAAATTTTAAATCAAAAATATCTTTATTAATGTAAACCTATTACTTAGAGAAAGGCGGGAGACTTCGTATATGGCGGGCGCGGTTTTTTCACGCTTTTCTTGAATTAATGTTTTTTGGCTAATATTGTAAAGGATTGGTGTTGGTTGTGTTGCGGACATTATAGTTTTGATGTCGTTTGTGTAGTTGCTAGTATTCTGCATGGTTAACAGGTATTAATTTGGGAAAGGTTTGAGGGAGCCGCATCCGCTGGCGATGTTTCCCGCCATTTTTCCTTTACTTCAATTCTCCATTGCTATAAACTTGACATTGGCTAATCTGTGTAAAGCCATAAAAAGAGAAGAAAAAAACCTATTACAGGTATCTATGAAGCGTTCATATATAATATATCTTTCATTATTTCTGTACGCGATTTGAACCCTCTTAGCTTTAGTTTTAAGTTAGCGAGTGTAGTTATCACTCGCCAACTCAAAGCCAAGAGGGTTCCAATCGCGCGATCTAAGAAGCCAGGTAACTATTATTTTCGTTATCACCATCTCACATGCCACTTAAAATTATTTAAGAGCTGTCTTATTAGAGCAATATTTCGTACCCAAACTTGTTGATCATTTACATAATCCTTTACAATATCACAGGATAGATTGGCGGGTCTCAATCGCGCGAAATTCACAATATTAAATTGAATATGCTGGGAGAGTAACCTGCATGTACCAGGAGTTCTCCATAATGTTCTCAAAGGCGTGTGGAGTCTGCCAATCCAGCGTCCACCATGGCAAAAAACCCGTCCATGCTGAGAGGAGACCAACACTCATTGCCTGGCAAATACAGGGAGTGGTCAGGCAATGAGTTGGTAATGATGACCATGAACTTACCTACTTCGCACCGCGGCAGGTCCAGATATGTGACCAATTTGTTGTAGAAGACGTCCAGTTCCCTGGTAGGCAAGTCCATGCCAAAGTGTTTGAATAAGCCACTTATGCCTTCCAGCACTGACTTGGTTACAGTTACCTGGAAAAATGTGACAGTTATACGAGTAAATCACTTTTGTATTGTCCAGCTCAAGGCTTCGACCCTGGCTGTTCACTCAGTGGGTCTCTAATCACCTTCAATTGTAAACTCGACTTTAATTAAGTTTCAAATGGACAGTTGCAGGGAACCATATTAGTTATTTCTGCATCAGGAGGGTTTTGGCGAGCATGAAGCTCAGCCTGAGAGAAGAGCACTTGGGCTCGACGACATCTGGGGAACGTCCCTCTAAGGGCGTCTATGAGACTCGGACCTCGACTTAGGGTAACGTTGGGACTTGGGTTTGTTGGACTGGTGTATCAGTCCGAGCGCCCCCGTGCCCGTGGATAAGATCCACGTCCGGATGACGTCAGATAACGGGGACCTCGTCTTCCCCGGCGGTTTTGTATCGTGTGTATGACCTACCTGGGAAGCGTTGTCCAAAGTCAGTCGGTCGTCAAGGACGTAATTTTGGTCGTCTCCTTATGAGAGGGGCGTTTGGGTGAGGGGTTAAGCTTTATCCATGTACAGGCATCTCTATGAAGCGTTCATATTTCTTTGCCCGAGTTAATAGTGATAACTATAATCGCCAACTTAGAACTAAAGCTGGGAGGGTTCAAATCGCTCCCAGGTTTAAGAAGGCACAGAGATAAAAAAAACAACAAAATATGTTCGTTTTTCGGGTTATGATTTATTGGCCTTTCGTTTTAAGACGTCAGTTGCCTATATGAGGTTATATCAATCAT
This sequence comes from Lasiommata megera, assembly GCA_928268935.1. Lineage (NCBI taxonomy): Eukaryota > Metazoa > Arthropoda > Insecta > Lepidoptera > Nymphalidae > Lasiommata > Lasiommata megera. Next base: position 9,634,255 of record OV743333.1, on the reverse strand, counting down.
TCATACATTCATTACTTCATTAATTCATTAATTCAAACGACACTCATTAATTCATTTCTTCATTAATTCAATCACACACTCATTCATTTATTCAACTTTCGCATTATTAACATTACAAGATAATACGGTGCAAGATTCAAATCTAAACATGATGTAATTACAGTGTTACTCACCAAAATAATGTTATATATGAACGTGGAAGGGCAAAGAGTAGAGGAAGACCAAAGAAGAGATGGATGGATTGCGTAAAAGGGGATATGCGGGTAAAAGGTGTGGGTAGTGAGGTGACGGCTGATAGAAGTGAGTGGGAGAAGAAGACGAGTTGTACCGAACACACGTAATGTGGGATAAGGGCAAGAAAAAAAGAAGAAAGATTTACTTACAGTGTATTTATTAGAGTCAAGCAGGTTGAGGTAGACTCTCCATATCCTCGTCACCTCATCTTCAACTACGTCAGGGTGGTGTTCGCATATCGTGCCTTTAAATAAAATTTAAAAAAAATACACTGGAAACTTGCCTATTCCCATCAAACAATTTGACAAGGCAATTTTGAAGCGTACATACAATTAGTGACATTTTTTCTTGATTAAACATTGATTTACCACTAGCCGTAGATAGAGCGCGTCATACAAAAACAAGGCGAGAATTTGTCACCAACTAACTATACATTCCTACATATCGGTATATCGATGTATCACAACCCGTCTAATACACGAGACATCTGGCCGTTATATTATCTATAGCGGCGCGTAGTGCTTTGTAACTCATTCGGATTATACGGCTCGAGTGTTAGAATCGGTGACTTTCGTCTAGCCTTGTCACACACTGGGGGAAAGGAGTGCACGCGTCGCTATTTGTGCACTACTTTTCCGTCCCATTTTTTGAGCGTTAATGATCGATCTACGGCTAGTGGTAAATCAATGTATAAACAGTAAAAACTTTAACAAATCAAATCAAATCATTTATTTGCATAGATTGAGTTGTTGAATTGGTATAGTAATGTATAGTTAGTTGGTGACAAATTCTCGCCTTGTTTTTGTATGACGCGCTCTATCTACAGCTAGTGGTAAATCAATGTGTTTATATGTTAGAGGTAAAGCTAGAGTGCATCATCTCGGCTTCAGTGTAAGAGTTGCTTTGTCTGTTGTTTGGTTGTTGAGTTTGTTGTTGTTTGGTCTGGTGGGAGGCTTTACCGTGGCTAGTTACCACCCTAACGACAAAGACGTGTTGCCAAGCGATTTAAGGTTCTACACGATGTTGCATACAAACTAATTAGGAGTGTGGGTTTACCATACTCCTAACAGGTTAGCCCGCTACCATCTTAGACCGCATCATCACTTACCACCAGGAGAGGATATAGCCGTCAGGGGTGAACTTGACGGCTGTCTCGCCTGGTATGGTAAATCCATACTCCTATGTTATAGTTACAATTACGGCCTTCCTCAAAATTAGATTAATTGGTTGGGAAAGGGAGCGGAAACGGGTACGGGAACAGGAATAAGGGATAATCTTCAATCAGTAGCTTTATTTAAATAATCCGTTAAAAGGCACTTTTGATACGTTAGTAACTTACATAGTAGTGAGTTGATGGAAAACTTAAAACTAAAGCTACGAGGGTTCCAAACGCGCCCTGCTCTAAGAAGCCCACAACAGACTTAGCCTGGTGAATGTTCTTTTTGTTACCACCATCTCACATGCCAATTTTAATTATTTAAGAGCTTTATGTTATTAGAGCAATTTCCAGATACGTGCTGGCTGTGCAGTAATTATTTTATTAAATAATATTAAAACAACAAATTATTCTATTATAAAAGTTGCCTATTCCACAGGAATTTACTTTTATTTTTTCCACAGAGCATAATATACCAGCTTGTTGGATATGAAATCAAATCAAAAATAGTATTATTCATATAAACCTATTACAGGTATCTATGAATCGTTCATATATATCACATTTTTTATTATTTCTCGGTGATACTCGCCAACTTAAAACTAAAGTTACGAGGGCTCAAATCGCGCCCGAGGTCCAAGAAGAAACCCACAACAAACTTAGCCAGGTTTTTTTTTGTTATCACCATCTCACATAATCAATAATAATATATAGATAGAAAATTTTATACTAGACAACTGAGAGATAAGAGACTGACCCACTAAGCCAGCAAGAGGCGCTTTGCACGTCGAAGACTCTTCCAAGGCGGCCACATGCCTGGCGAAGTTGCGGGCGCCCTCCACCGACCTGCTGGCCACCCTGCTGAGACAGGCGAGAGCCTGCTGCCGCACCAGAGGTTCGTAGTGAAGGAGGCACAGCTGGGGAATACCAAATTAACCTACTGACAAGAGCTCTGACCACAGGAGACAAAGTAAGACCAACAGAACTGTTCCATACCTGGATTGAGTTATATATATATATGTTTTTATGGCGTAAAACAATCATCATAATTTAATGTACATTTTATTTACAACTAGCTGACGCCCGCGTGAAGTCAACATCTCCTGAGGATGATCCGGTGTCGGGTCGAAACGTGCGTAGAGGTTCTAGTGGAAGATTTTGTGTGCTGTTATATTATACAAATCTCCCGGTTGTCGGCGGAATATAGAAGATTATACTTGCTGTTTATTGTTCATCATGGACTTCCGCAAAGTAACGCCTAATTATATAACTTCTATTCATTATTTAATGTTATTTTGGTGTATGTACCGTGTACATATTCATATGAATGTAGTAAAAAACGGTTATTTCAATATTACAAACAGACACTCCAATTTTATTTATTTGTATAGACTAGCTGGTGCCCCCGACTTCATCTACGCAGGTTTAGTATTTCGAGTAGCTTATATTAGCGTTGCGTGGTAAAGAAATAACATTATGACATTAAAATTATCATGCACATGGCAGATTTTTTCCTACTTGACACTTATCATTAGTTCACTTTGTTTGACTAAAAAGTATAAAAGTACTCTAATATGTATAGGAACATAAATAAAACTCGAGAGTTCTAATAACAACTGTATCAGCTAGGTAGCCTACAACAACACACTGTCCTTCATCTTTTTGTCCTACCTACTTAATCCACTTTATTATTTAACAAAGTCAAAAAGAACCCACCTCAAACTAATCACAATACTGTACACAACAGATTTGATTGGATAAATTAATTGATTTTTATTGTATAAAGCAAGAAATAATGATGGAAACAATTTTAGCAAAAATGATCAGTGAGAGAAAAAAAACTAAGTGTTGGATGATTAGTGGTAAAGAACTAACATTATGACATTAAAATTATCACGCCAATGGTAGATTGTTTGCTGCTTGAAACTTATCATTAGTTCACTTTGTTTGACTAAAAAGTACAAAAGTAGTCAAAATTCAAACTTCCTTTCAATTACAACTGTACACATATATGGTCATATAATGCGGAGAAAAGAAAGTAATGTCACCCAAAGAATGTTATATATGTATGTGGAATTGCAAAGGAGTAGAGGAAGACCAAAGAGATGGATGGATTGTGTAATGAGGATATGAGTGCAAAAACTATGGGCAGCATGATGATGGCTGATAGAAGTGAGTGGAAGAAGAAGACGTGTTTTGCCGACCACACATTATATGTGATAAGGGCAAGAAATAAAAGACTTTACAAGATACATACCTGTACAATTTCGTTGTAATACTTTTCCGCTGATGCATGCTTGTCTACAATACATGCTATTAACTTCAATGAATCACGAATGCAGGTGTCCCAGCACGAGTCTGTACGTTTGTTTGTCACAACCTGCAGGAGATGCACAGGTTTGTGGAGTAGCGTTGATAGAATCCATTCTGAAAAAAATTAAAATATAATAATATATTCAATTACTAAATTGTGAGTATTTTGGAAACATTACTGATAAGGTATCTTCTTACTCAAATTCAAATTCACTCATAAGCAGCAGAGCTAAGTCTGTGCGATAAATTATTTATATGTGGGCCCCATTGAAGTTTAGTGTCTAACGTTATGCCTAGGAATGCAGCCATATGTACCAGATCCAATTCCTCATTATTAAGTAGTACTAGGTGGACAGATGACATCAAACGAGTCGCAGGGAGCCGCTGGCAGCAAGCGGCCCAAAACCGTGAGCATTGGAACTCCCTACAAAAGACCTATGTCCAGCAGTGGACTTCTATCAGTTGTTAATGATGATGAAAGTAGTACACTGGTTTTCACCAGTTTAACATTGGGCAACGTGAATTTAATACACTTTGTTTTCTTCCCATCTTACTATAATGTGAGTACAGTCAAAACAAGACTGAATAGTTATATTCTCGACAAGTTACTCTATCTTAAGCATTATGCATCATCACCTACCATCAGGTGTGATGGCATTCAGGCATTCTATAAAGGAGGAGCACAAGCTACTATATAACCCCCAGACTTGAAACCACAGTACCACATGCACAAATATACTACAGGTGAAACCAATCAAATTCACTCAAATAAAGTTATTAATAATAGAGTAATAAAATATTCTTAGCTACAAAAAACAAACTAATAATTGGTGGAAAGCAATCTTTGAATTTTAGATAGAGAATTAAGTTATTGCTATTATGGGTACTAAATTTATATAATTGTAAAGTAAACAATTTTTGTTTAGGACCTGAACCATAGCTTATTAATTAAAAATTATAATATGGTTTCCAAAATAGTTAGAAACTTCACCATCTTCCTTAACAAAAATAATCTCCAAAGTTCTGTTTTCTTGAGAAACTTTAAATATCCTTTGAGTCCAATCCAAAGCACTGTTTCTGATTGCCACATTGAATTTATTTGATCATCATCATCATCATCATCATGATCAACCCATTACCGGCTCACTACAGAGGACGGGTCTCCTCTCATTATGAGAAGGGTTCGGCCATATTCCACCACGCTGGCAATGTTCGGATTGGCAGACTTCACACGCCTTTGAGAACATTATGTAGAACTCTTAGGCGTGCAGGTTTCCTCACGATGTTTTCCTTCACCGTTGAAGCGAGTGATATTTTAATTGTTTAAAAATATATATATATTTTATACAAGTAGTATATTAGTATTATCAACAATGGCTTACAAGACCTAGTTTTGTATAAATGTCTAATACAAATTATTCCAGATAGATTTTTAAAACTAACGTAAAATAATAATGGTTGCAGTCTGCCAATCTACACTGAAACAACATAAAAACCCTAAGCTCAAAATCCCTAACTCTAACATTAGGGTGAAGAAATAAATCACAAATACCTGTCTCAAAAGGAGCTAAATCCTCGTCGAGTACAATTTCAGCGCTTTTTAAAATTTTGGCGAAGAACCTTTGGTCGTATTCATCTCGACAACTTTTTAATACAGCCTCCCATTTATCCATTTCTCTTTGAAGTTTAGGGTCTTATCATAACTTCCAGATATTAAACTTATTAACTAGTTAACTAGTGATTTAATCGCCTAGTGTAGACTATATATTAATTTTGTACTATCCGCATACCGGCGAATAATTCAAATATCTATCAACTATTTTTGTTTATATTTCACTCTACGGCGTTACACAGATTAGCCAATGTCAGATCTATAGCAATAGAGATTTGAAGTTAGGAAAACCATTTATTGAAGTGAAATATATTTTATATATATTTCCCAAGGTGCTGGAATGGCGACCCCACACCGGTAAACGTAGCGTTGGTCGACCCCCAACAAGGTGGACAGACGACATCAAACGAGTCGCAGGGAGCCGCTGGATACAAGCGGCCCAAGAACGTGGCCATTGGAATTCCCTACAAGAGACCTATGTCCAGCAGTGGACGTCTATCGGTTGAAGTGATGATGATGATGATATTTTATATACATATATTTATTTTCTATAAATAAAGGAATATTATACACATTGAAAAAATTACTAAATAATAAACAAATAATTGAGGTAGGAAACCAAATGTTTAATTTTCGATAGTCGACTCTGGTCTGGTGGTAGGCTATTGCCGTGGCTAGCTATCTGCCTCCTGCCAAAGATATACTACCAAGCGATTTAGCGTTTCGGTACAATGTCGGGTATTACAGGCATCTATGAAGCTTTAATAAATAATATATAAAATTCGTGTAAACAAGGAGGGTTACAAACGCGCCAAAGTCTAAGAAGAAGCCCCGCAAAAACTAAGCTAGTTTTTTTATGAGTATCTTACATAGTCAATAATAAATTATAATTAGTTATGAAGAATTCACAGCAAAGATTTTTTGTGTTTATGTAATTTTGAATATCGTAACAGTAACTTATGAAGTCACATCTTCAAGATTTCAGTAGGAAATTAACTATCGACCTATTTTTTTTATTTTATTAAATACAAGTTTATCAATAGATTTTACGCTTATCGTTTTTTTTTTGTATGAATATCGATAACAAACTTGACATCACTATTCTACCTACATAGAGTATTCCAGTTTGTTCTCAAATATTCGTCTGTGGTACCTACAGTCATAGATTCGATAACATTCGCGAATGTTCGTTAAAAAATGGTACATCGCTAGGTATACCAGCGTTACAACCAAAAACTCCCGACTTTTACTAAAAATATTCAATAGAGAACTTTTTTTTCGGTTGACTTGGTATGACGAATCAAACAAAAAGTTTGGTCCAATGCCTAATAGCAACTCGGAATATTAAAAGAATACATTAATTGTGTTCATTTTGCTTAAAGTTTATTTTGCAATTAGAATAAAATGAATAACCCAAATGATGAAAATGATGAATTTTAATAAATTATTTTTTAAGGTTATTATTGTTTAATTGATTTTAAATGCAGATAGAGCAATAAGAAAGCTTTTAAATGTTATTATTTATTTTATATCTCATATAAATCGCGCTCGTAGGGTGTACGAGGTACAAAATATATGATAGAATATATAATTTTTTATTTACTGGCTTAAGTTAAGTACTATTAAGCTCACGCTCTTAAGTACCAAAGAAACAATTGAATAGTCTGCGAAAGACAAGGCTAAAAAGTATCTCTGTACTTTTTCATAAAGAAATAAAAAATCACCAAAGCTCTATCACATTTATAATATTAGTAGGTGCGAATATTTTTAAAAAGCTTTTTTATTAGATAAATGCATTGCAGTGATAGCCCACAGACTACTTACAAAAATTACCGGTGGGGCAGTAGTTACCTCAACTTTGACATATCTAATGGCTTGAAATGCCATTCAAACTGCAAAATCCCGATACTGTAATATATCAATTTCCTATATAAAAACTTTTGGTATAAATTTATGACATTAACGGAGTTAATTGGTCGTTGCTTTAAAATCATTTATTTATCGTATAAGGTAAGCCATTATATATTATTATATTCGAGTAATCTAGTAAAATATTGACAGCCTCAACTCCAACATTTAGTGGAATGCATCAGTCACTAGCAACACTGGGCCAATTACAATAGCTCCGCCCATCGCATTTGATAACATAGCAACCCTGTCATTGGCTGGCTTTATTATTATGCTATCCTTGTCTTACAAATTTCATTGATATATCGCCATCTTTATCTTTCATTTTCTTGCACGCTCATTGGCTGGATAAATTTATGGCTCTGGAATAATCTACTCCAAAGCAGAACGCTATTGGTCCATTACAGTCGTTTCGAGAATTTTCCGGAATGACATTCGTCGCTGCCGGACCACTATATAAGCGGCCCGCGAGCGCGCCAAAGCATGCATTACTTGAAATAACGAAGCGAAGTGAAGACGTGAATTCGGTGGTAACACCAAACTTTATACTACGTGTGTTTATTAACAAAGGGAAGATTATAAGACAAAATGCCAGCAATTGGAATTGATCTTGGAACTACGTATTCTTGTGTGGGCGTTTGGCAACATGGGAACGTGGACATCATCGCAAACGACCAGGGAAATCGCACGACGCCATCATACGTCGCGTTCACGGACACAGAGCGTCTAATCGGAGATGCTGCGAAGAACCAAGTGGCTCTGAACCCTAACAACACGGTGTTTGACGCCAAGCGGCTGATCGGCAGGAAGTTCGACGACCCGAAGATCCAGCAGGATATGCAGCACTGGCCCTTCAAGGTCATCAACGACTGCGGCAAGCCGAAGATACAGGTCGAGTTCAAAGGTGAAGTCAAACGGTTCGCCCCAGAGGAGATCAGTAGCATGGTGCTGACGAAGATGAAGGAGACGGCCGAAGCGTACTTGGGGACTCAGGTGCGGGACGCCGTCGTCACTGTTCCGGCGTACTTCAATGACTCACAACGCCAAGCTACGAAGGATGCCGGTGCGATAGCTGGCTTGAACGTCCTACGTATAATCAACGAGCCCACTGCAGCTGCGTTGGCCTATGGATTGGATAAGAATCTTAAAGGAGAACGGAATGTCCTCATCTTTGATTTAGGAGGGGGTACTTTTGACGTCTCAATACTTACGATCGACGAGGGCTCCCTATTTGAAGTCAAGTCTACAGCTGGGGACACCCATCTGGGAGGAGAGGACTTCGACAATCGCCTAGTCAATCATTTGGCGGATGAATTCAAGCGCAAATACAAGAAGGATATCAAGGGCAACTCTAGAGCACTGCGCCGGTTGAGAACTGCTGCTGAAAGGGCAAAGCGCACCCTGTCTTCGAGCACGGAGGCGTCCATAGAAATTGATGCATTGCACGAAGGCATCGACTTCTACACCAGAGTGTCACGAGCGAGATTCGAGGAGCTAAACTCTGATCTGTTCCGTGGAACTCTGGAACCGGTCGAAAAAGCATTGAAGGACGCTAAGTTGGACAAATCCTCGATCCACGACGTAGTCCTCGTTGGTGGTTCGACCCGCATACCAAAAATCCAGAGTATGCTGCAAAACTTCTTCTGCGGTAAGAAGCTAAATCTCTCCATCAACCCAGATGAAGCGGTAGCTTATGGTGCAGCGGTGCAAGCTGCTATCCTGAGTGGAGAACAGCATAGCAAGATCCAGGACGTTCTTCTCGTGGACGTGGCACCCTTATCCCTTGGCATAGAAACTGCTGGTGGCGTTATGACGAAAATCATCGAACGCAACGCCAAAATTCCTTGCAAGCAAAGTCAAACGTTTACAACTTATTCCGACAACCAGCCAGCTGTCACCATCCAAGTATACGAAGGTGAACGAGCGATGACCAAGGACAATAACTTACTAGGGAAGTTCGACCTGACTGGTATCCCACCAGCTCCGCGAGGAGTACCAAAAATCGATGTGACCTTCGACTTGGACGCCAATGGAATACTCAATGTCTCTGCTAAAGAGAACAGCACTGGACGCAGCAAGAACATAGTTATTAAGAATGATAAGGGAAGACTGTCCCAAGCTGAAATAGACCGGATGCTTGCTGAAGCAGAACGGTATAAAGAAGAAGACGAGCGCCAGAGGGAACGGGTGACTTCTCGAAATCATCTGGAAACTTACATATTTGGAGTTAAACAAGCTTTGGACGACGCTGGGGACAAACTCAGCGAGCAGGACAAAGAAAAAGCAAGAAGAGAGTGCGACGATGCCCTGAAATGGCTGGACAGCAATACTCTGGCTGAAAAAGAAGAATACGAACACAAGTTGAAGGACTTGCAGCGCGTTTGTTCGCCGCTGATGAGCAAAATGCATGGCGCCGCTGGTGGAGCTAGTGGGTATCCTGGTTCTCAGCAGGGTATGCCAGGTGGATACCAGGGATCGCAGCAAGGATCCAATGGTTATCCGGGTTACCAACAGCAGCAGCAGGCGTACTCAGGGCCGACAGTTGAAGAAGTGGATTAAACTGGCTGGTCTCGTGTATATAATATGTCGAATGAGTGTTTTTCGAAGTATGTTAATGTCCCATGGAATAACGGTTGAGTTTTGACTGACTAGTTTTTATTTTGTAGACTGATTAGTTGTTATATAGTAATTATAAGTTGTTAATATGATTTCTACCAACGGGTGATCATTATTGTATTCAATAAAAAACAAATTAATAAGAAAAATTGTGGTTTCTTTTATAACTCTTTAGATATTATCTTGGTTTTATCTGGGCTCATTTCGAGAAACTTCCAACGGAAGAATGAAGTCTGAGTGCTCTTTATTCTTCCGTTGGAAGTTTAGTGACATTCTTTTATTTTTTTTTAAACAACCAATAATATTATTTGAGACACTATCTTAAGTGTCACTTTCTCGCAGACTAAATTCGTACATGAATTTTTTCTGTATTGATACTTCTATTGATAAAAATAATTCGCTCACTTTGCAACTTAAAACTGTTTAAATGTTCAATAATTTGATTACATTTTAACTTTCGTTTTTTTTATCGTTATTTCTGTATTTTATTTTTAGCAGTTTTATATGATCCCTTAATTTTTTATTTTTAGTTGTGTTGTTAGTTGAGCTTAAAGAATAGGAACATTAGAAACCTCATATAATTAATAAGATTTGTTTAATCTATCTCGAAGAAACTAACGTCTGCTAAAGGACGCCTACTTTGAGGCCGAACCTTGGCTTAGGCGACATTTGGGATAACGGGGGGAGGGGGGTTGGACGGTGATTTCTACGTGACATCGTACCAGAACGCCTAATCACTTGGCGACACGTCTTTGTGTGTAGGGTGGTAACTAGCCAGGGCCAAAGCCTCCCACCAGACCAGACTATATGTATCGGGAATCATCACCAACTTTATAATGCGACAGCGCACGTACTGTGCCATGGAGGTAAAAATAGACAATAGAAATGAAATAATTGAAAAATTGTATATTTGTATACTCAATATAATTTTATTGATTCACTTATACTTGTCCCTAAAGTGACGGCAATGTTATTGCATAAGCTGCCGTTATTTTATTTCGCTGAAGTGTCAATGTCAAAATAACCAGAAAATTGTCAAATTCGTCATCGTTAGCTGATGTTATGCAAATTATTTACGAATTATTCACTAGGAAATTAAGTGTAAATATCCAAGCTGGCATCGAGAAGATTATTATTTGTTGGATTCTACAGTTTCTCACCCCCGGTTTCGTATCGAGCCACTTACAATAGGTTAGAATTTTACCCAACTGTTTCGTTTATTGATTAGTGTGTTGAATTACAAGCACAAGGATAATAATCAGGCATTTCAGTTTAATAGTAATCATAATAATTGTAATTGTACACCCCAACCTCGCCTTACTTTACATTTTTTTTCCTGCTTTGTGCTAGGTTGCCTGGTAGAGATCGCTCATTAGCGATAAGGCCGCCTATTGCACCTATTTATTTTCTGTGTGTGTTTATTTCTTTTCTTTTTTTTTTCTGTATTGGTGTGCAATAAAGTATATTTTTATTTTCATTTCATTTCATAATAAAGTTCAGTGTTTTGAATATTGGTTAGTAGGTGTTTTTTTCATCAATATCACTTTGTGAATATAGTTCATCCAGATAAATTCTAGATCATTTCCATTCAGTATTTCTATATTATGACACAATAATATTAACATTAATCGCATTTTCATATGATTCACTTCTATAGTTCAATAGTGTAATTGATTTATCAGCATTTCTTATGAGTTTTTTTTTTTAATTTTCAAACAACATTACCTTTAGCTATGATTTGCGACAGTCAGAATTGCTTGTAAATTTCGTTATATGCATGCAACATCCTCAAACATATCCTTTTCTATCAGCTCTTATAACTGAGTATCCTCAGATGATGTTTACCTTACAAGGCATTATTGAAAATGTGTTGAATAAAGAAACAAAGAAATGGAATTTAAGCCTGACGTCCAGGCAGCTTATCTTATATGGTTTGATATACCTTTAGATTAAGCTTATGTTACTTCTACATAAAGTAGCTTTGTAATGGTGAAAGATTAATTAAAATTGGTTCAGTTCAGTTTGTTTGTTCAAAACAAATAAAGTGCATGAATATCTAAGCATTCCAACTGGTAAGAAGGAAATAGACAGTACACTCAAGGCCTACAAACAGAGACTTGTGTGCCATAAAAACAGCCTCGTGTTCAAATGCCTGGATGCCAGTGACAACATCTTCCACCTGATATGAGCTCGACTAGCTAACATAGCATCTTCTTCTTCTTGGTCGCACACTTCATTACTGAAGGTTGTGTCCACATGAAAGTGCCTTCGCCACGTTGGTAACTAATGCCTTCCATTCTGTTTGGTACTCGACTTTTCTGATAGCAGTTGTAAGCGGAAGTCTAGTGAGTGTTCACCTGATCAGTCCAGTGGCTAGGCGAGCGGTCTTTTCCCCTCTACCTTACCCACAACTATAAGTATATGACATAGTATAACATAACATTATTATAATTTATTTTTAAAGGAAGCTACATTAATGAATGTACAAGACCTAATTAGCCAATTAACACCTCCAATCTGGTTATAGTCCGAGGACTGATCTCAAATAGACAAATGCTTACAACAAAAAAAGTTCAGTTTGTTCTTACTAGTAAAAATATCTTTCCTCTTTATAATATTAGTACAAGAAATTATAATTAGTACAAACCAGATTTGTATGGCAATGGATCATATTAAAATAAGTATTAAGCTGTTTGCATATTGTAATATAAGTAATTAGAGGTTTGAAAAATATAAATTATGATACTTTTATCTGGACTTTCTCATATTTTAATGAACTGCATGAAGAGTTCTTCTATAGCAGATCTATGGTCTGCATATTTCTTACATTCTATGGTCTACTGCAAAAGAACTCTTCATATCTTCTATTCTTCTTATCTTAAGATCTATCAGAGTACTTTGCAATCTTGAATTGCTGAAACTGGATTATTGAGCATAGTTTGCTATGTGTACTTGATTGTGCAAATAATTTGTTGTCTTTTTGTCAAGGATTTTGATTTAATTGAGCTAAACATCTGTATAATGCTAAATCTGGACTCTGGATAAAAATGAAAAAAACAGAACATGTACCATATCTAAATGTTGTAAAAAAGATTATTTTATCTCTTCACCCATCTGATTTAATAGAAAAACAGTAAATTGTATCAAAATAATATTTTTCAGCTATATCTGCGTACAAAAACGTCAATACTCAGGCATGACGGTGCCTCAGTGCGTGCCGCGCTCGCCCAACAGGGGACAGAGCCCTGTTGAGGCCGGCCCGGGGTCTGGTAGAGACAGCCCTGTGAATGTAGTGAAGAGATACGATGACATTGTTAAGAGCCAGGAAGATAAGCGGCAATACAGGTAGCAATTTTATTTTAATTATATCCATTATAAGTTAGTCCTTGACGGCAATCTCACTTGATGGTAGGTGATGATGCAATCTAAGAGAGTAGCGGCCTTACTTGTTAAGGGTATGGTAAACTCACAGTCCTGACTGGTTTCTACAGCAACATCGTGCTGGAACGTTAAATCACTTGGCGATATATCTTGGTTGGTAGGGTGGTAACTAGCCACAGCCGAAGCCGAAGGACCAAACTATAGCCGGGAATCGAACTCAGGACCTCTTACTTTATTTTGCAACAGTGCATAGTTATTATAGTTTATTATTGATTATGTGAGATGGTGATAACAAAAAAAAACGGCTTAAGTTTGCTGTGGGCTTCTTCTTAAACCAAGGCACGTTTGGAACCCTCATAGCTTTAGTTTTAAGTTTACAAATGTCATCACCATCAATATTATGTTTAATGGGTTTTCTTTAATACATTGTGATAAACGCAATAAATACTGGGAGCCCTGCACAAGCACTTTATAAAGAATATCACAAAAGCATACGTGTGTTTCAGAGGACTCCAGTTACCGAACCATCTGAAAGTGTTACTGGTCAGTGACCCCACCACGGATAAATCAGCTGCGGCGATGGATGTCAACATTGGTATGTACTGCGTTTACTGACCCCGTGGAGTAAGTTGTCGCATTATAAAGTTGGAAGATCTTGGTTCCATTCCCGGTTCGAGTCTGGTATGGTGGGAGGCTTCGGCTGTGGCTAGTTGCCACCCTACGGACAAAGACGTGTCGCCAAGCGATTTATTTTGAAAAACAGCAATCAACAAACAATGTACCATATCTAAATATTGTAAAAAAGATTATTTTATCTCACCCATCATATTAGTTTCAAGCACTCCATATAGTTTCATTCTTTTTTTTTTATTCACTATAAGTCAGCCCTTGACGGCTATCTCACCTGGTGGTAAGTGATGATGCTGTGTAGGATGGTAGCGGGCTAACCTGTTAGGGGTATGGTAAACCCATACTCCTAATTGGTTTCAACGCGACATCATACCGAGATGCTAAACCGCCTGGAGGTTTGTCTTCGCCAGTAACTACTGGGGTAACTATCCGCAAATTCAAATTCAAAATAATCTTTATTCAAATAGTCCTTTAAAAGGCACTTTTGACGCGTCAATAATTTACATAGTAGTGATTTGATGGTGGTAACTACATTGGTAAACTTAAAACTAAACCTATGAGGGTTCCAAACGCGCCCCGGTCTAAGAAGAAGCCCACAACAAACTTAGCCGGGTTTTTTTTCGTTATCTCACATAATCAATAATAAATTATAGTACCTATGGAGATAGAGCAATTCACAGCCAAGCTTTTTTATCGTTTATATAATCCTTAATATCGTAATATGATTTTTCTACAAGCTTTCGTTTTATAAAAACTTTGAACTTATCGATAGACATCTCCAAGATATCAATATGTAATTTATTATAAAATAAAATTCAATTTCCGCGACACAAACCTCCCACCAGTTGCGACGCGAGTCAGTAATCGAACCCCGGACCTCCCACTTAATAGTACTCCAGCGGTAACACAGAGCAATGATACGTTAGTAAAAAAGCTGACCAACACCGTCACGTAACGAGTAAGCGTTACGTCCATGCGAATCGTTTTGGGACCGGCGTAGTATCGAAGAATATTTATATATTTTTTGTTTGATTTAAACAGCCGTACGTAGAAAAAGGTTTATTACCAGCTCACTACAGAGCACGGGTCTCCTCTCAATATGAGAAGGGTTCGGCCATAGTCCACCACGCTGGCCATGTGCGGATTGGCAGACTTCACACGCCTTTGAGAACATAATGGAGAACTCTCAGGCGTGCAGGTTTCCTCACGATGTTTTCCTTCACCGTTGAAGCAAGTGATATTTTAATTGCTTAAAAACGCACATAACTCCGAAAAGTTAGAGGTGCGTGCCCGGATTTGAACCGCCGACCTCTGATTAGGAGGCTGACGCCCTAACCACTAGGCTATCACCGCTTATTTTATTATTATTATGACTAAAATTAAAAAAGAAAGAAGGATGACTTCATTAATAAGAAAGACCTCTTGTCTTACCTACTGTCCTTAGAGAGGGAAAAAATAAATAAAAAATCCTTTTATTGCAGGTCCGGGACCCATATAAAAACTTATAAAATTTAAATACAATATTAAAAGTAAAGTTAAATAACCTAGAGATTTATTTATTTTATTTTTTAACTGGTATTGTTTTCAGGTTATCTCAGCGACCCGGACGAGTTGCCGGGTTTAGCGCATTTCTGTGAACATATGCTTTTCTTGGGCACCAAAAAGTATCCAGAGGTTTGTATACTCATACACTATACATATGTAGAGGTTGGTACACTGTTCAATTTTTTTTTTCTCTTTTTATGGCATTACACAGATTAGCCAATGTCAATTTTATAGCAATGGAGAATTGAAGTTAGAGAAAAATGGCGGGAAACATCGCCAGCGGACGCGGCTCCCCTCAAACCTTTCCCAAATTAATACATGTTAACCATTCAAAAATCTAGCCACTACACAAACGACACCAAAACAATAATGTCCGCAACACAACCAACACCAATCCTTTTCAAAATTAGCCAACAAACATTAATTCAAGAAAAGCGTGAAAAAACCGCGACCGCCATATACGAAGTCTCCCGCCTTTCTCATCACTGTTCAATTCATTGATTGTCTGTAGATATAAACATAGCCACAGATACAAAAGTGACAGCGGGTCCTATAAACCTATCTATGTTTATGTCTATACATCTGAAATGGATTTTATGTCAGTTATTTATAAGTTAATCGGTTGTTAAGTTTATGAATTTACAAAAAATGTAATTACTAATGTTAGCTAATAAAAAAAAAATGTATTACTTGCTTCAACAATGAAGGAAAATATCGCGAGGAAACTTGCACGCCTGAGAGTTCTCCGTAATGTTCTCAAAGGCGTGTGAAGTCTGCCAATCCGCACACGGCCAGCGTGGTGGACTATGGCATAAACCCGTCTCATGCTGAGAGGAGACCATCATCCTTTAGAAAACCGGTAATGGGTTGGTAAAGATGATTTTTCAATGCAACTTTACTTGTCGTTTTAGGAGAATGAGTACAACAAGTTCTTGTCAGAGCACGGTGGGTCGTCCAACGCGTCCACATCTTCGGACCACACCACGTACTACTTCGACGTGCTGCCCCAGCACTTGGACAAAGCGTTGGACATGTAAGTACCACCACAATCATCTAAACCGAAAACCGAATCGAATCGAAGCGAACCGAACTAAACCGAACCGAACCGGAGCTTCAGCCGAAGACGTTTTTTTTTTATCTACAAGTAATCCCTTGAGGGCAATCTCACCTGATGGTAAGTGATGATGCAGTCTAAGATGGTAGCGGGCTTACCTGTAAGGGGTATGGTAAACCCATGCTCCTATCGGTTTCTACGCGACATCGTGCCGGAACGCTAAATCGCTTAGCGACACGTGTTTGTCGGTAGGGTGGTAACTAGCCACGGTAAAGCCTCCCACCAGAGCAGTCTCGAGCCGGGAATCGAACCCAGGACCACGCTGCGCCACGGAGGTCGTCCAGTTCTGTACATATGTTATGGCAGCTATTGCGGCAACTAGATATATAAGGGATGCCTTAATTTTTCAGACCACGCAATGACAATAATTGGGTCTTGGGTTTTTGAAAATGTGAGTGTGACGTCATGACTAATTAGCCGATGAACCTGTTGTACCAATTATTGACGGTGAAGCCGTCATGTATATATAAATATATAAATTCAATCAATCAATCAGCCTATAGTCGCCCACTGCTGGACATAGGCCATTCCGAGAGCGCGCCACCACACACGGTCCTCCGCCTTCCTCATCCACCCGCCACCAGCGATCCTTTTCAGGTCGTCGGTCCAGCGAGCAGGTGGTCGTCCTACGCTGCGCTTACCGGTACGCGGTCTCCACTCCAGAACACGCCTGCCCCAACGGCCGTCGGTTCTGCGACAGATATGACCCGCCCACTGCCACTTCAGCTTGCTAATATATAAATTACTATATATTTATATAAATTACTGAGATCCAATTTCAATAGGGGATTTGACAGTTGACCTTGACTTTGTCAAATTCCAACACGTCGCTTAGCCCAGTGCGTATTACCCAGCTTCGCCCAGTTCTTCATATCGCCGCTGTTCACGGAGTCGGCGACGGGTCGCGAGCTGAGCGCGGTGAGCTCGGAGCACGAGAAGAACGCCTCCTCGGACATGTGGCGGCTGGACCAGCTCAACAAGAGCACCGCGCACAAAGAGCACCCCTTCCACAAGTTTGGCACAGGTACTTGCCATTGGCCAATCATCGAATTATTGCTTATCTAGCTTCTGCCCGCGACTTCTGCCTGCCTGGACTTCACAGAACTTTTTTTTTTTTTTTTATCGACTACAAGTTAGCCCTTGACGGCAATCTCACCTGATGGTAAGTGATGATGCAGTCTAAGATGGTAGCGGGCTTACCTGTAAGGGGTATGGTAAACCCATGCTCCTATCGGTTTCTACGCGACATCGTGCCGGAACGCTAAATCGCTTAGCGACACGTGTTTGTCGGTAGGGTGGTAACTAGCCACGGCCGAAGCCTCCCACCAGACAGAACTGGGTCTAAAGCTTCGCTCGTTAACAATTTTTAATCTTCCCACGGGAACTATTTGGGAGTTCGGTATAGAAAGTACATGTCCTTTTCCATAGCATAGGTGACATGCATACAAAATTTCAAAGCCTGTCCGCGTCTTAGCTCGTAAACAATTATCAATTTCCCTCGGGAACTACTTAAGGTATCGGGATAAAATGTAGCCTATGTTCTTTTCCATGTCAAAGGCTACATGTCTGCCAAATTTCATCCAAATCCGGTCAGCCGTTTGTGCGTGATAAATAAATAAAAGCAATAAAATGTATGTGTATTACAAATTTAAAAAAAAAACCTTGTTCTGAGGTCCGTTGAAATGAGGTTCTACAACTTCTACCCAATCTCGCAAAGCTTTGGGATCAGTTTAGGAGCAGAATAATTAACAATTGATTTTAAAAATTACATACACATGTTTATAAATGAATATTTTATTGATATGTATTACAATCTAAGTTCAAAGTTTCTATAAAACGAAAGCTTATAGAAAAATCCTATTACGATTGAAGATCATATTAACGATAAAAAAATCTTGGGTGTGAATTGCTCTAACTCCATAGGTACTATAATTGTGTGGTCATAGCAAAAAAACCCGGCTTAAAAAAAAGTTTGTTGTGTGCTTCTTCTTAGAGCTGGGCGTGACAGGTATAGTACATTCCATATTAACTGGCGTCTTTCCACTTGAGACCGTCATTAGCGATAACACTAGGATTAAGTCGTGAGGGTGAATTCTTTGTATCGCAAAACACGTGTGACGTTCAAACGGTGTTTCAAACGTTTTTGATACTTTCCCTATTCTATTTGATTATATTATTTAAAGGAAGATAATCCTTAAAATAGAAATACCGCTCAGTTATTTTTTGAACTTTGAAGAGATTAGTTCTGTGGAAATATTACGTCTTCCGATATGTTTCGTCCTTGGGTGAAATCACCTTCCACTGTGCCATGTGAAAATAATAAAGACGATAAGCCGAATGTGTTCAACAAGTCGTGATGCACAAATAATTTTCATGAATGTTTATTTTAATTGCAGTTCAAAGTGAGAAAGGTGCTCTGAAAGAACGAAGAAAAAGAAAAAAATATTCTATGATTATTCAAAAGTATCAACACTGGTTGGTTTGCAACAAAATAGATAAGGCCGAAACGGCTTCTTTAAAAATGAATGGGCTCTATGAGTGTTTGGTTTATTACCCCTATTGTTTAGGTTCAAGTGGAAAGACGCCAGTTAATATGGAATGCACTATACCATCAGGTGTAAGACAATTTAGGACTTCAAGGTCAAACCCATCAAGGAACGCTCGATGCGTTTCCTAGCGGAGACTGTATATCTTGCTTTCTTACCGTCGTCCGCCTGAATTTACGCGGCTCCCTCTCTGTTACAGGAAACAGAGAAACGTTGGAGACCATACCCAAAGAGAAGGGTATTGATGTGCGGAGGGAACTGCTCAAGTTCCACAAGAAGTGGTATTCCGCTAACATCATGACACTCGTCGTTATGGGGAAAGGTATGTATCTATATAAGTAAAAACGAAGAAGCTGACAAGGTATGCTCCTTGACAATTCTCCAAATGTCCATTAAATGAGCAATGTGCTCATGATGAGCAAGGGAACCTGGCTTCCTAAGTCAAGATTGGTGAACTTTACAAACAATTGAGAACTTTATGGAGGATTGGGTAACTTTAGGAGGGTTTGCAGGTTTCTTCGCGATATTTTTTAACATTAGAACAAGTGATATTTACTTAGAAATAAATGAAATGAGATTCAAAACGCACATGACTCTGAAGCCAAGAAATTACGTCTTGACCGGCTAGGCTAGGCCAATATGCCATTTTATTCCCAATCCAATGTAACAAAACAATAATAAATGTCGAAAGAGTATGTAAGTATAATAATTATATAGCAATACAGTATAAAAATTTAATTTAAAAAACAAATTAACTTAGATTTCAATAACAAACAATAATAGCTTATTTTATAGTCCATTTAGTATACAATTCAAATTCAGAGTAGACAAAAACAAATTAATAATCATAATCATGATCAACCCATTCACGCACTCACTACAGAGCGCGGGTCTCCCCTCAATATGAGAAGGGTTTGGCCATAGTCCACCACGCTGGCCATGTGCGGATTGGCAGACTTCACAAGCCTTTGAGAACATTACGGAGAACTCTCAGGCGTACAGGTTTCCTCACGAGGTTTTCCTTCACCGTTGAAGCAAGTGATATTTTAATTGCTTAAAAGCGCACATAACTCCGAAAAGTTAGAGGTACGTGCCCGAGATTCGAACCGCCGACCTCTGATTAGGAGGCTGACGTCCTGACCACTAGGCTATCACAGCTCTTATTAATAATATAATACTCTAAATAAGCACCCTAAAATTTAATTATTTCTGCTGTCTTCAAAAAAATTTTTTTTATACATTTCTAGTTAGCCCTTGACGGCTACCTCACCTGGTGGTTAGTGATGATGCAGTCTAGGATGGTAGCGGGCTAACCTGTTAGGAGTATGGTAAACCCACGCTCCTAATTGGTTTCTACGCGACATCGTGTAGAACGCTAAATCGCTTGGCGACACGTCTTTGTCGGTAGGGTGGTAACTAGCCATGGCCGAAGCCTCCCACCAGACCAGACTCGAACTGGGAATCGAATCCAGGAACTCCATCTTTATAATGCGACAGCGGACGCACTGCGCCACGGAGGTCGTCAGTTTCCGTGCCATTTTAACTCTCTTTATTTCTTTTTTTAATATCAAGCCAAACATCACTCTAGTTAAAATGACGTCATTACTTGTCAGATTGAGTCCAAAAACAGCACTCGAGTTAAAATAACGTCATTACTTGTCAGTCTGAGTCCAAAAACAGCACTCGAGTCAAAATGACGTCATTACTTGTCAGACTGAGTCCAAAAACAGCACTCGAGTTAAAATGACGTCAGTACTTGTCAGACTGAGTCCAAAAACAGCACTCGAGTCAAAATGACGTCATTACTTGTCAGACTGAGTCCAAAAACAGCACTCGAGTTAAAATGACGTCAGTACTTGTCAGACTGAGTCCAAAAACAGCACTCGAGTCAAAATGACGTCAATACTTGTCAGACTGAGTCCAAAAACAGCACTCGAGTTAAAATAACGTCATTACTTGTCAGACTGAGTCCAAAAACAGCACTCGAGTAAAAATGACGTCATTACTTGTCAGACTGAGTCCAAAAACAGCACTCGAGTTAAAATGACGTCAGTACTTGTCAGACTGAGTCCAAAAACAGCACTCGAGTCAAAATGACGTCATTACTTGTCAGACTGAGTCCAAAAACAGCACTCGAGTTAAAATGACGTCAGTACTTGTCAGACTGAGTCCAAAAACAGCACTCGAGTCAAAATGACGTCATTACTTGTCAGACTGAGTCCAAAAACAGCACTCGAGTTAAAATGACGTCAGTACTTAAAGGTTTCATAAAAATCTATTTTCTAACATTATTACTCTACAGAGTCCCTGGATGAACTTGAAGAGATGGTGGTGAAGCTGTTCTCGGCGGTTGAAGACCGTTCCGTTATAGCGCCCAGCTGGCCGGAACATCCCTTTCCTCCACCGTTGAGACGCAAAAGGGCGTATTGCTATCCCGTTAAGGATCTACGCTCCCTGTCCATCGACTTCCCCATACCGGATACAAGAAAACATTATAAGAGTGGGGTGAGTTTAGCATATTAGTCTTCTTCTTCTTCTTCTTGCGCTTATCCCACATTTTGTGGGGTCGGCACAACAAGTCTTCTCCTTCCACTCACTTCTATCAGCCGTCACCTTACTACCCACACCTTTTACCCGCATATCCTCTTTTACACAATCCATCCATCTCTTCTTTGGTCTGCCTCTACTCTTTAGTTTAGCATATTAGTATTCTGTTAAAAGCAGGGGTTGATAGGGGGGTATGCTATGATTTCAGCTGACCTGCGGAAAACCTCTTCAACTGTTGTACAAGAGCCTCTCTCTTCAGTCGTTCCTTCATTACTGAAGATCGTGGTCCTGGTGTCTTAACAACCTAGTGCAGATTTATTGTTTCCACCGGCTTCTATCAGAGACTATAGTCGTATTTTTAATTAGACAAAGTCACCTGACGTTTACTGTGTTGTCAGTTTTTTATGAAATAAATGTTGTGACCAAGTGAATGATTGAAATAACTCCTGAATGAATCAAATTACCTCGATTGTCTAGTGAATAGTTAGAGTGCCGAACTGCCGATATGGGGTACGGGGTTCGAATTTTATTTTCGTGCTTTGTACATACTGAATACAGAGTGTTTTAACCATTAAGGAAAACATAGCGACTAACATCAGTTGAAACTATAGCACTCATCGCCGTGCCGCGCTTTGTAATAAGCCGTCTAAAACTGTAGTTACATACTACTAGTAACTTATATCAAAGCACTTTTATACAATTTTATTGTAGAATAGAAATAATATTCTTTTATAGTTTGATAGACTTGATATGTCATTTATATACAACAAAAAGAGCAGTGGACCGAGTATGCTTCCTTGGGGAACACCAACATCTTTAACTTTACAATTTGATTTGAATGCATGATTTTCTAATTTTTGTATTATTGAGAATAGCTTACGACCAATCGTTTATGTTGGTTTTAGTTGTTTCTTAAGTAAGGTTAAACTCACTTTCTAGATCTCTAGATTGATATTAGGGTCCCCTTCTCACATAGGAGTCTGACTAAATCTACGTTTTGACCGGTATATAATAAGGTGTTCTTCTAGCCAGGCCACTACATCTCCCATCTGCTGGGCCACGAGGGTCCGGGCAGTCTCCTCTCCGAGCTGAAGGCACGCGGCTGGTGCAACAGGTATAAAATCAGGCGTTACTTAACAGATATAAACAAACTTTAAGCTTTTTTATCACCTCTGACTCATTAAGTAAATAAAGAATCGGTTTTACGTGCGGCTTTACATGTTGCACATCAATAATGGGCCATGACCACCATGACCGTGTTTGTCTCCGCAGTTTAGTGGGGGGCACACGCATCGGCGCGCGCGGGTTCGGCTTCTTCGGGGTGCAGGTGGACCTCACGGAGGACGGGGTCAAGCATACCGACGAGATCGTCGAGCTGGTGTTCCAGGTACACTCCATCGTTGATCTTAGGTTAGGTTTATAGACCTTATCCTCCCAAAGAAGTAACTGTTCACTTACAAGAGAAATTAGACCAAATTGTATCGATAAAATATTATAATTTAAATAAGTGACTAGGTTTTCTTAGTCTCGTTTTTTATAACTTTCTTGTATGAAACCCAATATGGATTAATTGGTACCTATGATGGTCTTTAAATTATATAAATTGCGTAATATATGCGTATGATAGCTGTGATAGCCTTGTGATAAGGACGTACGCGATCGTCGTCTTAACCACTAGGCTATCACGTCGCGCGACGTCTGCACCTCTGACTTGACCTTGGAGTTATGCGCGTTTTTAAGCAATTACAATATCACTCGCGGTATCAACGGTGAAGGAAAACGTCGTGAGGAAACCTGCACGCCTGAGAGTTCTCCGTAATGTTCTCAAAGGCGTGTGAAGTCTGCCAGTCCGCACACGGCCAGCGTGGTGGACTATGGCCGAACCCTTCTCATATTGAGAGGAGACCCGTGCTCTGTAGTGAGCCGGCGATGGGTTAATAAATACAAATATCGCAATATCAAATTATAAGAAATTTACATATGCATTTTGAATTTGTAAGTTTGTTATTTCCTTCAAATTCAGGTACAAAAAACACAAATAAAATATAAAATTCAAATAGAAGTTTTATTATTAATGTTATTATATTGTTATGTACAGTATATAGAGATGCTGAGGGCGGAGGGGCCCAAGCGCTGGGTTTGGGAGGAGCAGAGGGACCTCATGGCCATGGAGTTCCGCTTCAAGGACGCGCAGGAGCCGCGCGCGCTCGTCGTGGGCCACGTGCATCTGCTACAGGTGTGTTTACCGACCGACCGAACGAACAACCGAACGACCAACCGACCGACCTACCGGCTGAGTGACTGAGTGACTGACTGACCGACCGACTGACTGACTGACTGACTGACTTACTGATTGACTGATTGACTAACTTACTGATTGACTGACAAACCGACCGACGGACCGACTGAGTGACTGACTGTGTGACTGATTGACCGACTAACCGACCGCCCGACCGACCGACTGACTGAGTGACTGACTGATTGACCGCCTAACCGACCGACCGACTGACCGACCGACCGACCGACCGACCGACCAACCAACCGACTGACTGACTGATAGGCTGACTAACCGTCCGACCGACCGACCGACCGACCGACCGACTGCCTGATTGACTGACCGACTAAGTGACTGATAGACTGGACTGGACTGCACATCTCAGACTGCATCATCACTTACGTCAAGGGTTAACTAGAACTGGAACGAAGAAAACTTACTCGAGCTATAACTTGTTTCAGGAGTTCCCAATGCAAGACATCCTCAGCGCGTACTACCTGCTCTCCGACTGGAGGCCGGACCTCATCGAGGAGCTGCTCGCCCTCCTCACGCCAGACAACGTGCGCGTGGGCGTGGTTGCCAAGTACGTGACCAATAAAATAAACCCGGCTAAGTTTTTCTTAGATCAACTACATTCATCCGGTGGGAGGCTTCGGCTGTGGCTACTTACCACCCTAGCGACAGCTAAGCTAAGTGGTGGTGTATGAATCTGCTTAGCTTCGCATGATGTTGCCAGGATGTCCATTTTTATCTGCTCGGTATTATCTTGACACTACCTAAGTTTTTTCTGAAATGCCTTGCGAGATTCCCGCCCCACATGTCGGCCTTCCTGCCCATACCCAAGACTGAAAACATATACGAGCCCTCTCATGCGCTGGCCTCGCATATCTATTCAACCCAGTATGTATTTATTTTTATCACGACTGGCTTGTGACTTAATATCGCTGCCTCCTGTAATGTTAAATGTTAAAACAGCTTAAATACACCCAACCGTTTTCTGAAAAAAAAAAAATTAAGTTAAGGAAAAAAAAATTAAGTTGCCCTGTTCAGCCAATGTCTAGACACATACGTTTTTAGATGAGATGTACTTTTTTCTTTTAAAGGCTGAATAAACGCAATTTTGATTTGATTTGATTTGAAAAAATCATAATTAACATACTCACGGGTTAGCTTGTCAGTTTTACATTACGTTATGACTGTTATATAAAGCTGTAATTTAGTTTGTTTTACGATGTACTTAGGCTTATTTCTATAATGTAAAATTAAGGATCTTTGAAATGTATTGTTTTGAAAAATAAAGTTATATTATATTTTATTTAATCTACTTACAATATCTTTATATAATTTATCTTTGACTAGCTTATCACGCTCTAAGAAGAACCCCACAAATAACTTAGCCGCGTAAATTTTCTTTTTGTTCTCACCATCTCACATGCGACTTAAAATTTTGTTAAGAGCTATCTTATTAGAGCAATATTTCATACACTATTTGCCACGCTATCTCACGTCATCCGGACGTGGGCTCCATCCGCGGCCTCGGAGACGTACGGACCACTAACCTTCCGACCCCCCCGTTATCCCAAACGTCGCCTAAGCCGAGGTTCGGCCTCACAGGAGGCGCCCTTAGGCAGACGTTCCCTTAGTTTCTTCGAGCCCTAGGGCTCAAAATGTCTTCTGGCAGAGCTTCTTTCCG
This sequence comes from Lasiommata megera, assembly GCA_928268935.1. Taxonomy (NCBI): domain Eukaryota; kingdom Metazoa; phylum Arthropoda; class Insecta; order Lepidoptera; family Nymphalidae; genus Lasiommata; species Lasiommata megera. The sequence goes on along the minus strand of OV743333.1, from coordinate 9,608,685 downwards.
AAGCTCGCCAAACAGCCCGGTTACGCTGTGGCAACCAATAGGGTTAGCACAGCTAATAGTCAGTCCGAAAAAAAATACAATATGCAATGTATGTTTGTTTGTTCCAGATGTTTCGAGCATAAGTGCACCAAGACGGAGCGCTGGTACGGTACCAAATACTTGCAGGAAGACATCGAAGAATCTACCCTAAACGTACGTAGTTGATTGGGGAGCGTTCAGGTATAACGTAAAGCAATTTTTGTCTCGTAAAACTTTACGATGACTTAGAAGGGCGGGAGGGGGGCTGTATTTAAACAACGCGTCAACGTATATCATCATCATCATCGTGATCAACCCATTACCGGCTCACTACAGATCACGGGTCTCCTCTCAATATGAGAAGGGTTCGGCCATAGTCCACCACGCTGGCCGTGTGCGGATTGGCAGACTTCACACGCCTTTGAGAACATTATGGAGAACTCTCAGGCGTGCCGGTTTCTTCGCGATGTTTTCCTTCATCAAAAGTGATATTTTAATTATTTTAACGTATATATACAATAACAAAGGTATCATACTTTGTTAAAGGTAATGTTACGTTAGGTTTAGGGTCGGGGGGGGGGGGGTCTAAAATAGGCTACCTTTTATCCCGATTCCATAAGTAGTTCCCGAAGGATAATTGAAAATTGTTTACGAGCTAAGCCGCGGGCAGGCTTTGAAATTTGGTATGCATGTCACCTATGCTATGGAAAAGGACATGTACTTTCTATACCGATCCCTCAAACAGTTCCCCTGGGAAGATTAACAATTGTTGACGAGCGAAGCTTTAGACCCAATTCTGATTCTCTGGGCAGGAGGTTACGTACATCTGGATAAAATGAAAACTCATTTTCACATAAATAGGAGGGTTAAGTTTACTTTTGATCCTGGAAAAAACAACCGCGAAACCTTCGCACGTCTGGGATTATTTTTGTATAAGCGACGTCACGCGAAACAAAACTACCTCTCGAATAGGAGAAGTAAATCTGTATGGTTTTTGTGATGCGAAATAATTATTGTTTTACAGGAATGGAGGACAGCAAAGCCGACTAAGAAACTGCACCTTCCACCCCCCAATGAATTCATCCCAGCTAAGCTGGATCTGGAGAAAAGTCCGGATCCCACAGCTGATGCCATAGCGCCCGCCATCATCAAGGTATGGTACATGGAACCATCCGATGGAGCCATCTTCATTGACCGACCGTTACTGCCAGCCGGAAAACAGTTCAGTTCAAATTCGGTTTCGGTTATTTATCTCGTATATCGGATATATATCGGTTAATTTTTCGGTTTAGATTATTTACATTGAAACCATTCAACCGTTTATGTACATGGATTAGAAACGTTTTTGGTTTTTGTCTGGTGGGAGGCTTTGGCCGTGGCTAGTTACCACCCTACCGATAAACACGTGTCGCTAAGCGATTTAGCGTTCTACACGATGTCGCGTAGAAACCAATTAGGAGTGTGGGCTTACCATACCCCTAACAGGTTAGCCCGCTACCATCTTAGACTGCATCATCACTTACCACCAGGTGAGATTGCCGTCAAGGGCTAACTTGTAGTAGATAAAAAAAAACTAGCTGATGCCCGCGACTTTGTCTGCGTTGAGTTAGTGTGTGTGAAAGTGTGTTTGTTTGTCTTCCAATCGCGAAGCAATGGATTACTAAACCCCACGACCTTGAAATAAGTACGCGTTAATGAATTACAACTATATACACATTTTGACTTTCATCCCCTCTCCCAAGGGAACCGTGCTGAATTCCGAGAAAAAACTATCCTATTTGTAGAACCGGAGTATCTATATCTATCTATAAATTGTAGTGAATAAAAAAAAAGTATGTGTAGAACTATAAATTAAGTAACCACCGGAAATGTAATGTGGTAATTTCTAATTTTTTGTAGTCTAGTAGCGTGCGACACAAGATTATTTTTACTTTTGATGACTTTATTGATTCTGATTCTGATACCATTCGAGACCACATTCAGGTAAACATTGATCGCACTTTAGATACTTCGAAGTGTAACTGGTTTTGGATCTCCGCAATCAAGAAAGGAGGTGATTCAATGGACGGAGATAGAGAAGTACGCGAGAAATGCAATTATGGTTTTTCAAAATCGACATTTTGTGTTATGCTGTCAAGGCATTCTTAATTTGGGCGACCGTTTTCGATCAATTCCTTCAGCAAGGTGACACTTGCCTCCATACAAAAGCATTGCTTGATAGTTTCCGTTATCATTCAAGGTCTTGTTTCAGGACACCCCATTAATGAGGCTCTGGTACAAACGGGACAACGAGTTCCAGCTGCCGAAGGCTTTCATCACGTTGGATTTGGTCAGGTGAGTTCACTCGAGTAATGGAGATACCACTATCCATTGGATTTCGAGTTGAGTAAGACTTTATATATTTTAAACACGTTTAAAATATCCGCGCGCAAAAGTCCATTTCCCTGGCTACCGTGGAAAAATTAACTGTTATTCTATTAAAGGTTATATATTACACACTACAAGTTAGCCTTTGACGGCTATCTCACCTGATGGTAAGTGATGATGCAGTCTAGGATGGTAGCGGGCTAACCTGTTGGGTTTCTCCTAATTGGTTTCTACGCGACATCGTGTAGAACGCTGAATCGCTTGGCGACACGTCTTTGTCGGTAGGGTGGTAACTAGCCACGGTAAAGCCAGGACCTCCAATATTATAATGCGACAGCGCACGCACTGCGCTACGCAGTTCGTCAAATGTTATCCTATTCAAGGTTATCCTATACTGTAATCGACACTTTATGAAAGCATACACAAGAATTGGGTAGTAAATATTGAATTGAATCAACACTGGTTAAGAGTATATATATATAGGATTAAAAGGGGCGTGTCCGTCGGTGATCTGGATATAAGTGGGTAGTTTCGGGCAAAGAGACCAGACACTCTTGGTAGAACAGAATTACAATTATAAGTATCGTAATTTATAAAGAGCAGACTATACGCTCCGCCAAGTACGACTATGCACTACCGCGATGATTTATAGTTCTTGCAATTCACGAAGGCGAGCGGGATTTACTTGTGGTAAAGACGTATCTGTATATGTGTAACAGTGTGCGTGAGATCGAAAGCGGGTAGGGTTAGCATAAAAAAGTTAAAAAAAAAACTATAATTTATTATACAATATTTTTTGTTGCAAATAAGAAAAATAATAAAATCACAAAATTTCTAGGTTAATTTAGTTCGATTATCAATCATCTTCGTTTAAACTGTTACTTTCAAACTCATCAGTACCACTGTCACTTGATTCACCACATACACATTAGCGATAATTGCAACATAAAAAAAATGCCTTACCTCGCTATGATCAACTTTGCGTTTTGACATGCTGGCAGTACTTGGTAGCAATAAGCGTCGTCGTGGAAACAATACGATATAGACACGCACACTGCAGCAATGTGCATATACACGTTCAACCACTAGTAAAGCTCACTCGCCTTCGTGAATTGCAAGAAGTATAGTTAAAAAATGCAAAATGCCCTATTTGCTTTATGAATGACCCGACTCAATAATTGTTTCGGTCGCAGCCCCCTGGCGTACGCGGACCCCGTCAACTGCAACCTGACCTCGGTGTGGGTGCTGCTGTTGCGGGACTCGCTGCAGCAGTTCGCGTACGCGGCAGAGCTGGCCGGCCTGCGGTGGAGTGTGGGCAACGCCAAGTATGGCCTCAGCGTGAGTGGTCTTGTTTATATTACTAAAAGAGTCTTCTTGAAGAGATAAGCCTATATATATATATATATATATATATATATATATATATATATAGCGAGCAAACTAGCAGGCGGGTCACCTGATGGTAAGTGATTACCGCCGCCGATGAACATTCAAAATTCAAAATAATCTTTATTCAATAATTTACATAGTAGGGATTTGATGGCGATAACTACATTCGTAAACTTAAAACTAAAGCTATGAGGGTTCCAAACGCGCTGCGGTCTAAGAAGAAGCCCACAACAAACTTAGGCAGGTAAATTTTATTTTTGTTATCACCATCTCACATGCCACTTAAAATTATATTAAGAGCTATCTTATTAGAGCAATATTTTCAGCACCAGAGGAACCGCCAATGCGTTGCTGGCTTCTGAGTAATTTGTTTATCCGCCCTTTGTATACCTTTTAAGCTTTCCTTAGTATACCTCTTAAATCACATCACATCTATACAAATAAATAAAATTGGTGTGTCTGTTTGTAATATTGAAATAACCTATATACACCTATAATAATTTGACGACCTCCGTGGCGCAGCGCGCGCGCTGTCGCTTTTTAAAGTTGGAGGTCCTGGGTTCGATTCCCGGCTCGAGTCTGGTTTGGTGGGAGGCTTCGGCCGGGGCTGGTTACCACCCTACCGACAAAGACGTGTCGCCAAGTGATTTAGCGTTCCGGCACGATGTCGTGTAGAAACCGATTAGGAGTATGAGTTTACCATACCCCTAACAAGTTAGCCCGCTACCATCTTAGACCGCATCATCACTTACCATCAGGTGAGATGCTGTCAAGGGCTAGCTTATGGTGAAAAAAAAATATATATACAGGTACAACTTACCAATATTAACACTCGGAGACGTACGGACCATTCACCGTCCGACCCCCCCGTTATCCCAAACGTCGCCTAAGCCGAGGTTCGGCCTCACAGGAGGCGCCCTTAGGCAGACGTCTCCTTAGTTTCTTCGAGCCCTAGGGCTCAATATCTCTTCTTTCCGAAGCTCGCCAAACAAACCGGTTACGTAGTCGCAACCAATAGGGTTAGCACAGCTAATAGTCAGTCGGAAAAAAAAACATGGAAGACCTACCTTCTTTACCTAGCACGGATGGGAGAAATATAACTAGGTATTATCTGTTTGTTTTACGAAATAATAAATAATCAAACTTTCAGATAACGATCGACGGTTACGATGATAAGCTCCACGTGCTCCTGGAGAAGCTGATAGACCACATCGTGCAGTTCAAGGCCGACCCGCAGCGGTTCGCGATCATGAAGGAGAGCCACATCCGCGCCATCAAGAACTTCGAGGCCGAGCAGCCGTACCAGGTGAGGAGAGCGTATATCATTTTGACGACCTCCGTGGCGCAGCGCGCGCGCTGTCAGATTATAAACTTTGGAGGTTCTGGGTTCGATTCCCGGCTCGAGTCTGGTCTGGTGGGAGGCTTCGGCCGTGGCTAGTTACCACCCTACCGACAAAGACGTGTCGCCAAGCGATTCGATTTAGCGTTCCGGCACGATGTCGCGTAGAAACCAATTAGGAGTGTGGGTTTTCCATACCCCTAACAGGTTAGCCCGCTACCATCTTAGACTGCATCATCACACTCATCAGGTGGGATTGCAGTCAAGGGCTAACTTGTAGTGGATAAAAAAAAAAAATCATCTGGTTTTTATCATTCATTTGGAAGCGGTGATAGCCCAGTGGTTAGGGCGTCAGCCTCCTATTCAGAGGTCGGCGGTTCGAATCCGGGCACGCACCTATAACTTTTCGAAGTTATGTGCGTTTTTTAAACAATTAAAAAATATCACTTGCTTCAACGGTGAAGGAAAACATCGTGAGGAAACCTGCACGCCTGAGAGTTCTCCGTAATGTTCTCAAAGGCGTGTGAAGTCTGCCAATCCGCACACGGCCAGCGTGGTGGACTATGGCCGAACCCTTCTCATATTGAGAGGAGAGCCGTGCTCTGTAGTGAGCCGGCAATGGGTTAATCATGATGATTCAAATAAGTTCATTCCATTCGTAACATATAGTTTTTCGTGAACTGGTCTAGCCAATGGCGGATTCAGTTTCCCGGTTGTACAAATCAAATCAAAGTAAGCTTTATTCATATAACCCTATTACAGGCATCTATGAATCGTTCATTTCATTATTTCTATTAGTGATGGTGATAACTACACTCGACAACTTAAAACTAAAGCTAAGAGGGTTCAAAACGCTCCCAGCTCTAACAAGAAACCCACAACAAACTTCGCCGGGGTGTTTTTTTTGTTATCAACATCTCACATAGTCAATAACAAATTATAGTACCTATGGAGTTAGAGCAATTCACACCCAAGCTTTTATCGATTAAAACACAACACATTTACACGAATTTCTATTGGCCCCGGCCTACCCACTCGAACGCCACGCTGTTAATAGGAAAATACTATATATATATATATATATATATATATATATATATATATATATATATATATATGTCGCAGCAAGGGGGTCCGAATTGTTTTTTTGTAAGGGTGACGTCACGATTTTGTTTACTTTCGCTAATAGTAATTAAAACCACAACTTGCGGGTTTACACTTTTATTGCGACAATAACTATTGGTACGAACAGTCCGACGTCTCGAGCGAAAAAAGCCACGAAAGGCATCGACCGCCCGTATTTATAGCACAAAACATGGTTGTACAAAATTGATTGTTACTGGCTAAATTATGTTAGCAAAATCATCAATATTCAAAATGTGGGTAATTATTGAATTCTTGTTGTTCTTGGCGCCGCTGAATGAAGTTAATAACTCCTTCGCGCCGACATATACATACTAATATAGAAATATAGAAGGAATAAATATAAATTAGATTGACAGATAATGCTTCTTAACACGGGTTTTAAAAATAGCTAATGCTATAATCCTTAATATCGTAACAGGATTTTTCTACAAGCTTTCGTTTTATAAAAACTTTGAACTTATTGATAGACATCTCCAAGATATCAATAGATAATTTATTATAAAATATATATATATATATATATATATGTTGTGTGGACTGAATCGTAATCCTTTGTATGTTTCCAGCATGCCGTGTACCAGCAGGCGCTCAGCCTGTCGGACTTGGTCTGGACTAGAACCCAACTCGTGGATGCAGCCGAGAGTTAGTACCAACCAACTTACCCAGCACTATCAACGATAAGCAGTTCCCTGCTTATGTTATGTTATTAAGGATAATATGAGAGGCGTAACATTAAAAGAATGAATTCTAAGATTGTTAGGACGTCCGCCTCCTAATCAGAGGAGGACCGAGAGGTCGGGGGTTCGATCTCTTAACTTTTCGGAGTTACGTGCGTTTTTAATCAATTAAAATATCACTTGCTTCAGCGGTGAAGGAAAACATCGTGAGGAAACCTGCACGCCTGAGAGTTCTCCGTAATGTTCTCAAAGGCGTGTGAAGTCTGCCAATCCGCCCATGGCCAGCGTGGTGGACTATGGCCGAACCCTTCTTCTATTGAGAGGAGACCCGCGCTCTGTAGTGAGCCGGTAATGGGATGATATTGATGGTGGATCAATTGAAAAGGCAAGAAGAAGCTCTATAAAATGTATAAAATGTATAAGAGCATCTAAATAGTGTAGAAACTAACCAAAGTATTGATAGGTCTACTTTCCAAACACATGTAGATTCAGGCGATTTATTGGAACGAAGTTCCTTATCGCGCGTTGTGAAAGGGGGCTAGACGGAAAAAAATCTTACGAAAAGTTGTCACGACACTTTTTGTTATTGTACGCTGTGCGGCGTCGCATGTTTCTCTGTCTGTCTCTCTCTCTCTTATAGAAAGCAAGCCAGATATTTTCATTATTTATATCTAACGGCTACTGCTGGTCCCCCAGGCATAACTCCGGAGCAGCTGGACGAGTTCTCGGCGCGCCTCATCCGCAAGGTGCACGTCGAGGGCCTCATGTTCGGGAACCTCACCCGCGAGAGGGCGCTGTCCGTCGCCGACACCATAGAGAACAAGTACGTTACGTTCCACGCACACATATCTTCCATTTCCCTCACTCATATCTAAGTCGTAGAGATGCTTTAGATCGAGCAACCCTCAACCCTCTAGTGGTGGAGGCGTCCAGTTATACTCCAGACCCGAACACGAGGGTGTATCAGAGGTCATAAAGAGGCGACCAAGCAACGGCCTTGACGAACCTCACGACCGACTTTCTTTAGATAACCGTTCCCATTTGCGTCATACACACACAAATCAGAACACAGTTCTGTGTTTTTATTTGTGTGAGGTCCCCGTGATATGACTTCATCCGAGCCTGGGTCTTGTCCACTCTCACAGGGGCGATCGGACTGAGTCCAACAAACTCACAGTCCCAACGTCTTAAATCGAGGTCCGAGTGTCACAGGAGACGCCCTTAGAGGGACGTTCCCCGGATGTCGTCGAGCCCTAGTGCTCTTCTCTCAGGCTAAGCTTCATGCTTTTCGACGACCTCAGATTCTTTTTGACGACCTCCGTGGCGCAGCATTATAAAGTTGGAGGTCCTGGGTTCGATTCCCGGCTCGAGTCTGGTCTCGTGGGAGGCTTTACCGTGGCTAGTTACCACCCTACCGACAAAGACGTGTCGCCAAGCGATTAAGCGTTCTACACGATGTCGCGTACAAACCAATTAGGAGTATGGCTTTACCATACCCCTAACAGGTTAGCCCGCTACCATCTTAGACTGCATCATCACTTACCATCAGGTGAGATTGCCGTCAAAAGCTAACTTGTAGTGGATAAAAAAAAAAAATGCTCGCCAAAAACCCTCCCGACGCAGTATTAACTCATATGGTTATCTGTCAGTTATATCTATTACTGTCAATTAGAAAAACGAAACGAAACTTTTGATTGGGTCTCTGTCGGTTAGGTGTCGTCTAGCTAGGGCCGAAGCCTCCCAGTTGAGCGGGAACCGTCCTTACATCGAAATGAAATAAAATGAAAATGCACTTTATTGCACACCATGCAAAATATGAAATACAAGACAAAGAAACACACACGCAAAAAAGAAAAGGCGGCCTTATCGCTAAAGAGGCAGCAGACACGCCTTTGTAAGAGATTTGTTACAGGTTGCCGAAAGACGCGACCCCGCTGTTGGCGCAGCAGCTCCTGCTCTACAGAGAAGTGGAGATAGAGAAGGGTGAGTGACGTTTGTTTTGACAATAGTTTATGACATAGTTCTTGTCAGTCTTGCGAAGGAAATTGTATTTTATTTTATATAGACATTTCGAGATATCATTAGGTAATAATTTACCTATTGATATATATATATTTTTTTTAATTTATTTGGTTCGCCAACAGCCAAAACATTTTAACAAGTTTCAGTACCTTGCACTGAGGTACAGTACAAAAATGTTTAGCCACTTACAGGCAAACACCGCATGCAATTACAGGTAATGTAAATTTACTTATCCTAGTTATACTAAGGTATCTAACAATAAAACAATAACAGAAATGAATTAAACCAAACTAAACGCACTTAAACTACTAACTACAACTATCATGCACTTAAAGCTAAATCAATTGCCCTCCGGAACTTTGCCAGCGATCCACTGTGTCCACTACATTATTAACATTATTATATCGTGATCAACCCATTACCGGCTCACTACAGAGCACGGGTCTCCTCTCAATATGAGAAGGGTTCGGCCATAGTCCACCACGCTGGCCGTGTGCGGATTGGCAGACTTCACACGCCTTTGAGAACATTATGGAGAACTCTCAGGCGTGCAGGTTTCCTCACGATGTTTTCCTTCACCGTTGAAGCAAGTGATATTTTTTTCACATAACTCCGAAAGTTAGAGGTGCGTGCCCGGGCTCGAACTCCCTACTTCTCATTAGAAGGCGGACGTCCTAACCACTAGGCCATCACAGTTTCTAATTTAGTTAGGTGAAAAAAAATATTAAGAACACTTGTCTAGTTAGGTTTCGAATCAAAAATATCTTTATTCATATAAACCTATTACAGGCATCTATGAATCGTTCATATATAACACATTTTCCATTATTTCTATTTGTAAAGTAATAACTACAGTAACTAACTTAAAACTAAAGCTAAGAGGGTTCCAATCGCCTCAACAAACAATCAAAGTGTCAAGTTTTTTTTTCTGACTGTCTATTAGCTGTACAAACCCTATTGGTTGCCACAGCGTAACCGGGCTGTTTGGCGAGCTTTGGAAAGAAGCTCTGCCAGAAGAAATTTTGAGCCCTAGGGCTCGAAGAAACTAAGGGAACGACTGCCTAAGGGCGCCTCCTGTGAGGCCGAACCTCGGCTTAGGCGACGTTTGGGATAACGGGGGGATCACGGTGAGTGGTCCGTACGTCTCCGAGGCCGTGGATGGAGCCCACGTCCGGATGACGTAAGATAGCGGGGAGCTCGTCTTCGCCGTGAAGACGGTGTGTAGTGTATGATTGTGTGGTAGGTGGTACGAGTGTGTTGTCAGTAGTCATCTGATCGTCAGGGTCGTGAAGGATATGTTTAGGTCTCCTCTTTCGGAGAGGAGTGCTTAGGTCGGGGGAGAAAGTGTCAAGTGGTTTGTCTTTATAATATGGAGGTTCTGTCAGTGTCGAGGGCTGCCTGTCGGTTGCAGGCGCGTGGTACCTGCGCGAGATCGAGAACGCGGTGCACAAGTCGTCGTGCGCGTCGCTGTACTACGCGTGCGGGGTGCGGCGCACGCGCGACAACGTCACCCTCGAGCTGCTGGCGCAGGCGCTCAGCGAGCCCTGTTTCCACGTGCTGCGGACACAGGTAACCCTGAACCCTGACGCAGATCCCTTCGATAGCCCAACAGGCTCCGTGATTTGACACGTTGCGACATATATATTTTTTTTATAAACTACAAGTTAGCCGTTGACGGCAATCTCACCTGATGGTAAGGGATGATGCAGTCTAGGATGGTAGCGGGTTAACCTGTTACGAGTATGATAAGCCCACACTCCTAATTGGTTTGTACGCGACATCGTGTAGAACGCTAAATCGCTTGGCGACACGTCTTTGTCGGTAGGGTGGTAACTAGCCACGGTCCCACCAGAGCAGACTCGAGCCGGGAATCGTACCCAGGACCTCCAACTTTACAATGCGACATTATAAAGTTGGAGGTCCTGAGTTCGACCATACCTTTACTTACCGCTACCATCTTAGTCTGCATCATCACTTACCATCAGGTGAGATTGCCGTCAAAGACTAACTTGTAGTGGATTATCCATAGTCTTGCATCAGAAAACCGATCTTACATATCTCTAGGTATAATTTAGATGCCTATTTTTTAATGTTTGCGAGACACGTATGTACGTACACTTGTACATGAGTGAGGAAGATAAGAAATCACTACTATGTAAATTATTGACGCGTCAAAAGTGCCTTTTAAAGGACTATTTGAATGAAGATTATTTGAATTTGTATTTATTAATTGGCACAGTATTGTTTTTATTACAATGCTCTTTATTCCAGGAGCAACTCGGTTATATAGTGTTCAGTGGAGTGCGGAGGTCGAACGGCGTCCAGGGGCTGAGGTTCATAGTGCAGAGCGACAGGCACCCCGCCTACCTGGAGGAGAGGATAGAGAGCTTCATCGAAGGGTCGCAGGTTCGCTTTGATCCCTTCTTTTCACTTCTAATACTATGTTTTTTTTTTCGGATTGTCTATTAGCTGTACAAGCCCTATTGGTTACCACAGCGTAACTGGGCTGTTTGGCGAGCTTCGGAAAGAAGCTCTGCCGGGAGAACATAATATGATTTGTGACTTATTTAAAACAAGAGCGTGTAGCCATCTTGAGACGCATCATCACGATCAACCCATTGCGTCCCACTACAGAGCGCGGGTCAAATATCAAGCAATGCTTTTGGATAGAGGCAAGTGTCACCTTGCTGAAGGTCTTGATCGAAAACGGTCGCCCAAGTTAAGAATGTCTTGACAGCATAACACAAAATGTCTTGAATGAATTTGAACTGAACTGTTTTCCGGTCATCCGGCTGGCATTACACGTCTGTCAATGAAGATGGCTCCATCGGATGGTTCCATGTACCATACCTTGATAATGGCGGGCGCTATGGCATCAGCGGTGGGATCTGGACTTTTCTCCAGGTCCAGTTTAGCTGGGATGAATTCATTGGGGGGTGGAAGGTGCAGTTTCTTAGTCGGCTTTGCTGTCCTCCATTCCTGTAAAACAATTTAAAATTATTTCGCATCACGAAAACAGTAAAGAATCAATTCTCCTATTGAGCAAGGGGTAATGTTGTTGCGCGTAACGTCATGTACAACCCATCGCCGGCTCACTACAGAGCGCGGGTCTCCTCTGAATATGAGAAGGGTTCGGCCATACTCCACCACGCTGGCCGTGTGCGGATTGGCAGACTTCACACGCCTTTGAGAACATTACGGAGAACTCTCTGGCGTGCAGGTTTCCTTCACCGTGAAGCGAGTGATATTTAAATTGTTTAAAACCGCATATAACTCCGAATAGGTAGAGGTGCGTGGTTCGAACCCTCGACCTTTGAATAGGAGGCGGACGCCCTAACCACTAGGCTATCACAGCCTTGTCACGCATATTATCTAGCATATATAAATCTGACAGATCATCGCATATTTATTATGAACTTTGCGTTACTCTGAACCTCTTGCTCCAGGAATACTTGGAAAAGATGACAGAAGAGGAATTCCTGAAACACCGCGCGGCGCTCGCTGCGCAGCGGCTGGAGCGGCCCAAGCGGCTGTCCAGCAAGGCATCGCAGCTGTGGAGCGAAATCACTGCGCAGGTACCGTTTCAGTCTATAACACACTTTTTTTTTTTTATTCGCCATAAGTTAGCCCTTGACTGCATCTCACCTGATGGTAAGTGATGATGCGGTCTAAGATGGTAGCGGGCTAACCTGTTAGGGGTAAACTCATACTCCTAATCGGTTTCTACACGACATCGTGCCGGAACGGTAAATTCCTTGGCGACACGTCTTTGTCGGTAGGGTGGTAACCAGCCACGGCGGAAGCCTCCCACCAGACCAGACTCGAGCCGGGAATCGAACCCAGGACCTCCGACTTTAAAATGCAACAGCGCACGCGCTGCGCCACGGAGGTCGTCAAAATATATAACACACTACCTACTACAGTAGGTAGTGCGTTATATCCTATCACAGGATTCCTACTACACACTTCCTGTGACACATAACCTAAATTTACCATTCTCCTTCATTCATCTAGATAATCTACCACGTCTTACCATACACTGCCCACCAGTCACTATCTATCCCAGAGTTCCTACCACCGGATTCCTATCACACACTTCTTAATTTACAATTCGTATCAGGCACTACCTACACCATAGTTCCTACCACCGGATTCCTATCACACACTTCTTAATTTACACTTTCTACCAGGCACTATCTACACCATAGTTCCTACCACTGGATTCCTATCACACACTTCTTAATTTACACTTTCTACCAGGCACTATCTACACCAGAGTTCCTACCACCGGATTCCTATCACACACTTCTTAATTTACACTTTATACCAGGCACTATCTACACCATAGTTCCTACCACCGGATTCCTATCACACACTTCTTAATTTACACTTTCTACCAGGCACTACCGACACCAGAGTTTCGACCACCGGATTCCTATGACACTTTCCTACCGCCCACTGTCTGCCACATATTTCCCAACACATACTTATTACGACCCACTTCGTACCACACACTTCTTACCACAGACTTCCGTACACTTTTTACTTCATACTTCCTTCCATAAATCTCCTATAATAGCTTTCTACCACACGATTTCTATAACACACTTCTTTTTACCCAATTCCTACCAAAAATTTATGACTACACCCTTTTTTCCCACACACTTTCTATCACCCATTTTTCTCTGGACTGTTCTCGTGGGAGGTTTCGTCCGTGGCTAGAAACCAGCCAATCGATAACGACTTGCCGCCAAGTGTTTCAATCTTCCGGTGCCGCCAAGTGTTTCAATCTTACGGTGCCGCCAAGTGTTTCAATCTTCCGGTGCCGCCAAGTGTTTCAATCTTCCGGTGCCGCCAAGTGTTTCAATCTTCCGGTGCCGCCAAGTGTTTCAATCTTCCGGTGCCGCCAAGTGTTTCAATCTTCCGGTGCCGCCAAGTGTTTCAATCTTCCGGTGCCGCCAAGTGTTTCAATCTTCCGGTGCCGCCAAGTGTTTCAATCTTCCGGTGCCGCCAAGTGTTTCAATCTTCCGGTGCCGCCAAGTGTTTCAATCTTCCGGTGCCGCCAAGTGTTTCAATCTTACGGTGCCGCCAAGTGTTTCAATCTTCCGGTGCCGCCAAGTGTTTCAATCTTACGGTGCCGCCAAGTGTTTCAATCTTCCGGTGCCGCCAAGTGTTTCAATCTTACGGTGCCGCCAAGTGTTTCAATCTTCCGGTGCCGCCAAGTGTTTCAATCTTCCGGTGCCGCCAAGTGTTTCAACCACTCTGCTATCTTAGACTGCATCATCATTTAACAGCAGTAGCTTGGTTCTACCGGAAGATTGAAACACTTGGAGGAACGTCCTTGTCGATAGGCTGATCCAGACACTGGTGTTAAATGATGATGCAGTCTAAGATAGCAGCGAGATGTGATCTGATCATCCCATCAGGTTATATTGCAAGCACGAGCTAACTTGTTGTGGAAAAAAGACCAGTTACTCGCTTATTTACAGAAAAATGGTCAGGGTGCGTTTACATGGGGGGAGGAAGGGTCTATAATCTTCAAAAATTTGATTTATTGCGTAATAGTTGAATGCTCCCATCTATCTATATATATAAAAGCGAAAGGTCACTTACATACATACTGACTTAACACGAGATCTCAAAAACTATTGTACGTATAAAGCTATAATTTAGCAAGTAGGTAGTTCATAGTTAAGAGATGTCAGCTAAGAAAGGATATTTGGAAATTACACCCCTAAGAGGGTAAAAGGGGGGTTGGAAGTTTGTATGAAATTTCTTTGTTTTTAGAGTTGGAGACACAAAAATTTGTATTTTTTTTTTAAATACAACAAAAACAGCTAGTTAATCTATATATATAAAAACGAAGGTCACTTACTTACATACTTACTGATTAAACACGAGATCTCAAAAACTATTGTACGTATGAAGCTATAATTTAGCAAGTAGGTAGTTGATAGTTAAGAGATGTCAGCCAAGAAAGGATATTTCGAAATTCCACCCCTAAGAGGGTAAAAGGGGGGTTGGAAGTTTGTATGAAATTTCTTTGTTTTTAGAGTTGGAGACACAAAAATTTGCTTTTTTTTTTAAATATTACCTGTTAGGGTGGTAAAATAGGGAATGATAGTTTTGATTATTTTTTATTATGAAGCCTACAAGCTTGAAATGTTGAAAATCGATGTCTTTTAAGGCGTAAGTATAAGAATATTTTAAGGTTAGAATATTTTTTCATTCAAATCTACCCCGAAGGGGGTAAAATGGGGGTTTGAAGTTTGTATGAAAGTCCTACGTTTTTTTAATTTAAAGACACGAAAATCGGCAATTTGACATTTGTAGCTTACTTTCTGAAGCAGGGCATTGACCGCACGGGAAACCTCAATCTCAAGGGAAATCAGCAATTCTACGCAGACGAAGTCGCGGGCAACAGCTAGTATCTATATATAACATGGAATCTGTTCGTCTGTATGTTTTGTTTGTTGCAGGTGTACAACTTCGACCGCCCGCGCGTGGAGGTCGACGAACTCAACACTGTTACGAAGCAAGATCTTATAGAGTTCTTCAAGGTCAGTAGCATTTCTAACTTTACTTGTGATTTTTTTTTAATCCACTACAAGTTAGCCCTCGACGGCTATCTCACGTGATGGTGAGTGATGATGCGGTCTTAAGATTGACGACCTCCGTGGCGCAGCGCGCGCGCTGTTGCATTATAAAGTTGGAGGTTCTGGGTTCGATTCCCGGCTCGAGTCTGGTTTAGTGGGAGGCTTTACCGTGTCTAGTTCCCACTCTACCGACAAAGACGTGTCGCCAAGCGATTTAGCGTTCCGGCACGATGTCGAGTATAAACGAATTAGGAGTGTGGATTTACCATACTCCTAACAGGTTAGCCTGCTACCATCCTACACTGCATCATCACTTACCACCAGGTGAGATAGCCGTCAAGGACTAACTTGTAGAGTATAAAGAAAAAAAAAATATTACAGGCATCTATGAAGCGTACATATACAAAATATTTTCCATTGGAAAATATCATCACGATTATCATATGATCATGATTATATGTGATAATAAAATGCTACAATTTACAATAATATAATATTTTCATTTCAGAAATACGTGAGTCCCAATTCAACGGACAGACAGAAGCTGTCCGTGTACGTGGTGTCCACGGCGGAGGGCGGCGCCGGGAAGCAGAACGAGTCGGAGAAGAACGAGTCCGAGAGCAAGAAGAACGCACGGGAGGTATGCATTAACTTGATCATCTTTACCACTGCCACCATCACTATCACCATCATCAGTACCTCCACAACTATCATCATCATCATCATCATGATTTATGACAGTAAACGTAATCATTGATGCTCTTTAAGGGTGGCTGAGTTTAGGCAAAATAATACAACTGAACATATAGTCAGTTAGGTTTATTCTTACTACTTAGTAGCGGTTACAGTATTATATATCAAAACTTACATCTCTCTCATCTCTCTTCAAAGAAAGAAAGAAAGAAAAATCTATCAATGTCGCTCCGAGCAGAAAGCGCGGGGTGGGTTGACTAACTCTCCGTACGCCATAATCTCTTCTTTGCCATGTATTATATGTTATCGACTATCAACAAATCAGTTCCTATGGTAAACTCACCTAGAACGGTAACACAGGGCCTGCAAGTGCGAGCGAGAGGTCCAATAATAATCATTTACGAGCAAACTCGCACGTTTTTATGTAAACGAGGTAAACATTTACACAAAAACATATACAAGTAAAATTAAGATAAGATAAGATAAATACTCTTTATTGCACACAAATTTTAAAGAAACAACAACACGGAACACTTAGTTTAGTTGGAGGTCCTGGGTTCGATTCCCGGCTCGAGTCTGGTCTGGTGGAAGGCTTTACCGTGGCTAGTTACCACTCTACCGACTAAGACGTGTCGCCAAGCGATTTAGCGTTCTACACGATGTCGCGTACAAACCAATTAGGAGTGTGGCTTTACCATACCCCTAACAGGTTAGCCCGCTACCATCTTAGACTGCATCATCACTTACCATCAGGTGAGATTACCGTCAAGGGCTAATTTGTAGTGGATAAAAAAAAAAACAACCCATAAGTATACAAAGGCGGTCTTATTGCTTCAGCAATCTCTTCCAGACAACCCTTTAAAGTTAATCACTAAACTAAATGTTTGTTTCAGCCCGTGAAAATCCAAGATCTCGTCGACTTCAAATCTCGCAGACGACTGTATCCGCATCCGGCGCCGTTCACTAATATACCGCGGAAAGGCGCCCACTGTAAACTGTAGTAAAAGTTATAAATAACAGTAACAGTAAAATAACAACAGTAAATAACCAATATACTTGTAAACCAATATCTATTTAAACTAAATGATATCATACAATTTTTTTTTCGGACTGTCTATTAGCTGTACTAACCCTATTGGTTGCGACAGCGTAACCGGGCTGTTTGGCGAGCTTTGGAAAGAAGCTCTGCCAGAAGCAATTATATCATACACAGCACGCACTGAAAAACTTTAATTAATAAATAATAATAACAGTAAATAACCAATATACTTTGAAAACCAATATCTATTTAATCTAAATTATATCATACAATTTTTTTTTTCGGACTGTCTATTAGCTGTACAAACCCTATTGGTTGCCACAGCGTAACCGGGCTGTTTAGCGAGCAAGCTCTGCCAGAAGAAATTATATCATACAATGCGCGCACTGAAGAACTTTAGTAAAAGTAATAAATAATTGTAACAGTAAAATAATAACAGTAATTAACCAATATACTTGTAAACCAATATCTATTTAAACTAAATTATATCATACAATTTTATTTTTTCGGACTGTCTATTAGCTGTACAGACCCTATTGGTTGCCACAGCGTAACCGGGCTGTTTGGCGAGCAAGCTCTGCCAGAAGAAATTATATCATACAATGCGCGCACTGAAGAACTTTAGTAAAAGTAATAAATAATAGTAACAGTAAAATAATAACAGTAATTAACCAATATACTTGTAAACCAATATCTATTTAATCTAAATTATACCATACAATTTTTTTTATCCGAACTGTCGTTTAGCTGTGCTAACTAGAGGTGGGCATTATAACACACAACGCATTATATATTAGAATATATTTTTATAACGATATAACACATTATAAAATATGCCACTAGACTGTTATAATATAAATTATTTCCGTAGTGTCAATTCGTTTGCAATTTTAATAAAGCGCCATCTATGTCCACGAACGCTCATCCTTACCTAGATACTAGATAGTGGGTATTTAAACTTTCAACAGATGGCTCATTTTCTAATAGTATTAGATTAGTACGTGTCTATAACTGCCTAGTGCTCATTATTCAAAGCAATGTGAACACTTCCGTCGTCGTAATAAAAGCTATTTTTGCTTGCGACGAACAAAAATAACAAATTTATAACACTATTATTTTTGATTGCAAAGTATTGTAAGCGCTCTGGTCATAAACATACGATCTAGTTTTACTTGCGATGATTCGAAGATAATATTCAAAATATTTACAACGAAAATCATTTAAAAATAATTTATTAGTTTCGAGTATTATAACTGCCTAGTGCTCATTGTTCAAAGTAATGTGAACACTTTATTCACCTTTATAATAGCTATTTTTGCTTGCGACGAACAAAAATATCAGATTTATAACACTGTTATTTTTTAAATGCAAAGTATTATAAGCGCTCTGGTCATAAACATACGATCTAGTTTTACTTGCGATGATTCGAAGATAATATTCAAAATATTTACAACGAAAATCATTTAAAAATAATTTATTAGTTTCGAGTATTATAACTGCCTAGTGCTCATTGTTCAAAGTAATGTGAACACTTTATTCACCTTTATAAAAGCTATTTTTGCTTGCGACGAACAAAAATATCAGATTTATAACACTGTTATTTTTTAAATGCAAAGTATTATAAGCGCTCTGGTCATAAACATACGATCTAGTTTTACTTGCGATGACTCGAAGATAATATTCAAAATATTTACAACGAAAATCATTTAAAAAATAATTTATTAGTTTCGAGTATTAAAACTGCCTACTGCTTAGTGCTCATTATTCAAAGTAATGTGAACACTTTAGTCACCTTTATAAAAGCTATTTTTGCTTGCAACGAACAACAAATTTTATAACACTATTATTTTGGATTGCAAAGTATTGTAAGCACTCGGGTCTTAAACATAAGACCTAGTTTTACTTGCGATGATTCCAAAATAAATAACAGTTTTAATAAAATAACGCGACAAAAACTAACAGCGTAAATTATTTTTATTATTATATTTTTATCGGTAAAATTTACAACATATAATATATATTATAACAGTTTAAAATAACAGTTAGAAAAATATAACACAACACTATAATTTATTGAAAAATTATAACAGTTTAGCCCACCTCTAGTGCTAACCCTATTGGTTGCCACAGCGTAACCGGGCTGTTTGGCGAGCTTCGGCAAGAAGCTCTGCCAGAAGAAATTATATCATACAATGCGCGCACTGAAATAATAGTAACAGTAAAATAATAACAGTAATTAACCAATATACTTGTAAACCAATATCTATTTAATCTAAATTATATCAAACATTTTTTTTTTGGACTGTCTATTAGCTGTACAAACCCTAGTGGTTGCCACAGCGTAACCGGGCTGTTTGGCGAGCTTCGGAAAGAAGCTTTGCCAGAAGAAATTATATCATACAATGCGCGCACTGAAATAATAGTAACAGTAAAATAATAACAGTAATTAAACAATATACTTGCAAACCAATATCTATTTAATCTAAATTATATCAAACATTTTTTTTTTGGACTGTCTATTAGCTGTACAAACCCTAGTGGTTGCCACAGCGTAACCGGGCTGTTTGGCGAGCTTCGGAATGAAGCTCTGCCAGAAGAAATTATATCATACAATGCACGCACTGAAGAACTCTAAAGTTATAAATAATAGTAACAGTAAAATAATAACAGTAATTAACCAATATACTTGTAAACCAATATCTATTTAATCCAAATTATATCATACAATTTTTTTTTTCGGACTGTCTATTAGCTGTACAAACTATTGGTTGCCACAGCGTAACCGGGCTGTTTGGCGAGCTTCGGCAAGAAGCTCTGCCAGAAGAAATTATATCATACAATGCACGCACTGAAATACTGTAGTAAAAGTAATAAAAAATCACGTCGCCTAAGCCGAGGTTCGGCCTCACAGGAGGCGCCCTTAGGCAGTCGTTCCCTTAGTTTCTTCGAGCCCTAGGGCTCAAAATGTCTTCTGGCAGAGCTTCTTTCCGAAGCTCGCCAAACAGCCCGGTTACGCTGTGGCAACCAATAGGGTTTGTACAGCTAATAGACAGTCCGAAAAAAAAATAGTAACAGTAAAATAACGACAGTAATTAAACAATATACTTGGTAAACAATATCTAAATAAAATAGTTATAGAAATAAATGATAGTAACAATATAATAACAACAGTAATTAATATGACGGCAATCAGAGAGCAGCGCCATCTAGTTTTGGAGTCATGTACGACAGACAAGAGAGTGGCATCGCCACCTCTCTTTACGCAACACTAAGTGACGTATGCAGGTTCTTAAAAGGCTCACCGGCGCGGGACGGCGCATTGCATTCGGTCGGTTCGGATCGGTGGTTGAGTCGCGGTAGTGCATAGTCGTACTTGGTGGAGCGTATAGTCTGCTCCTTATAAATTACCATACTTATAATTGTAATACTGTTCTACCGAGAGTATCTGGTCTCTTTGGCCGAAACTACCCACGTCTACCCAAATTACCGACGAAAACACGCACCCGCCCCGTAGTCATCCTATATATAGTTAAAATATCAAACTAAACTGTGCCATGAGGAGACGCGCAGTGTGAACTGTAACAAAAGTAATAAATAATAGTAACAGTAAAATAACAACAGTAAATATCTAATATACTTGGTAAACCTACTTCGAAATAAACTAAACTATACCATAAAAATATATAATTTATTATAGTAAAAGTGAATTATCACTTTCAGTAACGTTAAAACAATACAACATTAAATATGAATACAGTAAATTTATATGATACACTATATGAATACAGTAAATCAAACGGAAAATCTCAATTTCAAATGAAATATTATTAAACTATTCAGTAAATAACATATTAAAATATTGAATAGAATATAATAATAGCAGGAGATACGGCTGGTAGAAGTGAGTGGGAGAAGTGTTGTATCGACCCCACATAATGTGGGATAAGGGCAAGATTAAAAAATTAATAGAAGCAGGAGATATTTTGCGGAATCTACTAACTGACTTTAACCTATAAGTTTATGCAATGCTTAAATTGCTCTGCGTAAAACAGGCAAATCTGCACAATGCTGTTTATAATTTACTAAAACTTTATACACCACACCATACAAACTTTCCAGAACAATTTCGGTTCGACGATGGCCCTTTCTCACATTTTGTCTTATAGCGTTTGTACACTATAAGACAAAATGTGACTTGCACTTGTGCACTTACACTTGCACTTGTGTGCAAGTAATTGTCAAGCAATTGTAAACCAGTTGTTAATTAATTGTTTAGCAGTTATTCATCAATTGTTAAGCAACTGTTAATCAACTGTGAAGTAATTATTAATCAATTGTGAAGCAATTCAAAATTCAAATTTAAATTATTTTTATTCAAATAGTCCTTTAAAAGGCACCTTTGACGCGTCAATAATTTACCCAGTAGTGGTTTCATGGTGATAACTCCATTCGTTAACTTAAAACAAAAGCTACGAGGGTTTCAAACGCGCCCCGGTCTAAGAAGCCCACAACAAACTTAGCCAGGTAAATTTTCTTTTTTTTTCACCATCTCACATGCCACTTCAAAATTATATTAAGAGCTATCTTATTAGAGCAATATTTCACACCCATGCCTGTTTATCATTTACGTAATCCTTTACACTATAGTAGGACTTTTCTACAAGCTTACGTTTTATATAAACTTTGAACTTAAATTTTTAAGTAACTGTCTAGCAATTTTTTAAGCAATTGTTTATTTAAATTGGCCTGTTTTGCGCGGATTAATGTAAATTCAGCTTAATGTTTTATGTACATATAAAAATATTACTTTCGCTCATGTACAAACTTGGCTTAGTTTAGTTTTAGGTGTATTAATCGTAATAATATTAACTGATTCTTGTATCGCGTAAGTAAACTATCCAAACGGTTGTATTACATTATAAAGACACAGCATTTTACATGTATTATTATATAGTCTTTAATTATTCATGTAATTGGATTTTAATTAAATAAGGATAACAAATAAATAAAATTTTCGGAAAAGCATTTGGTTGTTTCATTTTGTGTACCACTTCATCATCATCATTTCAACCTATAGACATCCACTGCTGGACATAGGTCTTTTGTAGGGAGTTCCAATGGCCACGGTCTTGGGCCGCTTGTATCCAGCAGCTCCCTGCGACTCGTTTGATGTCGTCTGTCCACCTTGTTGGGGGTCGACCAACGCTACGTTTACCGGTGCGGGATCGCCATTCCAACACCTTGGGACCCCAACGTCCGTCGGTTCTCCGAGCTATGTGCCCCGCCCATTGCCACTTCAAGTTCGCAGCTCGCTGAGCTATGTCGGTAACTCTGGTCCTTCTACGGATCTCTTCATTTCTGATGTGATCACGTAGAGATACTCCTAGCATAGCTCTCTCCATTGCTCGCTGAGTGACTCTGAGCCTTCTTATAAGGCCCATAGTGAGCGACCACTTGTTTTATATTATTTAAGAACTTGTTAGCCCTGTACAGTTACACGTTGAGGTATGGAAATTATACCACTAGCCGTAGATAGAGCGCGTCATACAAAAACAAGGCGAGAATCTGTCACCAACTAACTATACATTCCTACATATCGGTATATCGATGTATTACAACCCGTCTAATACACGAGACATCTGGCCGTTATATTATCTATAGCGGCGCGTAGTGCTTTGTCATTCATTCGGATTATTCGGCTCAAGTGTTAGAATCGGTGACTTTCGTCTAGCCTTGTCACACACTTGGAAAGGGGTGCACGCGTCGCTATTTGTGCACTACTTTTCCGTACCATTTTTTGAGCGTTAATGATCGGTCTACGGCTAGTGGTAAATCAATGATGGAAATAGTAAGGCAATAATAAGGTAATGGATTGATCATGATGATGATGATAATGATCTATCTATCTATAAAGGCATTCATAAATCGATAAATCACATAAAATAACCGACAAAATGGCCGCCACTTTACGCAGCATGACGTGCGCCGACTGACTTAGAGGTCGACACTCGTAACAGTTTGCCCGACGCACAAACATTGATCTGAGGCCCACTCAATCATGACAATCTTAGGTGACAACACGTACATTCTTTTTTTATATACATAGCGAGAAAACGAGCAGGCGGGTCACCTGATGGTAAGTGATTACCGCCGCCCATGAACATTTGCAGCACCAGAGGAACCACCAATGCGTTGCTGGCTCTAAAACATACTATCATAACAAACATACTATCGCATTTATAATAATGTAATTTTAGCTTCGTTTTGTGTTTCAAAACGTTGCAATAAAACTTATATGAAAACTGCTTGCGGCATGGCAGTGACAATATACAATAAGCTACCAACGGACTTATAGTTATATTATATATGTTTAAGAAAAAATTGAATAAAATGCTTCTGGAAAAATCTTATTATGACATTAAACAATATTTAATGGATAAAACTTAATATCTAATATATAATTAATTATTTTTAGGACACTAATTTATTGTATTCATTTTAATTTTGATTGGAGATTCAATATTTTTCATAATGTTAATAATTTATATAAAAATTTGCACACTATTGATTTAGTAGAATGTTATGATCTGTAATGACCAATTGACATCTGACTATTGTACATACATTCTGGCAAATAAATGATTTATTATTATTTATTATTATTCGTTAAAAACTGTTGAAAGTTTTCTTCAAATAACCGTTTGAATGATTAGTTCCCAAAATGATCCAGGTGGATCCCCAGGGGTCCTTGGGAGACTCGACGGAGGCCTAAGTTGGCGTGACAAAAAAATGGGGCTTCAATTCAAAATTTTAATTATATGTCGTCGCCAGCGGTGGATGGTGGTGGGTGGCGCCAGCGGCTACAGGGCCTTCTGGTACAGGGTTCACAGGATTCATGGCGTAGGTCTCAGGCAAATAAACTCCAGCAATGATGATAGCAACACAGTCGTAGTCGGAGCTCAGTAAGCCAACGGTCCCGTGTTGAACGTCCGTGTCGCGCAATCGCCGAGTAACTAATGACCGTGGAAAGCGGCGCTCGCCTCAACACGATTCCGCTCACGTGACGTCACGCTGTTCACTCAGTTCCGGTACAACAATAATCAATTGAGAGTCTCTAAGTCAATTTAGAGTGTTTTAGTCAATTGTGAGTGTTTTAGTCAATTGAGAGTGTTTTAGTCAATTGAGAATGTTTTAGTCAATTGAGAGTATTTAATTAAATTGAGAGTGTTTTAGTCAATTGAGAATGTTTTAGTCAATTGAGAGTATTTAATTAAATTGAGAGTGTTTTAGTCAATTGACAGTGTTTTAGTCAATTGAGAGTATTTAATTAAATTGAGAGTGTTTTAGTCAATTGAGAATGTTTTAGTCAATTGAGAGTATTTAATTAAATTGAGAGTGTTTTAGTCAATTGAGAATGTTTTAGTCAATTGAGAGTATTTAATTAAATTGAGAGTGTTTTAGTCAATTGAGAATGTTTTAGTCAATTGAGAGTATTTAATTAAATTGAGAGTGTTTTAGTCAATTGAGAGTGTTTTAGTCAATTGAAAGTGTTTTAGTCAGTTGATCATTCAGTCTTACAATCGCCTACATATCTTACTTTTTTTTATCCACTACAAGTTAGTCCTTGACGGCAATCTCACCTGATGGTCAGTGATGATGCAGTCTAAGATGGTAGCGGGCTAACCTGTTACCTGTATGGTAAACCCACGCTCCTATATGGTTTCTACGCTAAATCGCTTGGCGACACGTCTTTCTCAGTAGGATGGTAATTAGCCACGGCCGAAACCTCCCACCAGATAATTATAATTATCACCATGTGCGGATTGGCAGACTTCACACGCCTTTGAGAACATTATGGAGAACTCTCAGGCGCAGGTTTCCTCACGATGTTTTCCTTCACCGCTGAGGCGAGTGATATTTTAATTGCTTAAAAACGCACATAACTCCGAAAAGTTAGAGGTGCGTGCCCGGATTCAAACCGCTGACCTTTGATTAGAGGCTGACGCCCTAACCGCTAGGCTATCACCGCTAAACATTATCGTGCTGTATAGACCTAATTAAGCAGCTAGATTAGCCCATCCTAAGATTACAGATGATGCTGATAAGGGACAGTCATTTAATGACATTACAGCCTTTATTTATTCGTATATGTTGTCGTTGTATAAAAGCTGTGATAGCCTAGTGGTTAGGGCGTCAGCCTCCTAAACAGAGGTCGGTGGTTCAAACCCGGGCACGCACCTCTAACTGTGCGGAGTTATGTGCGATTAAAAAAAAAATATATCACGTGTTTCAACTGTGAAGGAAAACACCATGAGGAACCCTGCACGCCAGAGAGTTCTCCATAATGTTCTCAAAAGGCGTGTAAAGTCTGCCAATCCGCACACGGCCAGCGTGGTGGACTACGGCCGGTTCCTTCTCATATTGAGAGGAGACCCGCGCTCTGTAGTGAGCCGGCAATGTGTTGATCATGATGAACTACATTCGTAAACTTAAAACTAAAGCTATGAGGGTTTCAACGCGTCCCGGTCTAAGAAGAAGACCACAACAAACTTAACCGGGTTTTTGTTTTCGTTATCACCATATCACATAATCAATAATAAATTATAATATCTATGGAGATAGCGCAATTCACAGCCAAGTTTTTTTTTTATCGTTTATATATAATCCTTAATATCTTAATGATTTTACTTAATTGATAAAAGCTTTCGTTTTATAAAAACTTTGAACTTATTGATAGACATCTCCAAGATATCAATAGATAATTTGTATGAAAATAAAATACAATTTAGTGCAGCCTACTAAACGATACTACAAGTTTACTTTTACTTCTAATGTTCAGTGCGTTACAGTGCATTTTTTTCTTGAATTTATCAATATTTTTATGAACATACATTATTTTTTTTTTACAAATTAACATATAAACTATGTCGTTGGTATCGCATACAAAATATTCAGCCCGATTTGTCCAAAAATACCGTGTACATAAAGGCTGAGTTACGGCGCGGACATTTTGGTGCCCTGCGTCTGACAGATGACGTGTGGCGGCCATTTTGTCTGAATTTATCGCCGCCATAAAAATGTATGCCGTGGATTTATTCAGCGCATTCCGCCTTTGTGGAAATGCGCGTAATATGGCCGTAAACTATGTGTAGATAACTATTTTACGAGCTTTTTATGTAATCAATACATCATGTATTAATGTATTGATAATAGCCGATGCCAGCGAATTGGCCTGCGTTGATTAATCACTGACAGGTTGAACACAAAAACATAGAGGAAATACTAATCGCAAATCTATATATATATTAAAACGAAGCTTTGATAGCCTAGTGGTTAGGGCGTCAGCCTCTTAATCAGAGGTCGGCGGTCCGAATCCGGGCACGCAACTCTAACTTTTCGGAGTTATGTGCGTTTTTAAACAATTTAAATATCACTTGCTTCAACGGTGAAGGAAAACATCGTGAGGAAACCTGCACACCTGAGAGTTCTCCATAATGTTCTCAAAGGCGTGTGAAGTCTGCCAATCCGCACACGGCCAGTGTGGTGGACTATGGCCGAACCCTTCTCATACTGAGAGGAGACCCGTGCTCTGTAGTGAGCCGGCAATGGGTTGATCATGATGATGATGATGATTAAAACGATCTCAAAAACTATTGTACGTATAAAGCTATAATTTAGCAAGTAGGTAGTTGATAGTTAAGAGATGTCAGCTAAGAAAGGATATTTGGAAATTCCACCCCTAAGGGGGTAAAATAGGGGTTGGAAGTTTGTATGAAATTACTTTGTTTTTAGAGTTAGAGATGCAAAAAATTGCATTAAGATTAATAATAATAATAAATAAAAACATGTACATCAATTTTTTTTAAATATTACCTGTTAAGGGTGGTTAAAAAATGGGATGATAGTTTTTGCTTATTTTTTTATTATGAAGTCTACAAGCTTGAAATTTTGGAAATAGGTTTCACAAAAATTTGCATTAATATTATATATATTTCAAAATCCAAGAAAACAATGCACTGTAACGCACTGAACATTAGAAGTAAAAGTAAACTTGTAGTACCGTTTAGTAGGCTGCACAAAATTAGTGACTCGTTCAAAGGAAATTGTATTTTACTTTATAACAAATTACCGATTGATATCTTGGAGATTTATCAATAAGTTCAAAGTTTTTATAAAACGAAAGCTTGTAGAAAAATCATATTACGATATTAAGGATTATATAAACGATAAAAAAGCTTGGGTGTGAATTGCTCTATCTCCATAGGTACTATAATTTATTATTGATTATGTGAGATGGTGATAACGAAAAAAGAAAAACCCGGCTAAGTTTGTTGTGGGCTTCTTCTTAGAGCACGGAGCGTTTGGAACCATCATAGCTTTAGTTTTAAGTTTACGAATGTAGTTATTACCATCGAATCACTACTGTGTAAATTATTGACGCGTCAAAAGTGCCTTTTAAAGGATTATTTGAATAAAGATTATTTGAATTTGAGTTTTGAATTTATGTTCTTGTAGCCTAATGGTGCCCATTAATATATATAGCAATATTAGATATAGATAGATCTTAATATAATTTTAAGTGGCATGTGAGATGGTGATTACAATAAGAAAATTTACCTGGCTAAGTTTGTAGTGTCGCGTCAAAATTGCCTTTTAAAGGACTATTTTAATAAAGATTATTTGAATTTTAATTTTAATTAGATTTTATCACTCCCTCAGTTCTCACCATAGACAATGTATACGTTAAATTGTCTATGGTTTCGTTAAGCTAGTGTTTGTATTCTCTTTGCGTTAAGCTATCATCGCGAAAGTCTCATTCGACAAATACTCAATATCTTATGTCAATTTCTGATCGTAATGCCGCTAAATTCTTCAATACCTCAACCCTTTACCGACCAGAATATTATCTATAATATCAAAATTAATTCACGTCACACAAAATCTAAATATGGCGGACGTGCGTGCGACGTAGACTGATGGAAAATGCAAAAAGTGGTGTATAATGTGGCAAGTGGGGGGCGGGACGAACGAAAACGTAAGATAAAATAATATAGGGTGTTAGAAAATACGTTTTACTCAAACATATCTTTCATCATCATCATCATTGTCAACCCATTATCGGCTCACTACAGAGCACGGGTCTCCTCTCAATATGAGAAGGGTTCGGCCATAGTCCACCGCGCTGGCCGTGTGCGGATTGGCAGAATTCACACGCCTTTGAGAACATTACGGAGAACTCTCAGGCGTGCAGGTTTCCTCACGAAGTTTTCCTTCACCATTAAAGTCAGTGATATTTTAGTCAGTGTCATAACTCCGAAAAGTTAGAGGTGCGTGCGTGGTTCGAACCCCCGACCTCTGATTAGGAGGCTGATGCCCTAACCACTAGGCTATCACAGCTTCGAACATATCTTTACTACATATCAATAGTTAAATTAAGCGATTTAACGTTCCGGCACGATGCGATGTCGAGAAACCAATTAGGAGTATGGGTTTACCATACTCCTAACAGGTTAGCCCGCTACCATCTTAGATTGCATCATCACTTACCATCAGGTGAGATGCCGTCAAGGGCTAACTTGTGGTAACTAAATTAATTATCTTATAATATAAACGATTGTTGAAATTATCAATATATACGTTTTAAAAAGAATTCCACGTCTTCATAATTAAGAGAAGCTAGATATTTATCTTACCCTTACGGGATTGTTTTATTAAAGGATATTATGTTTAACCTTTTTATAGTCAAATTACTCGTATATAGATGGTTAGATGATTGGCAAGCCCCCAACCTAAGCGCTCCTCCCCGAAAGAGGAGACCTAAACATATCCTTCACGACCCTGACGATCAGATGACTACTGACAACACACTCGTACCACCTACCACACAATCATACGCTACACACCATCTTCACGGCGAAGACGAGCTCCCCGCTATCTTACGTCATCTGGACGTGGGCTCCATCCGCGGCTTCGAAGACGTACGGACCTCTCGCCGTCCGACCCCCCCCGTTATCCCAATCATCGCCTTAGTCGAGTTTCGGCCCCAAAGGAGGCGGCAGACTTAGGCAGACGTTCCCTTAGTTTCTTCGAGCCGTAGGGCTCAAAATTTCTCCTGTCGGTTCTTTCCGAAGCTCGCCAAACCGCCCGGTTACGCTGTGGCAACCACTAGGGTTAGCACAGCTAATAGTCAGTCCGAAAAAATAAAGATTGGCAAATTTAGTCCTGGCTGGGAGGGTTTTGGCCACCGAGTAAATATTCGCGTAGTTTATCAAATGAAAGAATGAGAAAGAGAAACGAATGTATGTTTGTGAATATGAACTGTTCCGTTTAGTAAGTAGGCTGCAATTAGTAACTCATTCAAAGGAAATTGTATTTTATTTTATAACAAATTACCTGTTGACATCTTGGAGATGTCTATCAATAAGTTCAAAGTTTTCATAAAACGTAAGCTTATAGAAAAAGTCCTATTACGATCATCATCATCGTCATCATGATCAATCCATTACCGGCTCATTACAGAGCACGGGTCTCCTCTCAATATTTGAAGGGTTTGGCCATAGTCCACCACGCTGGCCGTGTGCGGATTGGCAGACTTCACACGCCTTTGAGAACATTATGAACTCTCAGGCGTGCAGGTTTCCTCACGATGTTTTCCTTCACCGTTGAAGCAAGTGATATTTTAATTTTTAAAAACGCACATAACTCCGAAAAGTTATAGGTGCGTGCCCGGATTCGAACCGCCGACCTCTGATTAGGAGGCCGACGCCCTAACCACTAGGCTATCACATATTTTAGTTATTATATTATATTTTATTTAAGGTTTTTATTTTTAGGTTCATTGTTTTGTTGAGGACATTTCATATCAATCTTCATACTTATATTTCTTCTGTTCGTGTGTTTGTCATAACTCCTCCTAAACGGCTGTAACGATTTTGATGGAAATTTTTGTGTGTCTTCAGGTGGATTCGAGAATGGTTTCGATTCCAATTCGGTCCAATTTAATTTTATAATTTGTTGCAAGGGAATGATTTACATTGGACCTGGCAGATGCACTTCGATAGCGAAGCGGTGATAGCCTAGTGGTTAGGGCGTCAGACTCCTAATCAGAGGTCGGCGGTTCGAATCCAGTATCGAATATTCAAGTTTAATCTATTATCATTCCTGTTTTTTAGTTAGAGCTTATCTATAATATAATAAACAAAAAAGACGAATTCTGTACATTAAATATATTTTAAACATTTTAATTGGAGGATGCTTTACTAGCGATACTGTTATTTCAATTTTTTTTTGTCTGTCTGTCTGCCTGTACCTTGGCCGCGCATCACGCCGAAACCACTGGATGGATTTGAATGAAATTTGGTATAGGAGTAGCTGATACTCCGGTTCAACATGTAGAATACTTTTTATCCCGGAATTCAGCACGGTTCCCTTGGGAGAGGGGATGAAAGTCAAAATGTGTATTTAGTTGTAATTCATTAACGCGTTCTCCGATTTCACTCATACTTTTTTGTGTTAGAAAGGAAATACTTTAATGTTTATCCTGTAATTATTTCGAGGTCGTCGGTTTAGTAATCCATTGTTTCGTGATTGGAAGACAAACAAACACACACACTAACTCAACGCAGACGAAGTCGCGGGCGTCAGCTAATTCAAAAACAAATTTGAATTAATGACGTGTGTACAGGGACAAATAAAAAAGCTGTGATAGCCTAGTGGTTAGGACGACCGCCTCCTAATCAGAGATCGGGGGTTCTAACTT
Source organism: Lasiommata megera (assembly GCA_928268935.1). Taxonomy (NCBI): domain Eukaryota; kingdom Metazoa; phylum Arthropoda; class Insecta; order Lepidoptera; family Nymphalidae; genus Lasiommata; species Lasiommata megera. Next base: position 9,577,640 of record OV743333.1, on the reverse strand, counting down.
TCGGAGTCATGCGCGTTTTTAGCAATTAAAATATCACTAGTATAAACGGTGACGAAAAACATCATGAGGAAAACTGCACGCCTGAGAGTTCTCCATAATATTCTCGAAGGCGTGTGAAGTCTGTCAATCCGCAAACGGCCAGCGTGGTGGACTATGGTCGAACCCTTCTCATATTGGGAGGAGACCCGTGTTCTGTAGTGAGCCGGCAATGGGTTGATCGTGATTTTTTTTTTATGGACTGACTATTAGCTGTGCTAACCCTATTGGTTGCGACAGCGTAACCGGACTGTTTGGCGAGCTTCGGAAAGAAGCTCTGCCAGAAGACATTTTGAGCCCTAGGGCTCGAAGAAACTAAGGGAACGTGTGCCTAAGGGCGCCTCCTGTGATGCCGAATCCCGGCTTAGGCGACGTTTAGGATAACGGGGGGGTCGGACGGTGAGTGGTCCGTACGTCTCCGAGGCCGTGGATGGAGCCCACGGATGACGTAAGATAGCGGGGACCTCGTCTTCGCTGAAGACGGTGTGTAGCGTATGATTGTGTGGTAGGTGGTACGAGTATGTTGTCAGTAGTCATCTGATCGTCAGTGTGTGAAGGATATGTTTAGGCCTCCTCTTTGGGAGAGGAGCGCTTAGGTCGGGGGAGTAAAAAGAAGCCGCTACTACGAGAAGGTTGGGGTGTTGGATGGAATTGTTCGTGATGATGACAGGACGGGACCCGACGTCTGTCGGGTCCGCTAGTAACTTGTAAAACTTGGTCCAGTCCATGTGCTGTGGCCGGAAACGTTTCCTAACACCAAGAGTGGAATCGGGAACCCGTTTGTGACGGAGCTGGAGACAGCCGGTCAGCCGTCTCGCTCTGTCGCGCGTGTGTGCGCCGCGCCCCTTCGTGGGACACGGGCGCGCGTGAAAGGAGCGCGCATGTGTGCGCAATACAGGTATCCGTCGCTTGTGTTGCCGCTATGGAGTTTCTACCTGAATCCAGGGTGAAATCAGCATATAGTTTATGCATTTCGCCAGTCTATAGCGACTAGCGACATCTAGTAGACAACATTGCAGTTTCAATGTTATATTCAAAGGTCAATGTTACAATGGGACACATTTTTCATTAGTATTTTAATCAACATCTAGAGGAAACGTCATATTTACAAATTTGAAATGCATATCCGGAAATCGCTGCCTGATTGCTTCGCCATGTAATTAACAATCCACATACTACCGACGCCAAAATTACTTTATGAATTAGCTGGCTAGCGCCATCTAGAAACGTTGCAATTTTACATGAATTTTTATACATAATTTCAGTTTTTTTTTATCTACTAGAAGTTTAGCCCTTGACTGCAATCTCACTCAATATAAGCGATGATGCAGTCTAGGATGGTAGCGGGCTGACCTGTTAGGGGTATAGTAAAAGTTAAAACCATAATCCTAATTGGTTTGGGAACGTTAAATCGCTTGGCGACAGTTTTTTGTCGGTAGGGTGGTAACTAATCACGGTAAACCCTTCCACCAGACCAAGCTCAAGTATGTCGAACCCAGGACTTCCAATTTTATAATGACATCGCACGCGTTGCGCCACGGAGGTCGTTAAATACATAATAATTTGTCTATTATATTATATTTATTTATACAACTTTATATTTACTTAGCAAAACTTATAAAGGATATCTTATTGTCTGGTGGGAGGCTTCGGCCGAGGCTAGTTACCACCCTACAGACAAAGACGTGTCGCCAAGCGATTTAGCGTTCCCGCATGATGTCGCGTAGAAATCGATTAGGAGTATGGACTTACCATACCCCTAACAGGTTAGCCCGCTACCATTTTAGACTACATCATCACCTACCATCAGGTGAGATTGCCGTCAAGGGTTAACTTGTAGTGGTAAAAAAAATACATGATAACAACAAAATGAACAGCATTTGAAGATTTGTAATTTTGCGAACAATTTTATGTGTTGGAAGTCAGACGTGGAAATCAATTATGACTTACGTTTACTCGTTTAATATTTTGTCTAGTTATTTCCTTGGTTAGTATATCATCTAGATTATTTACTAAGCGAGAAACTGCGTATATCTATGTATATAATTGTGTTAGTAACACAGGTATTCTATGGTTGGGTTGTTTCTGTAAAATTTACCTGATTTTAAGTTATATACATATAATATAGTACTCTGTAAATTCCCAGAAACCTACATCATACAATACGATGGATATAGTCCCCAAAACTCTGCATTGTTGGAACAGAAGACCTGTATCCAGCGCTGGACCGTTGGTAATGATAATACAGTAACAAATACATTTTAAAAACTACTAAATACAGCTAAGGTGCCCAGAGTGTTGTTGTTTCTGGCACTATTAATTTAGTAATCGGTATCATAAAAACTGTTTTTATTCCATATTCGTTTGCGGGTAAATACGTGGGGTGCCAGGGCCACATAATGCCGCCACACCGAACTCCCAAAGTCTCCGCAAAACAAAATTCCTGCCCCCAGTACGCGGTCAGCTTTTACCCGTGAAAGTTGTGTGTATGACCCCAGCGTGCCGTGCCAGCATACGTATTTAGTGAGTTTCTAGTGTTTTACAAGTGTTTAGTGTGATTAGGCATCAACTGAGATCTCTTTCCGCCTTTTTTCTGAACGGTAAGTGGTATTCTCTTTGCCTTTAGTGGTTTCCAATTGAATTTCTTTGAAGGCTTTAATTAAATATCGCGGCGTAGCTTCGCTCGTGCTTTAAGCGTTGTCAAAATATAATATAAAGGTTCCTAGAAGGGGAATTTATTTACTTTGTTTACTTTTCTTTTTTTGCTAGGCTCTACCGAAATTTTTCTTTGCCCGAATTCTTTTTTTTTGATTTTCTAGGCTCTACTGAAATGTTTCTTTGCCCAAATGAGTAAATAATTCAAAAATTTTTTTTAATGCTGTCACAATTTTAACTTGCTTTTTTATTGAATAATCAGGTTATTTTTTTTTTGATAATTACCATGCTATGCCTATTAATAGGCACGAACTTAGGTCTTCTCTTCACTAATAAAATTATATTTAAAGGAAATATATAAGAAAAAGAACGAAATAGTTTTCATATTATACCTAGTTAATATTTAATGTTCATTTATTGTTACATATAAATTAATATTTTTTGAGCCAATTCTGTCGACAAATAATTCTAACAGTTCTACGTAATGTTTGTAAACATAATTAAGGTAAGTGAAAATAATATGGATTTATATTTAGTAAGTAAGACTTTATTGAATCAATATGCATAATGAATATTTGAAAATTAATTATCTTTATTATTCTCAGAAAAAAAAACCTGCCAATAACATTAACCTCAATAAATCTTTGAAGATACAAATAGGTAATAACTCATAAAAGTACAAACAGTTTTAGTAAGCAGGTACTCTCTGAGATCTACCTGGGAGGTAGGCAAATTTTAAACCCCTACTTTCATTACACTGTTATACTATAATATAAATTCGACAGTCTATCTGTTTTTTTTTTAGTTTTGTGTTATTCTTTTTTTTTTTTATACACTACAAGTTAGCCCTTGACGGCTATCTCACCTGGTGGTAAGTGATGATGCTGTCTAGGATGGTAGCGGGCTAACCTGTTAGGGGTATGGTAAGCCCAAGCTCCTAATTGGTTTCTACGCGAAATCGTGCCGGAACGCTAAAATCGCTTGGCGACACGTCTTTGTCGGTAGGGTGGTAACTAGCTACGGCCGAAGCCTCCCACCAGACCAGACTCGAGCCGGGAATCGAACCCAGGACCTCCAACTGTATAATGCGACAGCGCACGCACTGCGCCACGGAGGTCGTTTTTATATCGGAAAATCATCTAGTTTTATCGTCATAACGTTTAGCGTATTTTTATAAACTAAAAAAGGTGGAAAAGTCGCTGGCAAAAGCTATTAGGTAAATTCAAATTCAAATAATCTTTATTCAAATAGTCCTTCAAAAGGCGCTTTTGACGCGTCAATAATTTACATACTAGTGATTTGATGGTGATAACTACATTCGTAAACTTAAAACTAAAGCTATGAGGGTTCCAAACTTTACCCGTTTGACTATTACGTTGACTATTTTATCAGAAGTAAAAGTAAACTTGTAGTACCGTTTAGTAGGCTGCACGACATTAGTAACACGTTCAAAGGAAATTGTATTTTATTTTATAACAAATTACCTATTGATATCTTGGAGATGTCTATCAATAAGTTCAAGTTTTTATAAAACGAAAGCTTGTAGAAAAATCATATTACGATATTAAGGATTATGTAAACGATAAAAAAGCTTGGGTGTGAATTTCACTTTTTGGAACTCCATAGCTAATAATAATTTATTATTCACTAGCTGAGATCCGCGGTTTCACCCGCGTAGTTTTCGTTTCCGTGGAAATACCGGCATAAAATATTGTCTACATATAAATTGCAAATTGACTCTTTGAAGTTAGGAACACACCTACATTTCTTAGACAACACTGAGTGATTATGAATTAATATGAACTTTATTAAATAGCAATAAAGTTCAAATTGACTCCACATTTTATTTAGAAAACGTTTATATGGGAAAAAGAAAAGGGCTATTTTTAGGGTTTTCCCGGCAATTATTCGAATTTTTCTCACTTTTTAAACCTTCCCTAGACCTCAACGAACATTTAAAGACCAAGATAAGACAAATTCGTTCAGCCGTTCTCGAGTTTTAGCGAGACCAACGAACAGCAATAGATTTTTATATATATAGATTATGTGAGATCGTGATAACAAAAAAAAACCCCGGACAAGTTTGTTGTGGGCTTCTTCTTAGAGCTGAGCACGATTGGAACCCTCTTAGCTTTAGTTTTAAGTTGGCGAGTGTTGTTATCACCATCACTTCGCGAATAGAAATAAAGGAAAATGTGTTATTTATGAACGCTCCATCATCATCATCATTTCAACCGATAGACGTCCACTGCTCGACACAGGTCTTCTGTTCTTCTTCTTCTTTTAGTGCCATCTCCTACCGGAGGTTGGCAATCATTAAGGCTAATTGGATCTTGTTCACTACCGCCCTAAACAGTGATCTTGAGCTCATATTAAACCACTGGCGAAGGTTCTTAAGCCAGGATGTTCTTCTTTTGCTAGGTCTTCGTTTGCCCTTTATTTTGCCTTGTATTATGAGTTGGAGTAAACCATATTTAGGGTTTCGCATTATGTGGCCCAGATATTCAATTTTTCTCCTTTTCACACTTTTGAGTAACTCAGTAGACTTTCCCATTCTTTGCAACACAGTGGTATTGCGAACATGCTCTCTCCATGATATTCGCAGCATCCGCCTGTACACCCACATCTCGAACGCTTCCAGCTTGTTACTCGTCGCTTGCGTTAGTGTCCAGGCCTCCACCCCGTACAACAGCACGGAGAAAACATAGCAACGCGCTACCCGCATGCGAAGGGATATTTTTAAATTTCGGTTACAGAGTACTCTCTTTAACTTTGTAAATGCGCTTCTTGCCTGTTCAATGCGGCACCGTATTTCCAGACTGTGATCACCGGTTTCATCTATCATGGTTCCTAAATATCGAAATCGTTGGACCCTTCTTGAGGTCTTCTGTAGGGAGTTCCAATGGCCACGGTCTTGGGCAGCTTGTATCCAGCGGCTCCCTGCGACTCGTTTGATGTCGTCTGTCCACCTTGTTGGACGCTTCATAGATGCCTGTAATAGGTTTACATGAATAAATGTAATTTTGAGATTTTGATTTATCTTAAAAAACTGTAAAGGAACTCTACAGTTGTGTGGTACTGAAACATTAAAAACAATATAAATTCAAGCAGACACGAAAGTTATCATGTTCGTCCATTATTCATTCAGTTTGAAACGAATTAATTGTCGACGTTTTTGGCAGACAATTAGCATGTTTCAGCCAAGAAAACTTGTTTGTTCGCGAAATCTATTTTTTACAGTCTCAATAATGCCTGTGCATAATTTTTCTGCTTGTTTAATGTTGTGGAAGGACGTCTGATCATTAAAAACTCTTTATAATCATCATCATCATTATCAACCGATTGACGTCCACTGCTGGACATAGGTCTTTTGTAGGGAGTTCCAATGCTCACGGTCTTGGGCCGCTTGCTTCCAGCGGCTCCCTGCGACTCGTCTGATGTCGTCTGTCCACCTAGTTGGGTCGACCAACGCTACGTTTACCGGTGCGAGGTCGCCATTCCAGCACCTGAGAATTGCGAAGTTGAAGTGGCAATGGGCGGGGCACATAGCTCGGAGAACCGATGGACGTTGGGGTCTTTATAATACATCTCTTCAATACGCTGCTGTCAAAACCATAGAGGATACAAACAGTTAATATATACATACTTGTATATTATATAAAGTTTAGATGAATGAATATCAAAACCCAGTTGTTTTTGAGCTTAATTAAAGTTATGGAAGGGCGTCTGATCAATAAATCTTTTTACATCAAATAGGCTGCTGTCAAAAGCATAGAGGATACAAACAGACAATAAATATTATATTAACTCTTAGTGAAGCATTTTAACAAAAATATATTTAAACCACAAAAATAAATTTTTATACATTTAAATTTGAAGGAAAACATCGTGAGGAAACCTGCACGCCTGAGAGTTCTCCATAATGTTCTCAAAGGCGTGTGAAGTCTGCCAATCCGCACATGGCCAGCGTGGTGGACTATGGACAAACCCTTCTCACATTGAGAGGAGACCCGTGCTCTGTAGTGAGTCGGTAATGGGTTGATCATGATGATGATGATGATATTTAAACCTAGTTTTGTAATGTACACCAATTTATACCCAAGTTATTTTTTATCTTCATTTTCAAATTCAATAGGCTGTGGATCTTCCATGCAAACATACCACAAAATAATGTTACTAAACCAACTTGTCTAAAACATATTGTATTAATTGCTCTGTCAAGATAATCACGAGTTATTTGACTTATTAAAATACTAATTGGTGATCGTTCGCGTCGTAAAGAATTACAAAAAAAAAAAACATTGCGGGAACTGTATTTTCTATATATCTCCGCATATAAAATTAAACGTGATTTCTTAACAATATATCTACTGCCTAATTTTGGCATGCCTAATATTGGTTGCCACAGCGTAACCGGGCTGTTTGGCAAGCTTTGGAAAGAAGCTCTGCCAGAAGAAATTTTGAGCCCTAGGGCTCAAAGAAACTAAGGGAACGTCTGCCTAAGGGCGCCTCCTTTGAGGCCGAACTTCGGCTTAGGCGACGTTTGGTATAAAGGGGGGAACGGACGGTGAGTGGTCCGTACGTCTCCGAGGCCGTGGATGGAGCCCACGTACGGATGACGTAAGATAGCGGGGACCTCGTCTTCGCCGGCGAAGACGGTGTGTAGCGCATGATTGTGTGGTAGGGTGTACGAGTATGTTGTCAGTAGTCATCTGATCGTCAGGGTCGTGAAGGATGTGTTTAGGTCTCCTCTTTCGGAAAGGAGCGCTTAGGTCGGGGGAGATTTTGGCATGGTAACTGTATCAGACTAGCAGAGTGTCTGTCGATTTTTGGATATCGGGATGTAACAAAATTTGTAATGCACGAAAAAATACAATTAAAAGCCGAATGAAATCTCTCCTCGAGTGTCATGCGGGCGGAACGGGTCGAGTGGTTCATATTTCGAGGGCTAAATTCAACAAGCGTCTAATTACTGAAAGGAGGTTCGAGATTTATTAATGGAGAATGGGAGCACTCTTTCGTATCTACACTACACGGATTTAATAAGGACCTGAAATAAAGTATTTAAATGTATTCTAATTACAGGTGGTCCTAGTATTTTTCGTTTATCATTTTATCACTGACTAGCTGTGACCCGCGGTTTCACCCGCGTAGTTCCCGTTTCCGTGGAAATGCCGGGATAAAATAAATTGCAAATTGACTCTTTGAAGTTAGGAACACACCTACATTTCTTAGACAACAGCGAGTGATTATAATTTAACATGAACTTTATTGAATATCAATAAAGTTTAAATTGACTCTACATTTTATTTAAAAAACGTTTATATGGAAAAAAGAAAAGGGCTGTTTTTAGGGTTTTCCCGGCAATTATTCGAATTTTTCTCACTTTTTAAACCTTCCCTAGACCTCCACAAACATTTCAAGACCAAGATAAGTTAAATCCGTTCTGCCGTTCTCGAGTTTTAGCGAGACTAACGAACAGCAATTGATTTTTATTCACTTATAATTATGGAAATTTTTAAGCAATTAAAACATCACTCGCTTCAACGGTGAAGGAAAACATCGCGAGTAAACCTGCACGCCTGAGAGTTCTCCGTAATGTTCTCAAAGGCGTGTGAAGTCTGCCAATCCGCACACGGCCAGCGTGGTGGACTATGGCCGAACCCTTCTCATATTGAGAGGAGACCCGCGCTCTGTAGTGAGCCGGCAAGGGGTTGATCGTGACGATGATGTAAATAAGCATATTTTGTATTCATTTCATTTACAGAGAAACGCAGTTGAACCCTTGTTTCACTATTTCCAAGAAGAATGTAATATTATTTTTTGTATAAGTTAATAGCCGATGCCCGCGACTTGTTCCGCGTAGATTAGGGGATTTTAAAAACTCCTATGGCATAAGCCACGTTTGTAATTGAAGATTATTATCTCACGTCTCATTCTTGTTCCCGTGTCTGTATTCGCGCCTTTTCCCAAGATATAAGTCGTATTTCGAGGAAGTTTTCTACAGCAATCTGAAGCTATAGTTATTCCTCGGCGTGAAATTCAGTGTTTCACAAATCCTGATCCTTGATTTTTGCGGAAAAAAAAGTAGCCAATTATCTATTCGTATTATGATATTTAGCTATTCCTTGAATATTTTTTACCCAAATGTATCTTCGAGCGTGCTATGGAAAGAGCCATGCTTGGAATCTCTATGAGAGATAAAGTCCTTAACGAGCTGATTCGGCAAAAAACAAAGGTAACCGACATAGCTCGAAGGGCTTGCACGCTGAAGTGGCAGTGGGCTGGTCACGTTTGTCGGAGAACCGACGGACGTTGGAGTCAGAAGGTCCTCGAGTGGAGACCACGTCTCGGCAAACGCTGTTTGAACTGTCCTCCGGCTAGGTGGAGCGATGACCTCCGAAAAGTGGCAGGCATCGACTGGATGCAAAAGGCCGGAGACAGGATGAGTTGGCGCTGCTTCAAAGAGGCCTGTGTCCAGCAGTGGATTAATGTTGGCTGATGATGATGATCATGATTAAACGAACGCTTACGCTGATGCTTTGACTGTAAAATTTTCACAAAAAAAAAAACATATATCCTTTGTCCATCTCCTGGTTCTGAGCTATCTCCCCACCGATTTTCAATCAAATCGGTTCAGCCGTTGTTGAGTTATAATCAGTATAACTAAAACAACTTTCTTTTATATACGAGTATATAGATTGGTCAAAGTACACCGTCCGATCCCCCCGTTATCCCAAACGTCGCCTAAGCCGAGGTTCGGCCTCACAGGAGGCGCTCTTAGGCAGACGTTCCCTTAATTTCTTCGAGCCCTAGGTCTCAATTTTTTTTCTGGCAGAGCTTCTTTCCGAAGCTAGCCAAACAGCCCGGTTACGCTGTGGCAACCAATAGGGTTAGCACAGCTAATAGTCAGTCCGAAAAAAAAATCACGATCAACCCATTGCCGGCTCACTACAGAGAACGGGTCTCCTCTCAATACGAGAAGGGTTCGGCCATAGTCCGCCACGCTGGCCGTGTGCGGATTGGCAGACTTCACACGCCTTTGAGAACATTGTGGAGAACACTCAGGCGTGCAGATTTCCTCGCGATGTTTTCCTTCACCGTTTATACTAGTGATATTTTAATTGCTAAAAACGCGCATGACTCCGAAAGTTAGAGCCCCCGACCTCTCATTAGGAGGCGGTCGTCCTAACCACTAGGCTATCACAGCTTTTTTATTTGTCCCTGTACACACGTCATTAATTCAAATTTGTTTTTGAACTAGCTGACGCCTGCGACTTCGTCTGCGTTGAGTAAGTGTGTGTGAAAGTGTGTTTGTTTGTCTTCCAGTTTCTTCGAGTCCTAGGGCTCAAATTTCTTCTAGCAGAGCTACTCTCCGAAGCTCCCCAAACAGCCCGGTTACGCTGTCGCAACCAATAGGGCTAGCACAGCTAATAGACAGTCCGAAAAAAAAAATGGTCATAGTTGTGAACTGTCACACGCGTAATTAGACAAAAATATTAGAAACCCACCAAGTCGCGAAATGGGATTATATTTATTTGTTATGTCGAATCCTATTAGTTGATTATTACTTATCTTCAAGGACGAACCGTGATTTTTAGGGTTCCGTACCTTTCCATCATAGAACCTGGATTAACTGTCAGTATCATAAGAATTATGAAGTTCTCTAATAAAAAGTCAACGGATTCAAAAGGAATAAATCTATAATATAATAAAACTGTAACAGGACGAATTCTGTACATTAAATATATTTTGAACATTGTAATTGGAGGATGCTTCACTATCGATACTGAGCCCAAAGCATTTTTTTTTGTCTGTCTGTATCTTGGATGGATTTGAATGAAATTTGGTATAGGAGTAGCTGATACTCCGGTTCAACATATAGGATAGTTTTTATCCCGGAATTCAGCACGGTGCCCTCGGGAGTGGGGATAAAAGTCAAAATGTGTATTTAGTTGTAATTCATTAACGGGTACTCCGATTTCATTCATTCTTTTTTTGTTAGAAAGGAGATACTTTAATGTTCATCCTGTAATTATTTCAAGGTCGTCGGTTTAGTAATCCACTGCTTCGTGATTGGAAGACAAACAAACACACTTTCGCACACACTAACTCAACGCAGACGAAGTCGCGGACATCAGCTCGTTAATACTAAAAATAAGTGTAAATCAACGTGTAAATTTATCAATTATGTTCGACATAATAAATCCTTTTTGATTTATTATGTCGAAAATAATTCATAAATTAAATTAAAGTAAGATAAATCTAATTTTAATATCAAAACAATCTCTTATAACAGGTTTTATGTATAATGAAATGTTTAAATTAAATAATTAGCTGGAGTGCATACCTGCATGTGGCACGCGGCTCAGACTATGCTAAAAAGTACTACGTTATGACTCTTAGTTAACATAGAAGAAACCAGCGGGAAAAGTTAGTGATTTTAATAACAGTATTATTATTTATAGTATAGCTGCAGATAATTCTTCATTTGCATTTTATTGTATGTATATCTGTATTCATATTAACATATAACGAGGTTATACGTCTTTGGTAAAAAAAAAAACAAGTATATTTTATCTCGTATTTACATTCCCACGGATTTTTTATCTGTTTACAAACAAGATAAGGAACGCGCGAAAATTTGATGACATTCCTTGATTTTCAACCGAAATTTAATGATTATCAGTATTATTATTATAGGATTATCAGTAATTCAAAATGTATATATGTATTTATAAGAAACTTGCATTATTTCGGAATAGTTATGCCGTGTTTTATATAGTAGTATAAATAAATAACTTAGTAAAATAACCAGTATGAAATATATTTTCTTTTTTTTTAAACTTTATTACACAATAAAACAATGGCGAACTTAGTTATATATATATTATTAATGTTTTTATTTGGTTTCTGGAAACCCATGGCGCCTTGTATCTTTTATTTAGGCTCAATAAACGAAATTTTATTTCATTTTTTGTTTATTTTTTGAATCCATGAAAGGTATAGAAAGGTAATATTTAAAAAAGTACGTTAAAAACAAAAAAAAAACTTGAGAGGTGTCAAGGGACACCCGGATGGAACGAAGTTCCTTTCGATTAATAAGTGAAGGAATTGTAATAAAAATTTATTTTATTTAAGATATAATAATATTTTTTTTATTATTAACAAATATAATGTTATATAAACTTAATCAGTAGGCTCAATTTTGTACTCCATCAGCAAAATCCGGAACTTGTGCAGAAACACTGTCAGGATTCATAATTATTATTATTTTTTATTATTTATTATTTACAAAAAACCTGTATACACTCAACAAAATTGCTTTCTATAAGAGAGAGAGAGACAGACAGGAAAAAATGCGACGCCGCACAGCTTACAATAACAAAAAGTGTCGTGACAACTTTTCGTAAGAATTTTTTCCGTCTAGCCCCCTTTCACAACGCGCGATAAGGAACTTCGTTCCAAAATTACATATAACTAATCTGATGATTTGGGATTAGAACGTTAAGATCTATAAAATCTAGATAAGCTATCTAGATAGGCTTTTAACCCTCAACCCCAATACGTACTTTTCTAAATGGACGCCCGCAAAAATAAGCCAGATATATAATATTGTTTTAGTTTTTTTTTTAAAAGATTTTTAAAAACAAACTAAGTTTTTCGTACTGTTGAATTGTTCATAATTTCCTGACGGATTCGAGACAAAAACGAAATATCTAAGAAGAAAATGTAAACAGCATTGTATGGATCTAAACGAGATTTTCAGTCTAGATCTTATTTCCCGTCTAGACTTTCGCGGTGGTGGAAATTACCTTATCATGAATAAATTTTGTATTCCAATAACCGAAATAACACTTCAAAATCCACTATACATTTATAGTGGATGATTAAAGTAATGTTTTGTTTTCGAGTTTAATTTCGCAATAATGGAATCGGTAAAAAAAGGTATTAGTATTATTATTTTTTTCAGTAAAGATCAAGATAAATGAAAGGACAGGTTTCTTTGGTGAAAATTTAAAGACTTGTGAAAATAATATATTACATATTTAATTACAAATATGAATGTACACAATTCGTTTGCAATAAAGTTTATCTATTTACCTAAAACCGTCATATGGTTAGCAATTTGACGTTTTCACTCAATTTTTTTTGTATTTTTCCCTTTCAGGAAAGGCAAAGGTCAGCGACCATACAGCCTAGCATGGTAAAAAATATCGCTTACATTTTTGTAGGGTCACGTTTTTTTCTTTTTTTTTTTTAATAAATTTATTTCCAAGCCCTGGATTCATGTTCTCTACGACCTTTTTTTAAATACACGAAATTGTACCAAAATATAACTATTGCTAATAAAATTACAATTAACTTTTTTTTAATTGGCTGGTAGGTATTGAGAGTTAATTGAAAGGTAAACTCTCTTGCCGGTTCGATTGTATTCACCACAAGACTATCGGGTCAGTTAAAACTTTATTACTTCCAATAAAAATAGTATTTTCCTTTACTTAAACATAAACAACTGTGAATTTAAATTAAACTCCATTAGGCACCACCTACACCCTGTGTACATACCAGTACAGTATAGTCGCAGAGCTAGTGGTAAATTTTGAAGAGGTATTTCTACATACACAGACGTATATTGCTTTGTCGTTGTCTGGTTAGGTTATCATCATCATCATGATCAACCCATTACCGGCTCACTACAGAGCACGGGTCTCCTTTCAATATGAGAAGGGTTCGGCCATAGTCCACCACGCTGGCCATGTGCGGATTGGCAGCCTTTGAGAACATTACGGAGAACTCTCAGGCGTGCAGGTTTCCTCACGATGTTTTCCTTCACCGTTGAAGCAAGTGATATTTTTTTTTAAACGCACATGACTCCAAAAAGTTAGAGGTGCGTGCCCGGATTCGAACCGCCGACCTCTGATTTGGAGGCTGACGCCGTAACCACTAGGCCATCACCGCTTCTATAGAAACAATATAGCGTATAAAAGCTTTCTAATATTTCACCCCCGTTAGCTAATACCTTTTTTACCTATTCCATTATTGCGAAGAACAAAACATCGCTTCAATAATCCACGATTTGTAGATTTTCTTGATTTTTCTCTTAAATTTTGCTGATTAGTTTTTATTTAAGTACAGGAAAGTATTTAGGAAATTCAGTATTTTAGAAAATAATAAATTACGTAAAATAAAAAAAAATCGTAATTCAAATTACCAACTAAAATAACAAAATATGTCTCTTTATTTTTGTTTGACAACATAAAATTACATAGAAATAGAAATAATTAAAGAGGGAGAAAGAGAAAGGTATTATACACTACTCGCTTGTGTATACGACTGTCGCGCCTGCGCACGTCTCATTTAACGGTTTTATTCCGCGGACTTTTTCTTACGGTTTTTACTATCACATTTTTTTCAGTTCGGTCGCGCAGCAAAATCCCTATCTCCTCCAAGCCTGCCGTAGGGAACTTCGTTCCAAAAATGTCTCGTGAAAACCTGCCACTGTCTCTCGCACACAGTCTGCGTTTGAGCGAGCACCTTAATCGATAATTTATGTAGATTGAATGCGCATCACTATTTGAGTAGGTTATCTCCCCGCTGCAGCGGCGGCGCGTAGTGATGCGATGGCATCTTTATCGATAGCGCGCTGTCATAGCGGGTGATTGATTGTTGTGTACGTTTTAAATATGTCACAGCCGTCGCTGGAGTTCGACCTCTTTAGGGAGGAATTTCAAAAAACTCCATTTTGGAAACAAAATAACATCTAGTACTTATCTGATTTGCAATAAAAAATATATAATCTTGTGTGTATGTCTATAGTTCATTTATTTATGTATATATATAGATTTATTTATTTATGTATGAAAGCGGTGATAGCCCAGTGATTAGGGCGTCAGCCTCCTAATCAGAGGTCGGCGGTTCGAATCCGGGCACGCACCTCTAACTTTTCGGAGTTATGTGCGTTTTTAAAACAATTTAAAATATCACTTGCTTCAACGGTGAAGGAAAACATCGTGAGGAAACCTGCACGCCTGAGAGTTCTCCGTAATGTTCTCAAAGGCGTGTGAAGTCTGCCAATCCGCACACGGCCAGCGTGGTGGACTATGACCAAACCCTTCTCATATTGAGAAGAGACCCGTGCTCTGTAGTGAGCCGGTAATGGGTTGATCATGATGATGATGAAATAATAATTATTAATATATATCCGTACAAAATTTTGGTCATATTGTTATAGTAGTTTTCGCGTGAAAGCGTAACAAACATACATACATAAACATTTTTGAACAAGTTTTAAGGTCTCAGCACACCTTACTTCGTTTTATTCAAGATTCCGCACGTAATAAAAGAAAAGTATGAATTCAGCAAACATTTCAACTCTAGCTATTACGGTTCATGAGAAACAGCCCGCTGACAGATGGACAGCGGAGTGTTAGTAATTTGGAGGTCCTGGGTTCGATTCCCGGCTCAAGTTTGGTCTGGTGGGAAGCTTCGGCATTGACTAGTTACCACCCTACCGACAAAGACGTGTCGCCAAGCGATTTAGTTCGTTCTACACGATGTCGCGTACAAACCAATTAGGAGTGTGGGTTTACCATACCCCTAACAGGTTAGCCCGCTACCATCTTAGACTGCATCATCACTTGCCATCAGGTGAGATTGCCGTCAAGGGCTAACTTCTAGTGGCTTAAAAAAAGCGAATAAAAACTAATCTCTATGAGCTATGTAGGTAGAAAGCATATTAATACAAATTACACAAGGCTAAATAAATGGTAAACTCCTTGAAACAATAACATAAAATCTCGGTTTATATTTGACAGAATTTAACACAGATCGTCATGATCAACTCATTACCGGCTCACTACAGAGCACGGGTCTCCTATCAATATGAGAAGGGTTCGGCCATAGTCCACCACGCTGGCCGTGTGCGGATTGGCAGACTTCACACGCCTTTGAGAACATTACGGAGAACTCTCAGGCGTGCAGGTTTCCTCACGATGTTTTCCTTCACCATGGAAGCTATTGTTAATTTAATTGCTTAAAATCGTACTTAAGTTCGAAAAGTTAGAGGTGCTTGCTCGGGTTGAACCCCCGACCTCTGATTACGAGGCGGACGTCCTAACCACTAGGCTATCACAGCTTCACACAAATCACCTAAAGTCGTATTAATTTACGAACGTACCTTAAGAAGCTTGTTTTAATAAAACCCTATAATTACCCTTCATTAGTTGGTTAACCTTGGCCCAGTTTACGTGTTAAAACTCCATTTGTAATTTAGTAACGTCAAAAATTGGTCCCCGCTAACATTCGATTTGAAGACATTTTTTTTTTTTTTTTATCCACTACAAGTTAGCCCTTGACGGCAATCTCACCTGATGGTAAGTGATGATGCGGTCTAAGATGGTAGCGGGCTAACCTGTTAGGGGTATGGTAAAGCCATACTCCTAATTGGTTTCTACATGACATCGTGCCGGAACGCTAAATCGCTTGCCGACACGTCTTTGTCGGTAGGGTGGTAACTAGCCACGGTAAAGCCTCCCACCAGAGCAGACTTGAGCCGGGAATCGAACCCGGGACCTCCAACTTTATAATGCAACAGCGCGCGCGCTGCGCCACGGAGGTCGTCAGATTTCTCACAATAACACTACATAGTTTGACGACCTCCGTGGCGTAGTGCGTGTTCTGTCGCATTATAAAGTTGGAGGTCCTGGGTTCGATTTCCGGCTCGTGTCTGGTCTGGTTCGAGCCTGGCTTCAGCTGTACCTAGTTACCACCCTAACAACCAAGACATGTCGCCAAGCGATTTAGCGTTTTGTAAACATTTTTTCTTGCCTTCCTAGTTGTTTGTTCATTGTATCTTAGTAACAAGCTTTTGTGACCGTTAGAGATGATCGAGTGGGCACACAATATCGACATAAAAGTGTGATATCGATAGCAGCCCCTCACTAGTGCGGGTTATCTGTGCACGCAGTTGTTTGCAAATCCAGCACTAATTGTCCAGTTACATCTGCATTTCATTAATCAATGTTGCAGCGATAATATCGTCTACAGAATTTGAATACCACATAATTATGTAATATAAGTAATATTACAATCAACCTGTTCAAAAAATCAGCTTTATTTCGGACTGTCTATTAGCTGTGTTATAGAACGTAAGCTTGTAGAAAAGTCCTACTATAGTGTGAAGGATTACGTAAATGATAAACAAGCATGGGTGTGAAATATTGCTCTAATAAAATAGCTCTTAATATAATTTTAAGTGGCATGTGAGATGGTGATAACAAAAAGAAAATTTACCTGGCTAAGTTTGTTGTGGGCTTCTTCTTAGACCGGGGCGCGTTTGGTACCCTCATAGCTTTAGTTTTAAGTTTACGAATGTAGTTATCACCATCAAATCACTACTTTGTAAATTATTGACGCGTCAAAAGCGCCTTTTAAAGGACTATTTGAATAAAGATTATTTGAATTTGAATTTGAGTTTGTGCCTATTGGTTGCCACAGCGTAACCGGGCTGTTTGGCGGGCTGGTGTCGAGAGCCTAGATTTCGAATTGAATATTTATTTGAGCTTTGGCAAATATTCAACGCTTTCTGTGATTCAACTATTCTTGTATTTCGTACCGAGAGTCATCTAACATTCCTTTCTCGCCATTTTGAAACGGAATGCAGTAGGCTTCGAAGCAATAATGCATGCAAAAATTCAAGAAAACAATGCACTGTAACGCACTGAACATCAGAAGTAAAAGTAAACTTGTAGTACCGTTTAGTACACAGAAGCGGTGATAGCCCAATGGTTAGGGCGTCAGCCTCCTAATCAGAGGTCGGCGGTTCGAATCCAGGCACGCACCTCTAACTTTTCGGAGTTATGTGCGTTTTTAAACAATTAGAAATATCACTTGCTTCAACGGTGAAGGAAAACATCGTAAGGAAACCTGCACGCCTGAGATTTTTCCATAATGTTCTCAAAGGCGTGTGAAGTCTGCCAATCCGCACACGGCCAGCGTGGTGGACTATGGCCGAACCCTTCTCATATTGAGAGGAGACCCGTGCTCTGTAGTGAGCCGGTAATGGGTTGATCATGATGATGACTGTTTAGTAGGCTACACGAAATTAGTGACTTAATGAAAGGAAATTGTATTTTATTTTATAATAAATTACCTATTAATATCTTGGAGATGTCTATCAATAAGTTCAAAGTTATTAAGGATTGTACAAACGATAAAAAGCTTGACTGTGAATTGCTCTAACTCCACAGCTAATTATAATTCATTATTGATAACAAATAAAAACCCGGCTAAGTTTGTTGCGGGCTTCTTAGAGCTGGGCGCGATTGAAAACCTCTTAGCTTTAGTTTTAAGTTGGTGAGTGTAGTTATCACCATCACTTATAGAAATAAGGAAAAATGTGATATATATGAACGCTTCATAGATGCCTGTGATAGGTTTATATGAATAAAGCTATTTTGAATTTGAAATTTTGAATTGTAGAATTCCAGGGTAGCATTGGTATAAATTCCTCCGTGGCGCAGTACGTGCACTGTCACAATATAAAGTTGGAGGTCCTGGGTTCGATTCCCGGCTCGAGTCCGTTCTGGGGGGAGTCTTTACCGTTGCTAGTTACCACCCAACCGACAAAGACGTGTCACTATGCGATTTAGCGTTCCGGCACGATGTCGCGTGGAAACCAATTAGGAGTGTGGATTTACCATACTCCTAAAAGGTAAGCCCGCTACCATCATCCCTTACCACCAGGTGAGATAGCCGTCAAGGACTAACTTTGTATAAAAAAAAAACACTTGGAATTTTCATAATTGCCTAGGGTTTAGTAAACACTTTGTATAAATTAGTAATTATTCCGGACACCCCGCAGAGTGGCTGGATCATTAACTGGGTCATTAATGGCAGTAAAAAATACTTTACAACCCATTAATGAGTGAAATTAAAACCGGGGGAAATAAACCTGAGTTTTATTTTCAATAATCATTTAATTATCCCTGTGTAATATATTGCTTTTAAACTTTCTAGCTATTTGCGTTTTTCAAATAAAATATCACTCGCTTCAACGGTGAAGGAAAATATCGTGAGACTGAATCATCACTTACCATCAGGTGAGATTGCTGTCAAGGGCTAACGTATACATTGATAGTGTATAAAAACTTTTTATTTTATACACTACAAGTTCACCCTTGACGGCATCACTCCTGATGGTAAGTGTGACGTATGTAGGTTTTATATATTTTATATATCTCTTGTTTTGTGATGTCAGTTATGTCAGTCCGGTGGTTAATATAGTTTTACAATGAAGCCAACGTCTCATTAAGAAATCCCTAATCCTCGTATTCCCGCGGGACTGAACATCACAGTAAGTGATGATGCGAAAGATGGTATCGGGCTAATCTGTTAATATATACTCTTAATTGGTTTCTACGCGACATCGTGCCGGAACGCGAAATCGCTTGGCGACACGTCTTTGTCGGTAGGGTGGTGACTAGCCACGGCAGAAGTGTCCCACAAGACCAGATTCGAGCCGGGAATCGAACCTAGGACCAAACCACCACGATCGAACCAGGGGTTATGTTTGTTTCTAAGCAATTAAAATATCACTTGCTTCAACGGTGAAGGAAAACATCGTGAGGAAACCTGCACGCCTGAGAGTTCTCTATAATGTTTTTAAAGGCGTGTGAAGTCTGCCAATCCGCACACGGCCAGCGTGGTGGACTATGGCCGAACTCTTCTCATATTAAGAGGAGACCCGCGCTCTGTAGTGAGCCGGTAATGGGTAGATCGTGATGTTTTTTCGAACTGACTATTAGCTGTGCTAACCCTATTTGTTGAAACAGCGTAACCGGGCTGTTTGTCAAGATTCTGAGGGAAAGCTCTGCCAGAAGAAATTTTGAGCCCTAGGGCTCGAAGAAACTAGAGGAACGTCTACTTGGAGAATTCTCAGGCGTGCGCTTGAGAGTTCTCCATAATGTTCTCATATTGAGAGGAGACCCGTGCTTTGTAGTGAGCCGGCAATGGGTTGATGATGATGATGATGATGAACTTCTGTTGTACACAACATAACAGTAGATTGGAATATAAAAAATATTAAAAAAAATAATTGTAGGCACTCAAAGTACGCCTGACACTGCCGCCTGACACTTGCTACCTGTCAAACTCTCCCCCCAATTACTTCCAAAAACATCTCAAAAGCCATCCAACTGTGAGCGCGTCAAAAATAAAGCTTTATTGGCTTTATTTTGTCGTAAAGATGGTGGAACCAATTATTTTGTCACGTCACTTTACTGTCACGTAGTGAGGTGCGCTGGCGAAGCATCGATATCGGCATGCCGGTGTACGTTGGCGATTTAATTCTGTAAAATTTGACACCACGTCGCAAACAGGTGATTCTGTTTATTCTTACAACATATTATGTATTCTACGCTAGTGAGTTAGATAAATACATTCTATAAAATTACCATACATATACACATATAAAAGTACTATAGATATATATTGACGACCTCCGTGGCGCAGTGCGTGCGCTGTTGCAATTTAAAGCTGGAGGTCCTGGGTTCGATTCCTGGCTCGAGTCTGGTCTGGTGGGAGGCTTCGGTCGTGGCTAGTTACCACCCTACCGACAAAGACGTGTCGCCAAGCGATTTTGCGTTCCGGCACGATGTCGTGTGGAAATCAATTAGGAGTATGGGTTTATCATACCCCTAACATGTTGGCCCGCTATCATCTTAGACTGCATCATCACTTGCCATCAGGTGAGATGCAGTCAAGGGCTAACTTGTTACGTATAAATTGGCAGACTTAACACGCCTTTGAGAACTCTTAGGCATGCAGGTTTCCTCGCGATGTTTTCCTTCACCGTTGAAGCAAGTGTTATTTTAATTTCTTAAATATTAATCCTTAATTATTACCCTCTCTCATTGTCACTTTATACTATTTAAACACCATCTTATATGAGCTAAAATTCATATCCAAGCTTGTTTTTCATTTATATTTATCAAAAAGACTGGGTCGATATTAACACATCAGCTATAGATCATAATATTCATAGACAGCGATTATTGAAAACATTATCCTTCCTGTAGTTATAATTTCATCGATATATTGTTGTCAGTAGCAACACTAGCGAAGCAAATATTGCTGTATTATCGATCGTCGTAAACTGCGCGCGTTAACACTAAAACTAACTCCAATATCAGTTTTGGTAGAATGCAAATGTTTTAAAAGCTTTTATTTTAAGGTATTATTTTATTATATCGATATCGATCCATTTATCTCTTATGCAGCACTTTTTCGTAGGTAACTGAATTTCTGTTGTACTTTCTAATCTCTTTTCGATTACTGTGCATTTAGAAATATGTTAAGATGATATAAATACCCTTATAATTTTTTTTATACTTTATAAGTAAGCCCTTGACGGCATCTCACCTGATGGTAAGTGATGATGCGGTCTAAGATGGTAACGGACTAACCTGTTAGGGGTATGGTAAACCCACACTCCTATTAAAAAACACACTTCTTCAGTATCTAGTCTTATTTATTTACAGGATGGTAAATACCTTATTGATAAAGAATACAACTCTTCAATATCTATACTTGTTATGTATAACATTTTACACACCTTTGTACAACCAGAACCTTGGAGACCACTTTTCGGTACCAACACTAAACACGAACTAATCAACAATGACCAACGACTAACTAACTTATAAAGGGCCGATTCGAACGTCATGTTTTCCGTTTTGCCTCATTCAAATCCGGTATCTTAAGAAAACAGTCAATTGAGATACTTTTCATTAAAATAGTCAAAAGTAAACCTAAATCATTTATGTGAAATCACATACTCCAATTATATATTCTCATTTAATGATTAAGATATTCTATTTATGCAAATTCAAAGATACGGAGTAGAAACGTGGACACTCACGGTAGGCCTTGTCCACAAGTTCAAAATCGCTCAGCGTGCTATGGAAAGGGCTATGCTGGGCGTTTCTCTGAGGGATAGAATCCGTAACGAGGACATTAGTAGGAGAACGAAAGTAACCGACATAGCCCAACGGATTAGCAAGCTGTGGCAGTGGGCGGGTCATATCTGTCGTAGAACCGACGGCCGTTGGGGCAGACGTGTTCTGGAGTGGAGACCGCGTACCGGTAAGTGCAGCGTAGGACGACCACCTGCTCGCTGGACCGACGACCTGAAAAGGATCGCTGGTGGCGGGTGGATGAGGAAGGCGGAGGACCGTGTGTGGTGGCGCGCTCTCGGAAAGGCCTATGTCCAGCAGTGGATGTCTATAAGCTGATTGATTGATTGATTGAAATTCAAACACACTAAAATGTAAAACATTTGGAAATCATGACACTCCTAATTGGTTTAATCTTCAGTTAATAGTCTGCGTATCATTGACTTGGACCTAGGGTAGTTAACTGACTGCTTCCAGGGGATTTGTGACAACCGAAAACAACTTGAACGAAGCCGGGGAAAACCAGTTAGTCTTCCAGCTTTGTCACTTCTTTGTGTAATGCAAATAATTTAATACTACCTTGTTAAAGTGTTAAAAGAAACTCGACACGCTAAATCAACGTATCGAGCAAATGTTATAATGTATGTTTATTTTAATGAAATCTTTGTTACCTTTATAATGTTGTCACTGGCATTGCCGTATTTTAATGCTACCTCTGTCAATATATTTATATTTATAAGCTGTGATGAGAGTTCTCCGTAATGTTCTCAAAGGCGTGTGAAGTCTGCCAACCGCACATGGCCAGCGTGGTGGACTATGGCCAAACCCTTCTCATATTGAGAGGAGACCCGTGAGCTGTAGTGAGTCGGCAATGGGTTGATCATGATGATATATTATACACTACAAGTTAGTCCTTGACGGAAATCTCACCTGATGTGAGTGATGATGCAGTCAAGGATGGTAGCGCGCTAACCTGTTAGGGGCTTGGTAAACCCACACTCCTAATTGGTTTCTACGCGACATCGTGTAGAACGCTAAATCGCTTGGCGACACGTCTTTATCGGTAGGGTGGTAACTAGCCACGGTAAAACCTCCTACCTACCAGACCAGACTCGAGCCGAGAATCGAACCCGGGACCTCCAACTTTAAAATTCAACAGCGCACGCACTGCACCACGGAGGTCGTCAAAAGATGCTACTATGATAATATGATCTAACAAGGTTGCTCTTCAATAGTTTTAAATCAGAATGTGAGATGGTAATAACATAAATAATGCTTACCTAAGGCCTTTACTGTATTCGGAGGCTTCGGCCGTGGCAGGTTCCACCTTACCGACAAAGACGTGTTGCCAAGCGGTTTAGCGTTCCGGCACGATGTCGCGTGAAACCCATTAGGCGTATGAGTTTACCATACTCTTCACAGGTTAACCCGCTACCATCTTAGGCTGCATCATCACTTACACCAGGTGAGATTGCCGTTAAGGGATAACTTGTAAAAAGTGAAATTGCCGCCAAACGTATCATCATGATCAACACATTGCCGGCTCAATACAGAGCACGGGTCTCCTCTCAATATGAGAAGGGTTCGGCCATAGTCCACCACGCTGGCCGTGTGCGGATTGGCAGACTTCACACGCCTTTGAGAATACTACGGAGAACTCTCAGGCGTGCAGGTTTTCTCACGATGTTTTCCTACACTGTTGAAGCAAGTGATATTTTAATTACTTAAAAACGCACATAACTCCAAAAAGTTAGAGGTGTGTGCCCGGATTCGAACCGCCGACCTCTGATTAGGAGGCTGACGCCCTAACCACTAGGCTATCCCCGCTTCACTAAGATAGTGGTTTTAAAAAAAAAAAGAAAGAGTTTAATTCGAAGTCGGTCGCAAAATGTCGCAGACACAAAGATTCCGAGCCCCAGTGAACGGCTGAATCATTTGCGACGTAACTCATTCAAGTTTACCAATTGAGTTGACAACGCGAATTAATTTATTGGACCGGGTCGCGGGTTCAATTCCCCGGCCGTGTAAAATTACAATTCCGTTGTTGGTTTGTGAGTTTCGCTCGTGTAATCACGCTGGAATCATTTCAATGCGTTGACGCCGTGATTAATGTTTCAGATCGCGACATGGCCATGTTTTAAACATTAAAAAATATATATAAATATAGCTTTATTCATGTAAACCTATAACATTTAAGATGCGTTCATATATAATATATTTTTCACCATTTTATTCGCGAGGTGATGGTGATAACTGCACTCGCCAACTTAAAACTTAAGCTAAGAGAGTTCAAACCGGGCCCAGCTCTCAGAAGAAGCCCACAACAAACTTAGCCTTATAAAACAAAAGGTTAGTTTACTAGCAATTTAGGCATTATCACTTACTACCAAGTGAAATTGCTGCCAAACGTATCATCATAATCAACCCATTACCGGTTCACTACAGAGCACGGGTCTCCTCTCAACATGAGAAGGGTTCGGCCATAGTCTACCACGCTGGCCGTGTGCGGATTGGCAGACTTCACACGCCTTTGAGAACATTATTATTTAAAACTTGTTCAACTCGAACAAAGTCACGTTTTTCCGCTAGTTTCATTTAATTTAATAGCATTGCTGGATATAATGATATATACTGAAGTATTGTTGTTCATTCTATTAACACAACGTGAGGTTATCTGCAATACAAAGATCGTTCGCCAATTAATCAATGTACGGACGAATTAATTTCAATTTTACTGCAATAACGTCCCAACGCGAGTTGTGGCCCATTAATTATATTGTAATCAGTTGTAAGAGGACAATTGGTACGTAATTGCTCCAGATATTATGTATATTTTTCTTTTATCGATCTTCATACAAGTAATCAAAGTGAAAATTACGTAAAATACTTACACAAATAAAAACATTTGTGAAATGTATTATTGGAACGAAGTTCCTTATCGCACGTTATGAAAGGGGGCTAGGCGGAAAAAATTCTTACGAAAAGTTGTCACGACACTTTTTGTTATTGTAAACTGTGCGGCGTCGCATGTTTCTCTGTCTGTCTCTCTCTCTCTTATAGAAAGCAAGCCAGATTTTTCATTTCTATTTCGCATTGAACAGTGTGGTGTCGCGACGATTTTTTTTGTTGAGTGTATACAGGTTTTTTTGTAAATAATAAAAAATAATAATAATAATGAATCCTGACAGTGTTTCTGCACAAGTTCCGGATATTGCTGATGGAGTACAAAATTGAGCCTACTGATTAAGTTTATATAACATTATATTTGTTAATAATAAAAAAAATATTATTATAACTTAAATAAAATAAAATTTTATTACAATTCCTTCACTAATTAATCGAAAGGAACTTCGTTCCATCCGGGTGTCCCTTGACACCTCTCAAGTTTTTTTTTATTTGTGAAACGTGTATTAATTATTGATTATGTGACATTTTTGTTATCACCAAAAAAAAAACCCCGGCTAAGTTTGTTGTGGGTTTCTTCTTAGAGCTGGACGTGTTTTGAACCCTCGTAGCTTTAGTTTTAAGTTGGTTAAAAAGCTTAAAATGCTCAAAATTGAAGCGGGACACCAATATCGTTTGACGACATGACAGACAAATATTAACTGACGAGTATAGTGTAAGAGACGGCACAGAGTTAACTGATACAAAAATATTTTTTGTTATTTATATATTTTAGTTATGGTGATAACTACACTCGCCAACTTAAAACTAAAGCTAAAAGGGTTTGAATCGCTCCCAGGTCTAAGAAGAAGCTCACAACAAACTAATTCGGTGTTTTTTGTTATCACCATCTCACATAGTCATAACGAATTATAAGTTAGAACAATTCACACCCAAGCTTTTTTATCGTTTATAATCATTAATATCGTAATAAGCTTACGTTTTAGGAATACAAATTCAAATTCAAATAATCAAATAGCCCTTTAAAAGGCACTTTTGACGCGTCAATAATTTACACAGTAGTGATTTAATGGTGATAACTACATTCGTAAACTTAAAACTAAAGCTATGAGGGTTCCAAACGCGCCCCGGTCTAAGAAGAAGCCCACAACAAACTTAGCCAGGTAAATTTTCTTATTGTTATCACCATCTCACATGCCCTTAAAATTATATTAAGAGCTATCTTATTAGAGCAATATTCCACACCCATGCTTGTTTATCATTTACGTAATCCTTTACACTATAGTAGGACTTTTCTACAAGCTTACGTTTTATATAAACTTTGAACTTGTTGAGAGACATCTCCAAGATTTCAATAGGTAATTTGTTATAGAAAAAGAAAAAAAAGAAGAAAAAAAATATTTAGTTATTCATATTCTAGCAGCCCTCTCTCATTGGATGGGGCCGTGACGTGAGATTTGTTTGTCGACTGTCGCTAGCTGAAGGTCGGGTTTATCAGCGTCCAGCTAATATTTGAACACGATATCGATATCTACGAAATTCCGGTGCACAATACATTCTTTCCGACCCGTCACGTCAATGTAGATTGTGTAAGGGTGTTTTCTTGAAAATGTAAATGAAAACCCCACCAGGCGCCTGCACGCTATCAGATAATCATGATCTTTTTTTTATATATATAGCGAGCAAACGAGCAGGCGGGTCACCTGATGATAAGTGATTACCGCCGCCCATGAACATTTGCAGCACCAGAGGAACCGCCAATGCGTTGCTGGCTTTTGAGTAATTTGTTAATACGCCCTTTGAAACAATCCATTGCCAGCTTACTACAAACTTTCGCGTTGACAACATTAGTGAGAAGTTAGACAAATGAGCGGAAATAAGCTAGAGATCAGAAAAGAGAATCTTCAACTACATCATGATCTACCCATTACCGGCTCACTACAGAGCACGGGTCTCCTATCAATATGAGAAGGGTTCGGCCATAGTCCACCACGCTGGCCATGTGCGGATTGGCAGACTTCACACGCCTTTGAGAACTTTATGGAGAACTCTCAGGCAGGTTTCCTCACTTTGTTTTCCTTCACCGTTGAAGCAAGTGATATTTTAATTGCTTAAAAACAAATAACTCCGTAATAGTTAGAGGTACGTGCCCGGATTCGAAACTCCGACCTCTGATTAGGAGGCGCCTATCATCCTATCACAGCTTATCACAATTAAGCCGCAATTGTCGTTCATCGACATTGTTGACTAACATCGGCAAAAAAAATGGAAATAAAAAAACGTTATTAGCGTTAGCGATGTTTCAATCATCAACTTAATAAACTTTTGTACATTCTAAGAAAAGACGATTAATATAAAAAAGCATTGTAAAATTAACCATAAAGCAATACCAAAAATAAAACGAAACGTATAACGAAATATATAATTTTTTATCCTTCTTATAAAAACATTATCTTTAATCTCCAATGTTACCTCAAATTCTCACTTTATCGAGAGTCATTGGTAACCCAACCAATTAAGATAAAGATCACATAAAACCCGCCCACAATTAGTTAGTAAGTCATCGGTATCTATAATTAACAATAAAGGTCCGAGAAAGGTACCTCAGCACACCCCAAAACGATAAATCATAGAAAAATACCTTATGAACGCAAGTTTAGGTATAGGTTAATAGGCAGAGTTATTTTAGGCTTTTAGGCTTTTTTCGATTTTGAGCCCAAAAAAATAGTTTTCTCTTTAAAATTCTAGTATCCCTTTAAAAAATAAAAAACTATGTAAAATTACTAATATTTCTTTGACTGACCATTAATTAACTAAAAAGCATATGTTTAAACTAAGTATAAGTAATGTTTATTTAAAACTCACATACACACACACACGCACACACACACACACGTTCACGCACACACTCACACACACACACACACACGCACACACACACACACGTTCACGCACACACTCACACACACATACACACACACATAATTTAGACACAAGATATATTCAGCATGCAATATTTTCATAATTCTTCTTGTTTTTTTTTTTAACTAATTGTTAAACTTATCTTTAACTTTAAATTAATCTAAACTCAACACATACTGAAATATTTTTATATGTTAAAGTGCTCTTGATATGTAACTTTTAATTTATTCAATGTTTGGGAAGGCACTGGCCCCTAAGATACGGGTTTTCCTAGTTTAGGGGTCAGGATTCCATTGTATTGTGCTGTACTGAGTTTTATAAATAAAGATTATTATTATTATTATTATTATTAAAACCTTTATATTAAGGTCAAGTGCTTATTTACAGCGTAAATCTTGGACTTCAGAATTGGGTCTAAAGCTTTGCTCTTTAACAATTGTTAATCTTCCCACGGGAACTATTTGAGAGATCGGTATAGAAAGTACATGTTCTTTTCCATAGCGTAGGTGACATGCATACAAAATTTCAAAGCTGTCTGCCCGCGGCTTAGCTCGTAAACAATTTTCAATTATTCCTCGGGAACTACTTAAGGAATCGAGATAAAAGGTAGCCCATGTTCTTTTTCATGTCAAAGGCTACATACATGCCAAATTTCATCCAAAACTGTTCAGCCTTCAGAATATAGGATAAAGGATAACTTAACAAACACTGGAACAGTATAGTGTGTTCAGCGATGAGAGGCCAGTGGTTCGCGACGTTAATACTAGTAATTTTCGTCATACTTCTTTATAAAAGACATCATCTTCAGCCTTTTAATTACCACTGCTGGGTCAGGCATCCTAGGAAAGAAGTTTCAAACTTTATACAAACAATAAAAGTGAATACAAATAAAATAACCGTCTAAAAGTATAGGCCTCAAAAATGCCTTGGCGCACTCCCATCCAGTAAATCATATTAAACATACGACTTTAAATTTAAGCCACGAGTAAAAAGGTTAGATCATAAATTAGAGATAAACGCCTTTTTAACTAAGCGTTGACTAATAAATTATGATTTATCAACTTTGATAAAGTACTCTGACCAAAACTGTCGAATGCTTTTGTAGATACGATTTCCAAATTAAAATTGTTGAAATTTCATAAGATTCAACTTGACTGTGGGATTATACTGAGTTAAATATGACTCATGATGCATTATTTAGCTAGCGAGAGTTTAATGTTTATACGCTTTGTCTTAACGTATGTTGACAGCGCATTCTTGGAAACCTGTATGGTGTTATGGTGTATTCAAACAAATTGTATTCAATTCAATTCAAAATAACTTGTCAACTTGTTGTTGTTGAAGTTATCAATACCTTCTAAAAAGCATCCTATAAACATCAATCTATACCTATATATAAAAGCGAAAGGTCACTTACATACTGATTAAACACGAGATCTCAAAAACTATTGTACGTATAAAGCTATAATTTAGCAAGTAGGTAGTTGATAGTTAAGAGATGTCAGCTAAGAAAGGATATTTGGAAATTCCACCCCTAAGAGGGTAAAAGGGGGGTTGGAAGTTTGTATGAATTTTCTTTGTTTTTAGAGTTAGAAACACAAAAATTTGCATTAAGATTAATAATAATAAATAAAAAACATGTACATCAATTTTTTTTAATATTACCTGTTAAGGGTGGTAAAATAGGGGATGATAGTTTTTGCTTATTTTATTATTATGAAGTCTACAAGCTTGAAATTTTGAAAATAGGTTTCTTTTAGGGCGTAAGTATAAGGTTAGAATTTGTTTCATCCAAATCTACCCCGAAGGGGGTCAAAAAGGGGTTTGAAGTTTGTATGAAAGTCCTATCTTTTTTAATTTAGAGATACGATAATCGGCAATTTGACATTTGCCTGTAGCTTACTTTCTGAAGCAAGGCATTGGGCGCACGGGAAACCTCAATCTCAGGGGAAATCAGCAATTCTACGCAGACGAAGTCGCGGGCAACAGCTAGTTTGAATATAATTTTGAGTTTCAGTTTGACCTTACACGATTGTTAACTGAACTGTTTATAGTTAACACAAAAATAACAAAAGATAGCTGTTTTTATATTTGCGCCTCCTGCATTGGAAGCAGCTAAAAAATCACACCAGAACTTATTAGCTAGGCTGAACAGACAAGTTGTATAACCTGAACAGAAATGCCAGAATTCATAGCAGCCCTCCACGCGGCCATTACTATCACGGTTATATTAGTCAATCAATATCTCACCATCATCATCATCATGATCAATCCATTGCCGGCTCACTACAGAGCAAGGGTCTCCTCTCAATATGAGAAGGGTTTGGCCATAGTCCACCACGCTGGCCGTGTGCGGATTGGCAGACTTCACACGCCTTTCAGAACGTTACGGAGAATTCTCAGGCGCGCAGGTTTCTTCACGATGTCTCCCTTCACCATTGCAGCAAGTGTCATTTTAATTGCTTAAAAACGCACATAGCTCCGAAAAGTTATAGGTTCGAAACGCTTAATAGACAGTTAATAGACTCGTATATATAAAAGATAACACGGACATTCCAAAATTAAGCCCTGAAATTTAGTAATGACAGAGCTGCCATCTTTTCCATTTGTTTTTAGTTTAGTTTTCTTATTACTTATTTTCTCTCTCTCTCTCTATCTCAGTCATTAATCAGTAATAATTATTAATGTTTATCTTGGTCTGTATTAATATGTAATATACAATAATTGTTTACTCAAATTCAAATTCAAAATAATCTTTATTCAAATAGTCCTTAAAAGGGCACTTTTGACGCGTCAATAATTTACGTAGTAGTTATTTCATGGTGATAACTATATTCGTAAACTTAAAACTAAAGCTATGAGGGTACAAAGCGCCCCGGTCTAAGAAGGCCCACAACAAACTTAGCCGGGGTTTTTTTTTCGTTATCACCATCTCACATAATGAATAATAAACTATAGTACCTATGGGGATAGAGCAATTCACACCCAAGCTTTTTTATCGTTTATATAATCCTTAATATCGTAATATGATTTTTCTACAAGCTTTCGTTTTATAAAAACTTTGAACTTATTGATAGACATCTCCAAGATATCAATAGGTAATTTATTATAAAATAAAATACAATTTCCTTTGAATGAGTTACTAATTTTGTGCAGCCTACTAAACGGTACTGTTCTTAATGAATAAAAACAATAAATATTATATTAATGCAACAGTATCAGTAATAAAATATAATCTTATTATTTTCACCTGAAAACTAAACTTCAAGTGTTTATTGCTTAAAAAAAGTAGAACATAATTTGTACTCCATCTTTCATTGCAAGAAATAAAAAGGTGTTTCTTTTGTTACAGGTATGTAAGGAGAGATTGAGAGACTTTGGAGAGCAGAGTCATCTAAGTCAACTTTGCAATATATATTAATGATTTTCGATATATATGTGAAATGATACTATATATATAAAACTATTTTTATACTTTTATAACGATACAAATTGGTATAATGAATGAACAAATACACTTTTTTTGTTCAACCCAAAAGAACAGAGAAAATAAAAATTTAAAAATATATTGGTAGTGAAATTGCCGTCAACACTAAATCGCTTGGCGACACGTCTCTGTCGGTAGGGTGGTAACTAGCCACGGCCGAAGCCTCCCATTAGACAAAGAAAACTACTCTTTAAGCTAGCCAGTGCTTAAGAGTGTTTACGACCTAAAGTATTTCATCATCTTTCTAAACACCAAGTCTTTATAGATTTCTGACGAAATGTTGCTATTTCTCCGGAGGCGCTTTTTTTTCGGACTGTCTATTAGTTGTACTAACCCTATTGGTTGCCACAGCGTAACCGGGCTGTTTGGCGAGCTTCGGAAAGAAGCTCTGCCAGAAGACATTTTGAGCCCTAGAGCTCGAAGACGTTAAGGGAACGTCTGGCTAAGGGCGCTTCTTCGGCTTAGGCGACGTTTGGAATAACGGTGAGTGGTCCGTACGTCTCCGAGGCCGCGGATGGAGCCCACGTCTTAGATAGCGGGGACCTCGTCTTCGCCGTGAAGACGATGTGTAGCGTATGATTGTGTGGTAGGTGGTACGAGTATGTTGTCAGTAGTCATCTGATCGTCAGGGTCGTGAAGGATATGTTTAGGTCTCCTCTTTCGGAGTGGAGCGCTTAGGTCGGGGGAGTGTTATAAAGTGCGCGTCACTGGGAACACGGTTTAACGTTCACAATAATGAGTTACTCACGGCGCGTCGTGGGTGTTTGCACAAACGTGCTGTGATAAGGCGAATCGCATCGAAAACGTTATAACATAATTATATCATTTATTTCAACATCTTTATTGCATTGAAGCTGTGATAGCCTAGTGGTTAGAGCGTCAGTCTCCTAATCAGAGGTCGGCGGTTCGAATCTGGGCACGCACCTATAACTTTTCGGAGTTAAGTACGTTTAAAAAAAAAAACCACTTGCTTTAACGATAAAGGAAAACATCGCAAGGAAACCTGCACGCCTGAGAGTTCTTCGTAATGTTCTCAAAGGCGTGTGAAGTCTGCCAATCACCACACGGCCAGCGTGGTGGACTATGGCCGAACCCTCCTCGTATTGAGAAGAGACCCGCGCTCTGTAGTGAGCCGAGAATGGGTTGATCATGATGATTGCATAAAAATGAAAAAACAGAAAAGCTTATTCGTATAATAAGAAAAATATATAATTTTGACAGAAATCTAAATCTTTTTTTTTTTATCTACAAGTTAGCCCTTGACGACGACGGTAATTAAGTAAAAAATCGTAGGAGGTCTCACAATTAACTTCTTTTATTGTGTTTTTTTGCTTTATTCAATTAATTTCTAGAAGTTTACCCCCATTACGGGATTCGGGAACATGCAGTGGCGTGCACAGGTTTACGGAGGCGGGGTATTTGATAGAATATAGAAAAACTTTATACACCTCTTGATGACCTACATTTCTCGCTAGTTGTTAGTAAAAATGGTGTTTTTTTTATCGAATACAGGTTAGCCCTTGACGACAATTTCACCTGATGGTAAGTGATGATGCAGTCTAGGATGGTAGCGGGCTGACCTGTTAGGGTTATGGTAAACCCTCACTCCTAATTGGTTTCTACGCGACACCGTGTAGAACGCTAAATCGCTTTGCGACACGTCTTTGTCGGTAGGGTGGTAACTAGTCACGATAAAGCCTCCCACCAGACTAGACTGGAGCCAGGAATCGAACCCATGACCTCAAACTTGTAATGTGACAGCAAGCGCGCTGTGAAACGAAGGTCAATATCTACATTAAATCTAAACCGTGTTTGGCATGACTCCACCCCAAAAGGAACAAAAATGATGTCTTCATTCCTTTTCGAAGGCGGTGGTGGGTGGAGATTTTCGGACTGTCTATTAGCTGTACTAACCCTATTGGTTGCCACAGCGTAACCGGGCTGTTTGGCGAGCTTCGGAAAGAAGCTCTGCCAGAAGAAATTTTGAGCCCTAGGGCTCGAAGGCTCGAGGCAGAACCTCGGCTTAGGCGACGTTTGGGATAACGGGGGGGTTAGACGGTGAGTGGTCCGTACGTCTCCGAGGCCGTGGATGGAGCCCACGTCCGGATGACGTAAGATAGCGGGGAGCTCGTCTTCGCCGTGAAGACGGTGTGTAGCGTATGATTGTGTGGTAGGTGGTACGACTATGTTCTCAGTAGTCATCTGATCGACAGGATCATGAAGGATATGTTTAGGTCTCCTCTTTCGTTTAGGTTGGGGGAGTAATAAGAAGCCGCAACTACGAGAGGGTTGGGGTGTCGGATTGATTTCTCGAAATAGCTTTTCGGGTGGGTGGAGACATCGCCTTATCTCTTATGGCTGTTTTACGAGGTCCTCTCAGCATTGGGACATAATTGAGTCGACCACACAACTGTGGTAATTAAATTTCAACAATCACATATACATATATTGTTCTGGAATTGGACATATTATGGGAAAGAGGTTTTACCACGGTAAGGGATCTCGACTTGTGGTAGATTAGTTTTAATTTTGACTAGATTTTGATTAGTTAGATTAGTTTTGACGACCTACGTGGCGCAGCGCGTGCGCTGTTTCATTTTAAAGTTGGAGGTCCTGGGTTCGATTCCCGGCTCGGGTCTGATCTGGTCCGGGAGGCTTCGGCCGTGGCTAGTTACCACCCTACCGACAAAGACGTGTCGCCAAGCGATTTAGCGTTCCGGCACGATGACGTGTAGAAACCATTTAGGAGTATGAGTTTACCATACCCCTAACAGGTTAGCCCGCTACCATCTTAGACTGCATCGTCACTTACCATCAGGTGAGATGCAGTCAAGGGCTAACTTGTGGTGAATAAAAAAAATATATTTATTTACTAGTTGACCCGGCAATCTTTGTTTCGCCATATAAATTATTTCTAGGGAATTTCTATTGTAGCAAAAAAACTAACTAACTTATTGTGTGTAAGGATGTGGTATATGAGTGACATGGAGTGCTGTGAACGATGAGGGAATATGAAAATAACATAAATGTTGTTTATGTTCAAACATTTTAGCTTTAAAATACGCTAAGGTAACTTACCACCCTGAAGACAAGACGTGTCGCCGAGCGATTTAGCGTTCCGGCACGATGTCGCGTAGAAACCTACCTAAGCCGAGGTTCGGCTTATAGGAGGCGCCCTTAGGCAGACGTTCCCTTAGTTTCTACGAGCCCTAGGGTTCAAAATGTCTTCTGGCAGAGCTTCTTTCCGACGCTCGCCAAACAGCCCGGTTACGCTGTCGCAACCAATAGGGTTAGCACAGCTAATAGACAGTCCGAAAAAAAAAGTAGAAACCAATTAGGAGTATAAGTTTGCCATAGCCCTAACAGGTTAGCTTGCTTTAGAAATCTTTCGTCTGGTGGGAGGCTTCGGCCGTGGCTAGTTACCACCCTACCGACAAAGACGTGTCCAAGCGATTTAGCGTTCCGGCATGACGTCGCGTAGAAACCAATTAAGAGCCCGCTACCATCATAGACCGCATCATCACTTACCACCAGATGAGATAACCGTCAAGGGCTAACTTATATCGGAATAAAAAACGGACGATGTCGTAGGCATTAACTGGTGTTTAAAATGTGTCTGTTTAAAATGTGACTAGATGCATTAGGATTAAACATTTTTTGTTGTAACACGAGACGTCGCGGTCAGGAATTCGATCCCGGGTGAGGCAAAAAACGGATTAGTCGGGGATTCTTACTCAAATGAACTCGAGATATTTCTGAGCAATTTAAATTCCTATTGAATGCAGTCGGAATGCATTAAATGCTCTTTATATTTATATTAATTTGAGTACCAGTTAGCCCTTGACTGCGATTTCACCTGGTGGTAAGTGATAATACAGTCATCATCATCATGAACAATCCATTACTGGCTCACTACAGAGCACGGGTCTCCTCTCAATATGAGAAGGGTTTGGCCATAGTCCACCACGCTGGCTATGTGCGGATTGGCAGACTTTACACGCCTTTG
Source organism: Lasiommata megera (assembly GCA_928268935.1). Lineage (NCBI taxonomy): Eukaryota > Metazoa > Arthropoda > Insecta > Lepidoptera > Nymphalidae > Lasiommata > Lasiommata megera. Next base: position 9,542,674 of record OV743333.1, on the reverse strand, counting down.
AGAACATTATGGAGAACTCTTAGGCGTGCAGGATTCCTCACGATGTTTTCCTTCACCGTTGAAGCAAGTGATATATAATTTTTTTTTTAAAACGCACATAACTCCGAAAAGTTATAGGTGCGTGCCCGGATTCGAATCGCCGACCTCTGATTAGGAGTCTAACGCCCTAACCACTAGGCTATTACCGCTTCGATAATACAGTGAAAGATAGTAACTAATCTTGCCAGACATCTGATATCTTATACAATTTTATTACAAGTTACCAAATGAAATTTCCGGGATGTCTCTCAATAAGTTCAAAGTTTATATAAAACGTAAGCTTGTAGAAAAGTCCTACTATAGTGTTAAGGATTATGTGAATGATAAACAAGCATGGGTATGAAATATTGCTCTAATAAGATAGCTCTTAACATAATTTAAGTGGTATATGAGATGGTGATAACAACGAGAAAATTTTAAGTTTATTGTGGGCTTCTTTTTAGAGCAGGGCGCGTTTGGTACCCTCAACCCTGTTAAACAAGTATTAGTACAGTAAATAAGTTTCTACAAGATAGGTATTGATTAAGATTGATAGATGGTCAAATCAAATCAAAATAACTTCATGTAAACCTATTACAGGCATCTATGCAGCATTCATATATAATCTACATATATTAAAGCAAAAGGTCACTGACGTACTGACTTACTGATTAAACACGAGATCTCATTAACTATTGTACGTATAAAGCTATAATTTATCAAGTAGGTAGTTGGTAATTAAGAGATGTCAGCTAAGAAAGGATATTTGGAAATTCCACCCCTAAGGTGGTAAAATAAGGTGTTCGAAGTTTGTATGAAAGTCTTACGCTTTTAAAATTTTTAAATGTAAAATAAATAAATGAAGTAGGTAAACTAATGAACTGATCTTAAGGAAATCTAAAATTTGCCTGTAGCTTACTTTCTGAAACAGGGCATTGGCCGCACGGGAAATCAGCAATTCTACGCAGACGAAGTTGCGGGCAAGAGCTAGTATATTTTGCATTATTAATTCGCGAGGTGATAGTGATAACTACACGCGTCTAAGAAGAAACCCACAACAAACTTATCTGGAGTTTTTTGTTATCACCTACTTCCAATCACTCGCTATAAGCAATTAAAATATCACTCGTGAGGAAACCTGCACGCCTGAGAGTTCCCCGTGATGTTCTCAAAGGCGTGTGAAGTCTGCCAATCCGCACACGGCCAGCGTGGTGGACTATGGCCGAACCATTCTCATATTGAGAGGAGACCCGTGCTCTGTAGTGAGCCGGTAATCGGTTGATTATTAGCTATGAGAAATTCTATATCATGGTATATTTGGTATTCAAGTTAATTTATTTGAGCGTCTCAGATTTTAATTCTAACTAAAGTTGGACATGTCACCCGCGTCATATCGTATGGTTTCATTTCGTGAGGTTTCCGAGCTCATTTAAACCCTTTAAGCCCTTTTGAGCTTTTCGCGGTTAACCCTTCGCCCCGTTAACTGAATAATGTTTTGAAACCCGATAATCCTTATTTTAAAGAGTTACCTTTTCTACCCGACGTCATGAGTCAGAAGTTAATTCTAATTTTTTTAACTATGCTTCCATATTGTTAATTATTGTAATAATTAAGATTTTAAACTGCATATTAAAATACCGTATTGTAATATGTCTGTTTTTATTTATTACAAAGTAAGTTTATTACGTAATATGAAAGCATAAAGCGCCATATTTAGAAATCTTTCGTCTAGTGGGAGGCTTTACCGTGGCTAGTTACCACCCTACCGACACAGACGTGTCGCCAAGCGATTTAGCGTTCTACACGATGTCGCGTATAAACCAATTAGGAGCGTGGATTTACCGTACCCCTAACAGGTTAGCCCGCTACCATCTTAGCCTGCATCATCACTTACCACCAGGTGAGATGCCGTCAAGGGCTAAACTTGTGGTATATTTTAAAAAAAAGCTTATATTAGCATGGTGTAGAAAGAACTAACATTATGACATTAAAATTATCACTTAGATGGTAGATTTTTCCTACTAACTTGACACTTAACGTCATAATTTGAATAATTCATACAATATCTTCATAAATTGTTGCCTATGTGTTATTCTGATGCATAAGCTATATTATTGTAAAGTTTCATTAAAATCCATTCAGTACTTTTTAAGTGAAAGAGTACCAAACATCCATCCATACTTACAAACTTTCGCGTTTATAATTTTATTATTGCTATATATGTATATGTACGGATTGGCAGACTTCACACGCCTTTGAGAATATTATAGAGAACTCTCAGGCGTGCAGGTTTCCTCACGATGTTTTCCTTCACCGTTAAAGCAAGTGATATTTTAATTTTTAAAAACGCACATAACTCCGAAAAGTTAGACGTGCGTGCCCGGATTCGAACCGCCAACCTCTGATTAGGAGGCTGACGCCCTAACCTATCACCGCTTCGCACACGGCCAGCGTGGTGGACTATGGCCAAACCCTTCTCATATTGAGAGGAGACCCGTGCTCTGTAGTGAGCCGGTAATGGGTTGATCGTGATGATGATGATGATATATGTATATAAGTGTGTATCCTACAGTATAAGTAATTTAATGTAAGTCTATCATTGTATTTCACGTGGAAGAGTATCAAACTTCCATCCAACCATACAAAAGTTATAATATAAGTAGGATAACACCCAGACCACCCACCCAGAGAGGCGGTTAGCACGTGTCAGTATCCGGAGATATTAGCGAGCGAAATGTGTGTGTGGTATAACTAGATAGTTAGTGTTGCAATGTTAACTGTTTCGTAATCCGTTAGTTAAGAAACGATGGTTAAGTTAGCGACATGTGTGATAACTTGCGTATATTTTGCTTCGATATAGAGGCATCTTAATAAATTTTAATATTAGTTTAAAGCGATAACAAAAACAAAAGAACCCGGCTAAGTTTGTTGCGGGCTTCTTCGTAGACCTGAGCGCGTCTGGAATCCTCGTAGCTTTAGTTTAAAGTTTACAAAAGTAGTTATCACCATCAAATCACTAGTATGTAAATTATTGTGAATAGTAGTAAAATAACGAAAAATATATTATACAGGCTTTTACCCGCGGCTTCGCTTGCATTTAAGCCAATAAGATATTTGATTTGAATAAGTATCTAAGAAATTTCCAATACAAAATGAATCAATATGATGTCAATGTTATAACAAACCACTTTTTTTTATCTTAATCGCGCATTTATCTCGCAATATAAACAAAACATATAAGCGGTGATAGCCTAGTGGTTAGGGCGTCAGCCTCCTAATCAGAGGTCGGCGGTTCGAATCCGGGCACGCACCTGTAACCTTTCGGAGTTAAGTGAGTTTAAAAAAAAAAAATTAAATATCACGCGCTTCAACGGTGAAGGAAAACATCGTGAGGACACCTGCACGCCTGAGAGTTCTCCATAATGTTCTCAAAGGCGTGTAAAGTCTGCCAATCCGCACACGGCCAGCGTAGCGGACTATGGCCGACCCTTCTCATATTGAGAGGAGACCCGTGCTCTGTAGTGAGCCGCTAATGGGTTGATCATGATGATAAACAAAACGTATCCTATGTTTCTTTTAATACCTCCGAGAATACATGTACAAAGTTTCATGATAATCGGTGTAGTAGTTTTCGCGTGAAAGCGTAACAAACATCCCTACATTCACATTTATAATATTAGTAAGGATTATATATGAACGCTTTAAAGATGCTTCTAATATGTTGACATGAACAAAGCTATTTTGATTTCATTTTAACGATTATTTTGATTTAATTTTTTTCTCTGTCGCATTATAAAGTTGGAGGCCTGGGTTCGATTCCTGGCTCGAGTCTGCTCTGGTGGGAAGCTTCAACCGTGGCTAGTTACCACCCTACCGACAAAGACGTGTAGCCAAGCGATTTAGCGTTCTACGCGATGTCATATAGAAACCAATTAGGAGCGTGGGTTTTACCGTACTCCCAACAGGTAAGCCCGCTACCATTCTAAACAGCATCATCACTTACCACCAGGTGAGATAGCGTCAAGGGCTAACTTGTAGTGTATAAAAAATTGTTTTAACTGGACAGTTATGTACCGGACGTACTCGTACGTGCTAGTTTTTACCCCGGGAAGTTTTTTAAAGTGGACGAAGCCGCGAGCTTAATCAGTCTACAGTCATCATCAGGATCGACCCATTACCGACTCACTACAGAGCGCGAGTCTCCTCTCAATATGAGAAGGGTTCGGCCATAGTCCGCCACGCTGGCCGTGTGCGGATTGACAGACTTCACACGCCTTTGAGAACATTATGGAAAACTCTCAGGCGTGCAGGTTTTCTTGCGATGTTTTCCTTCACCGTTTAAGCAAGTGATATTTTAATTGCTTAAAAACGCACATAACTCCGAAAAGTTAAGAGTTGCGTGCCCGGATTCGAACCGCCGACCTCTGATTAGGATGCTGACGCCCTAACCACTAGGCTATCACCGCTTAACAATCTACACTCAAAGCGGACTTAATATCAGAATTTATTTTCAAGATAGATCTACTAGTATTGAACTAATTTTGTCACAACGTAAACATTTTGAGAGACTGGCAGAAGCCAAAGTAAATAAGAACCGCATCGTCTTTGGAGCTATTTCCGCGCAGACAGACAGACGACAACTTCCGGGAAAATCCATTTATGTTGGAGGGAAAATATTTTTGTGAGATTAAGATAGGAAAGTTTTAGTATTAGCATTCATAAGTATTAATATAGCTATATACTCGTATATTATAAACTAGCTGATGCCAGCGACTTCGTCTGCGTCGAGTTAGTGTGTGTGAAAGTGTGTTTGTTTGTCTTCCGATCAAGTAGCAATGGATAACTAAACCGACGACCTTGAAATAATTACAGGATAAACATTAAAGTATCTCCTTTCTAACAAAAAAAGAATGAGTGAAATCGGAGTACGCGTTAATGAATTACAACTAAATACACATTTTTACTTTCAACCCCTCTCCCAAGGGAACCGTGCGGAATTCCGGGATAAAAACTATCCTATATGTTGGACCGGAGTATCAGCTACTCCTATACCAAATTTCATTCAAATCCATCCAGTGGTTTCGGCGTGATACAGACAGACAGATGGATAGACAAAAAAAATTTAAAAATTGTTTTGGGCTCAGTATCGATAGTAATTAAGCATCCTCCAATTAAAATGTTCAAAATATATTTAATGTACAGAATTCGTCCCGTTACAGTTTTATTATATTATAAATGTGAAAGTGTGGATGTTTGTTACTCAATCACGCAAAAACGGCTGAACGGATTTGGATGAAATTTGGCATGCATGTAGCCTTTGACATGGAAAAGAACATAAGCTACCTTTTATCTCGACTCCTTAAGTAGTTCCCGACGGAAAATGGTAAATTGTTTACGAGCTAAGCCGCGGGCAGGCAGCTTGGAAATTTAGCTGGTAGATGTCGATGTTTTTAGCGTAAAGGCTGCCTTTTGTACCCTCTTTTCTTTTTTATGTACTCCTCATTACTATTTTAATCCCAGTTTTTTATATTGTACAATTAAATGTATTTCCATTTTTTTTTTCATTTTATTTCATAATGAGATGCGAAGTAGGTGACTGTTAGGGCGTGTACACACTATCTTCACAGCAGCGTTATTAGGTCGCAACTATGATGACCCACCACGCTGCTGCAATACGCATTGGCGGGTTTTTGTAACAAAGATATTTGCATAGGTGACGACGTACTTTAGGGCGCGTCTACACTGTCCACTGTAATCGGGTCGCTGACCCCTGTGTGCTCAAGCTCGCTGTGTTGCGGCGCGCGGCGCCACTCGCAATCCGGCAACTAATCAGCTCCCTTTGTTAGCGGACATATTTGCATTTGCTCTGAAAGCTCTGTAGTGACGTCCGCCGAAAATCGGGACGAGAAAGCGTGGCGACAAAAATTCGGGACAAAAACACGCTTCCTTTAATTCCATTTTAAATTAGAAAACGGGACGGAAATTCGGAACACAAAAATCTTTTTTCTTAATCAATAATAAATTAAAAATTGGAAAGTAAATTCGGGACAGTCATATATCATTTTTCTTATTCCATTACAAGTTAAAATCGTGATGGAAATTCGGGACACAGAAATCCCTTTTCTTATTCTATTATAAGTTAAAAATCTGAATGAGGCAAGAGGTCTGCTGCAATGGTGTATTAAAAGGTGAATATTAATTATAATTAAAAATTACTAACACAAATCATCATCATTACCATCAAGCAACTGCCGGCTCACTACAGAGCGCGGGTCTCCTCTCAAAGAGAAGGGTTCAGCCATAGTCCACCACGCTGGCCGTGTGCGGATTGGCAGACTTAACACGCCTTTGAGAACATTATGGAGAACTCTCAGGCGTGCAGGTTTCTTCACAATGTTTTCCTTCACCGTTGAAGCGAGTGATAATTGCTTAAAAACGCACATAACTGCGAAAAGTTAGAGGTCCGTGCCCGGAATCGAATTCCGGACCTCTGATTAGGAGGTGGACGTCGTAACCTTTAGGCTATCACAGCTTGCCATAACAAATAAATATACATATGTATATACAAATTTCGGTCTTTTTAAAATATTTTTTTCCGGGACGTTTACGATTATTCGGGACAAAAATTGCTTGTCTGTCCCAACACTACGCGTTTGTAGAATTTGCACAGTGTACCTCCCTATTGTAACGTATTTGTAATGGGAAACACCCGGAGCAACGGATTTGATTTTTGAATTTTACGTCTTGAATTTTAGATGATTTCATTTTTGAATTTTACATGATTTAATTTTTGAATTTTATTGGTTTTGATTTTTGAATTTCAATGGATTTGAGTTTTGAATTTTACTGGTTTTGAATTTTGATTTTTTTAGTTAGGTCTAGTTGAGGAAGATAGGTACCAATTTAGTTGTACACAAATCTCTAAACTTAACGATTTTACCACACTGTTATAATTTAGACATAAGTGACTTTTAAATTATACATAATTAGTATTACGTTTAAAAGCATAGATTTGAACACTAAACTGCCTGGTGCTATCATGGAGTTGCCTGTCAATAAATTCAAAGAAAAGCTTTTAGAAAATTACAATTTGGGGAGTTTTTTTTTTTTAATGTCTATTAGCTGTGCTAACCCTAATTGGTTGCCACAGAGTAACCGGGCTGTTCGGCCATAGTGCACCACGCTGGCCGTGTGCGGATGGCAGACTTCACACGCCTTCGAGAACATTACTGAGAACTCTGAGGCGTGCAGGTTTCCTCCCGATGTTATCCTTCACCGTTGAAGCGAGTGATATTTTAATTGCTTGAAAACGCGCATAGTTGATGCGTGCCCGGGGTCGAGCCCCTGACCTCTGATTAGGACGCGGACGTCGTAACAACTAGGTTATGACGGGTTAAATTAATTAATTAATGATCAACCCATTACCGGCTCACTACAGAGCACGGGTCTCCTCTCAATACGAGAAGGGTTCGGCCATAGTCCACCACGTTGACTTCACACGCCTTTGACAACATTACGGAGAACTCTCAGGCGTGCAGGTTTCCTCGCGATGTTTTCCTTCACCGTTGAAGCGAGTGATATTTTAATTGCTTAAAAACGCACATAACTCTTACAAGTTACGAGGTGCCTGCCCGGGATCGAACCACCGACCTCTGATTAGGAGGCGGACGTCCTAACCACTAGGCTATAACAGGTTAAATTAATACTTACCTTCTACTATAGCGCACGTGCTCTGTACTGTTTTAATAATTTAGTAAACGTAATACCTACTATGCCCCCCGGCTAGACTTTCGCTTCTAAGCGCTGCGAGTGTAAAATCAAAAACCACTTCCAACCCCTAACCCTAACAACCCCTTGGTACAATCGACCCCCATGCCATTGGAAATTAGCTCTTCCTGTCTGCGAAATAACGTCTATAACCTTTCAACTCTAAAACTACCCAAGCGTTAGTAAAAAAGAGCCCCCAGCTCTACTAAATTAGTTCTTTAGCTCTTAAAAATAGTGCTTATAATCGTCTTACGTTTTGAAAGCTCGGTTTAACTCAAACGCTTTATAAAATAGCTCTTGTGACGGCGACATAGAGTCTAAATTGTTTTTTAACGCCTCAAAATGGCCGCTCGAGGGCGAACACGTGCTGTTTCCCATAGAGTGACCGACAGTGTGGTGGAATTCCATGATTTCTATCTGTAATGGAGTTAGGAGTTTAATGGAACGGCGTATGAATTTTCCAGTCCAATAAATGCGAGGTCACTTGACAATTTGTTTCATACATTTACAAGATAGGTTAGGGTGCTTTGTTAACCTAAGTTAGGATACCTTTTCTGCGATCATAAAACAAAAAATATATCCGACAGCTTACAAGAGTGAAAAAAATTAAAAATGAAAATAAAAAATTATTTATTAAAAAGTGTTTTGACGCGTCATTTTTCCGTTGTTGGGACATCTTTTTAAGAGTATTGATTAATCTGTTAAACAGTCAATTACAGTTAGTAATTAGTTTTTAATATTAGTCATAATTAAATATGTTAAAAAAAATGTTTAGTTTATATGAAATATTCTATTCACTACTGCGTAAATTATTGACGCGTCCAAAAAGCGTCTTGTAAAGGATTATTGATTGATTGATGATCAACCCATTACCGGCTCACTACAGAGCACGGGTCTCCTCAATATGAGAAGGGTTTGGCCATAGTCCACAACGCTGGCCGTGTGCGGATTGGCAGACTTCACACGCCTTTGAGAACGTTATGGAGAACTCTCAGGCGGGCGTGCAGGTTTCCTCACGATGTTTTCCTTCACCGTTGAAGCAAGTGATATTTTAATTATTTTAAAAACGCACATAACTCCGAAAAGTTAGAGGTGCGTGCCCGGATTCGAACCGCCGACCTCTGATTAGGAGGCTGACGCCCTAACCACTAGGCTATCACAGCTTTTTAATTACTGTATAAATTAATATATATGCGAGTTTAATTCATATATGTATTTAAACCCTAGAAACATTTTATGTAATTAGTACACTATAATATATATAATACCTTATAACTAATTAACATTTCTAGGAGCTGTAATAAAAATATTAATTTCTCGAACGTTGGGTTATCAAAGATCTATGGACCTTTGGGGTAGAAATGACCCTATCGCTTTCCCTCTCCCACTAGGGCTAAAAGACAGAGAAGTAAAATGACCCCTTTTTGCCTTTCTTTTTGCGGTTATGGGTTTTAATTATTTGTTCATTCTTATGTTTTAAGATAACATCTCTGTACGTAACTTGGGGTTATAGTTTTTTTTGTTCAAAAGGCATTTTTTAAACAGTTTTTCGATATTATTACTAAGCCGGCGTTGTTCGTCTGTCTGTCAGATTTACTCCCCCGACCTAAGCGCTCCTCTCCGAAAGAGGAGACCTAACCTAAACACATCCTTCACGACGCTGACAATCAGATGACTACTGACAACACACTCGTACCACCTACCACACAATCATACGCTACACACCGCCTTCACGGCGAAGACGAGGTCCCCGCTATCTTACGTCGTCCGGACGTGGGTACCATCCGCGGCCTCGGAGACGTACGGACCACTCACCGTCCGACCCCCCGTTATCCCAAACGTCGCCTAAGCCGAGGCTCACCTCACAGGAGGCGCCCTTAGGCAGACGTTCCCTTAGTTTCTTCGAGCCCTAGGGCTCAAAATGTCTTCTGGCAGATCTTCTTTCCAAAGCTCGCCAAACAGCCCGGTTACTGTTCAATGCGCATTTCTAATGTCGCATATATATTAATGGAAACGTTCTATTTTTTCGAAGCTGTGATAGCCTAGTGGTTAGGACGCCAGCTTCCTAATCAGAGGTCGGGGGTTCGAACCCGAACACCTATAACTTTTCGGAGTTTTATGTGCGTTTTTAAGCAATTAGAATATCACTAGCTTCAACGGTGAAGGAAAACATCGCGAGGAAACCTGCACGCCTGAGAGTTCTCCGTAATGTTCTCAAAGGCGTGTGAAGTCTGCCAATCCGCACACGGCCAGCGTGGTGGACTATGGCCGAACCCTTCTCGTATTGAGAGGAGACCCGTGCTCTGTATTGAGCCGGGAATGGATTGATCATGTTCTATTTTTAATAGCTAAATAAAATACCACAGACACGTTAAATAAATTAATAATTAATGAAAATAAAGTTGAATTTTTTTATAGGGGGTAAGTATATTTCTAACTTCATATCTAATTATGAAATTGTATTTTATTTTATAATAAATTACCTATTGATATCTTGGAGATGTCTATCAATAAGTTCGAAGTTTTTATAAAACAAAAGCTTATAGACAAATCATATTACGATATTAAGGATTATATAAACGATAAAAAATGCTTGGCTGTGAATTGCTGTAACTCCATAGGTACTATAACTTATTATTGATTATATTGTGATATGATAACAAAAAAAACCGTCTAAGTTTGTGGTGGACTTCTTAGAGCTGGGCGCGATTGGAACCCTCTTAGCTTTAGTTTTAAATTGGTGAGTGTAGTTATCACCATCACTTCACGAATAGAAATAATGAAAAATGTGATATATATGAACGATTCATAGATGCCTGTAATAGGTTTATATGAATGAAGCTATTTTTGATTTGATTATAATTAATTATTTAGAATATGATATGGTGATAAGAATAAAACCCGGCTAAGTTTGTAACGGGCTTCTGCGCTGTCGCATTATTATGTTGGTAGTCCTGGGTTCGATTCCCGGCTCGCGTCTGGTCTGGTGGGAGACTTTACCGTGGCTAGTTACCACCCTACCGACAAACACGTGTCGCCAAGCGATTTAGCGTTCTACAGGTTAGCCCGCTACCATCTTAGACTGCATCATCACTTACCATCAGGTGACTGCCGTCACTTGTTGTGTACAAAAAAAAGTTATTTTAGCAAAGAATTGAAACTTAACCCTTAAATGTATTTAACATAAAGCTGATATTACCAGTTTAGTTCAACTTTGAACGGGTCATTGACCTATTAATAAATTTAATAACCCATAGGGTAACTCTATTGAACCCAACGCATTCTTGATATTGGATTAACTAGCTTTCAACCTTTGTGTCGATTTCCGTCTCGCGAGGGGTCGCGGGTTCGATGCTATGTTGGGTCAATTTACGAGATGTAATTAATAGATGTTTTACTAAGTATCGGCATAACTACAAACTATTTCATCATGATCAACCCATTACCGGCTCACTACAGAGCACGGGTCTCTCCTCTCAATATGAGAAGGGTTCGGCCATAGTCCACCACGCTGGCCGTGTGCGGATTGGCAGACTTCACACGCCTTTGAGAACATTACGGAGAACTCTCAGGCGTGCAGGTTTCCCGATGTTTTCCTTCACCGTTGAAGCAAGTGATATTTTATTTTATTTTAAACGCACATAACTCCGAAAAGTGAGAGGTGCGTGCCCGGATTCGAACCGCCGACCTCTGATTAGGAGGCTGACGCACTAACCACTAGGCTATCACCGCTTAAACAAACTCTTTCACGTAAGTTTTTTCTATTTTTAATCTAAAAAAAAAATATAACTAACATATTTTGTGTTTTTATTATTTATTTGCGTTAATCAAATCAAATCAAAAATATCTTTATTCATATAAACCTATTACAGGCATCTATGAATCGTTCATATATAACACATTTTAAACTATTTCTATTCGTGGTGATGGTGATAACTACACTCGACAACTTAAAACTAAAGCTAAGAGGATTCAAATCGCGCCCAGCTCTAAGAAGAAACCCACAACAAACTTAGCCTGTTTTTTTTATTGATTTTTAATTATCTCACATAGTGAATAATAAATTATAAATACAGAGAGGAGTTAGAGAAATTCACAGCCAAGCTTTTTTATCGTTTATAAAATCGTTAATACCGTAATAGGATGTTTCTATAAGCATACATTTTATAAAAATAGAACGAAATGGCGAATCTAGGGAACCCTTAAAATGGCTCACGATTAACCGCTTTGAATCTGGATAACGAAAGCCGAGGGTACGAGGTTTTCGTGCCGTCTGTCACGTTGGTAAAGGCTTAGCAAGTAGTAAGTAAGTTATTTGTAAGTGTCGAGAGCTTTTTAAGCCACCATAAAATTTAGGGTTTTGTTACGGTACACTTAATCCTTTGTGGAATTCCCCCCTAATACTAACACTGGAGTAAAAGGGGTTTATTTTTTAAGAATAGATAAAGCCGTATCTACGCAAAACTAAGCAAAGTAAGGTAAAGCGAGGAAAGCTGTGATAGCCTAGTGGTTAAGGCGAACCGCCGGCCTCTGATTAAGAGGCTGGCCTCTTAATCAGAGGCCGGCGGTTCGAATCCGGGCACACACCTCTAACTTTTCGGAGTTATGTGCGTTTTTAAACAATTAAAATATCACTCGCTTCAACGGTGAAGGAAAACGTCGCGAGGAAACCTGCACGCCTGAGAGTTCTCCGTAATGTTCTCAAAGTTATAATGTTTTTTAGAACATTACCTTTCTTTATTGTTTTTTTATGTCTTATTTTAATTAATTTAATTATGTTTTAATTTATTTGTATTTAATTAGATTTATTGCTTTTTGTTTTTTTTGTTGTCCTTAAATCTGTTGTAACATAGTGTTTACTTGGCGCATTGTGAATGTTGCGTACACTTATTATTGTTATACGTAGATATCAGTGTGTGTAATAGTGTGTAATTAAGTGGCGAGTGTATGATATGTATAATGTTAGTGTTCCTTTTAAATAAATAAAAAAATAAATAAAAAGGCGGGTGAAGTCTGCCAATCCGCACACGGCCAGCGTGGTGGACTATGGCCGAACCCTTCTCATATTGAGAGGAGACCCGTGCTCTGTAGTGAGCCGGCAATGGGTTGATCGTGATGATCAAGAAACATTTACGTACGTACGACACCTCCGGTTTAGTTTTGCTTTCAAGACAAAAGAAGACGCAGGAATGCGTAAATCACTTCACACCCGAGTCGTGACTTGGGGAAATATTTGTCGATACATTTATGTTGACGTCGCCGGCCGGTGGCCAACTCTTTCGGTATATCCAAGAGACTATGTCTTTCCGGATATTTTCTTTGTATACACTACAAGTTAGCCCTTGACGGCTATCTCACCTGGTGGTAAGTGATGATGCAGTCTAGGATGGTAGCGTACTAACCTGTCAGGAGTATGGTAAACTTACGCTCCTAATTGGTTTCTACGCGTGCTTTACTTTCAGTGCAGTCTAAGATGGTAGCGGGCTAACTTGTTACGCGTACAATTAGGAGTATGGGTTTACCATACCCCTGGTAAACCCATACTCCTAATTGTACGGAACGCTAAATCGCTTGGCGACGCGTGTCGGTAGGGTGATAATCAGCCATCCATCTTAGACTGCAACATCACATACCATCGGGTGAGATAGCCGTCACGGTCTAACTTCTGGGGTATAAAAAACATAATTTCGTATTGAATTAATTGCTGGCTACGATAAAACTATATGCAACTCAAGTCATACTAGGATTTTTTCAATAACACCCTTTTTCACAAGTTGTAGTGTATAAAAAACAAACTTTTTTTGACGACCTCCGTGGCGCAGCGCGCGCGCTGTTGCATTATAAAGTTGGAGGTCCTGGGTTCGATTCCCGGCTCGAGTCTGGTCTGGTGGGAGGCTGCGGCCGTGGCTAGTTACCCCCCTACCGACAAAGGCGTGTCGCTAAGCGATTTAGCGTTCCGGCACGATGTCGTGTAGAAACCAATTAGGAGTATGGCTTTACCATACCCCTTACAGGTTAGCCCGCTACCATCTTAGACTGCATCATCATTTACCATCAAGTGAGATTGCCGTCAAGGGCTAACTTGTAGTGGATAAAAAAAAAAAAACTTAATCGCCCGTTGACAAACATTTAGCTAAAAATGTCCGCATTTGTTTCACAGGTTAAAGACGTATTAGTCAGTCCTTCAGAATTCCAAAATGTTGGTCACTGTGTTAGTTATCGATATATTAAGGAAGGCGCGTCATTAGGCCGTCCACCGTTCCGGTTGGGGGTGACGTGCTCACGGGACACTGTTAAAGGACTTTTTTCTTATGATTAGTGCAGCAGATGTTACACCTTTATTTATTTATTTATTTATTTATTTATCCAAAGCGCCACCAACAGATTTATATGTAAAAAAAATAAACATTTTAAAAACCTTAATTGCTAGGATATACATATAAATCCATTTAGAGGTAACAACAGCATGTCTAATAACTTAAGTCGACGCTAATATGTCGCTAATAATATAATATGGAAATTAACAAACAGCAAATAACAAATAACACAAAAAGGAACTTATTACAAAAGAAGAGAAAAGTAAACCTTGTGTTTATAATAAAGAATAAGGAATATATACTCGTATATATACAGGTATATACGCACTATGCATCTTTGAAGGGATTACCCTTCAAAGATGCATAAGTTTTATCTATATAGATATATATGTATGGACAATACGTACTTACAGACGAAAGTGTGAGCTTTTATTTATTTATTTATTTATTCATAAGGCATGCCAGTAGCTAGTAGCATTAATGTTGACAGTTTGTACAGACTTCTTTTGGTTTCGAATATTTAACCCCAAGGGGGTGAATTGGGGACTTCAGAAGTTTGTATGAATTTCGTTAAATTTTAACGTTTGTCACTTTTGTAAAATTCGACAATATGTAGATTCAGCAGGGAGATTTGAGCAGGTAGCATTGATGTAATTTTATAGTTTACCCTTTTTATAGGCTAATATTAGTTTCGAAGATTCAACTCCAAGTGGGTGAATTGGGGACTTCAAAAGTTTGTATGACTTTCGTTCAATTTTAAAGTTTGTCTTTTGTAAAATTCGACAATATGTGGTTTCAAAAGAGAGTTTGAGTTGGTGGCAGTAATGTAATGTTATATAGTCTTATTTATCTATTTGTTCCAGTGAATTGGGGACATTAGAAGTTTGAATAAAGTTTTACAGTTATCTTTTGTAAAATTTGACGATATGTAGATTCAGGGAATTTGAGTTAGTAGAATTGATGTAATTTTAACTTTACCGTTTTATATACTATATTAGTTTCGAAGATTCAACCCCAAGGGGGTGAATTGTGGACATTAGAAATTGCTATCAAATTCGTTTAGTTTTAAAGTTTCAATCTTTTGCAATGGATTTTAATGAAACTTTACAATATTAAAGTTATACATCTGAAATACCACATAGGCTACAATTTATAAAGATATTGTGTGAATTCCAAAGTCCAAAATATGACAATAAGTGTCAAGTAAGTAAGAAAAAATCTACCATCTGTGAACTATTCTGGCTTGCGCTGCCAATGTTTATCTTAAATAGTCCTACAATACAGCCTGCCATAGTATATATCTTCAATCCGACACCCCAACCCTGTCGTAGTTGCGGCTTCTTTTTACTCCCCCGACCTAAGCGCTCCTCTCCGAAAGAGGAGACCTAAACATATCCTTCATGACCCTGACGATCAGATGACTACTGACAACACACTCGTACCACCTACCACACAATCATACGCTACACACCGTCTTCACGGCGAAGACGAGGTCCCCGCTATCTTACGTCATCCGGACGTGGGCTCCATCCACGGCCTCGGAGACGTACGGACCACTCACCGTCCGACCCCCCCATTATCCCAAACGTCGCCTAAGCCGAGGTTCGGCCTCAAAGGAGGCGCCCTTAGGCAGTCGTTCCCATAGTTTCTTCGAGCCCTAGGGCTCAAAATTTCTTCTGGCAGAGCTTCTTTCCGAAGCTCGCCAAACAGCCCGGTTACGCTGTGGCAACCAATAGGGTTTTTACAGCTAATAGACAGTCCGAAAAAAAAAAAAAAAAAGTATATATCTATATCTTTTGTGTAAGCCCTTATAGCCGAATTAGTGAACCATAACTTCAATAAAAGTTTATAATTTATTTCAAATGCACATTTGGTGGTAATAAATTGATTCCTAAATGAAAAATGATTTATTGAATATTTTTATTTCCGCTATAACAAACAATTCTAGTATATAAAAAAAGTTATTAGTAATTTTAGGGGTTTGTTTTTGTTGTTTCTCTCACGATCTCAATAATATATACGTTTCGTAATAAGTTAAATTAGCATATTGTGACAATTCATTCCCAAACTTCGGAAATAACACTAGGATGAATATAATATGGGGAATTAGTTGGAATTTTTATATTTTCAATTAAAATTGTATTTTTTGCTTTTTAAAGTCTTCCAAGCGCTGTTAGCGTATTTTGCTAATATTCTGTACCTAGTATTATGTTTTATTAAAGTATTTTTGCCTGCACTAGTAAATAATTTTTTATTTTTAACTATTGGTTAACCGATTTTTTTACCGACTCGATGTTTTTTACCAAGTTTCGGTACAAGTGTTTTCTTATCTACTCAACACTAACAATAAACAGTAGTCTGTTAATCTGTTTGTCTGTCCGTCATCACGGCTACACAATAGAAGGAATAATAAAAAATAAACTTTCAGTGCGTAATGATAGTAAATAAAACCACAAAAAATGATCTTAACAGGCTATGACTGGCCGGTTTGATGGTATCAAGAGCGACGTGGTAACGGCAGCGGTGCTCAACATTCCGTTACGTACTCTTGTTTTCGGGAGCGTTAAAAATACTAAAAAAATAACTTACCGACACGTCTTTGTCGGTAGGGTGGTAACTAGACACGGCAAAGCCTCCCACCAGAGCAGTTAAAGTAAGTAGTAGATTAACTTGAAAGGGTATACTCCCCGGGTGGTCCAATAGCCATCAAAATCAGGATCCGATGACTATATCCCGGAGAAACATAGGAAACTCTTAGAATATATATTTGGGTATTTTTTCATAGCAAATCTACAAGTATGTGAAGTTTTTTTTTTTTTTTATTCACTACAAGTAAGCCCTTGACGGCAATCTCACCTGATGGTAAGTGATGATGCAGTCTTAGATAGTAGCGGGCTAACCTGTTATGGGCATGGTAAACCCACACTCCTAATTGGTTTCTACGCGACATCGTGCCGGAACGCTAAATCGCTTGGCGACACGTCTTTGTCGATAGGGTGGTAACTAGCCACGGCCGAAGCCTCCCACCAGACCAGACTCGAGCCGGGAATCGAACCCAGGACCTCCAACTTTAAAATGCACTAGCGCACGCGCTGCGCCACGGAGGTCGTCAAAGTCGGAGGTCGGTTTTTCGTGTAGCATACCTCTCGTAAAAGCGAACCACCGTGCCAACAGTTTGTCTCGACGTGTTGAGAAAGCAAAAAGCGAGGTCTGGTGTCACGAGCGCGCCGGACGTCGGGCGCCGGGGACCACCGAGAATGTCAATTTGCCTCAGACATGTTCTCAAACGTTCTCTTTGTAGCGAAATTTTACCACCTCCGTGGCGCAGCGCACGCCCTGTCACATTATAAAGTTCGAGGTCCTGGTTTTGATTACCGGCTCGAGTTTGGTCTGGTGGGAGGCTTTACCGTGGCTACTTACAACCCCACCAACAAAGACGCGTCGCCAAGCGATTTAGCGTTCTACACGATGTCGCGTACAAACTAATTAGTGTGGGTGAAGTGTGTGTTTACCATACTCCTAACAGTTAAGCCCGCTACCATCCTAGACTGCATCACCATTTACCATCAGGTGAGATGACGTCAAGGGATAACTTGTGGTATATAAAAAAAAGCATAAAACAAATAGCAGTTTAATTTTTTGATGTTTACCTTTATGTCAATTGTCAGCTATGTCTGCCGTGTGGATATTATAGTTAAAAATGCAGCGAGCCAACGCTATTTATTAGTAATCCCTAATCCTAGTGGTATATTCACGTTGGAACAACATCACAGTTTAAGAACTGTTGCGTTATATTTTTTAATGAATTTTACTCCAAAGCTCAGTGTTTTATGAACCGATTTTGTTTTTTTCTTTATGACTTTTACTAAAGAACTCCTTCGTTTATGAATCGATTTGTGTTTTTTTCTTTATAATTTTAACCACAGAACTCCTTGGTTAATGAATAGTTGCGGTTTTTAAATTAATGTTTACTCCAAAGCTATGTTAAGTTATATGAACTGATTTGTTTTATGATTTTTACCAAAAAACTCCGTCATTTATGAAACATTTTTTTTCTTTAAGTCTTTTACCACAGAACTCCTTGATTTATGAACTGATTTGGTTTTTTTATGATTTTTACCAAAAAACTCCGTCGTTTATGAATCGTTTTTTTTCTTTATGTCTTTTACCACAGAACTCCTTGATTTATGAACTGATTTGGTTTTTTTATGATTTTTACCAAAAAACTTCGTCGTTTATGAATCGTTTTTTTTCTTTATGTCTTTTACCACAGAACTCCTTGATTTATCAATCGTTGCGGTCAACCCCAAAGCTATTTTTTTATGAACAGATTTGTTTTTTTCATGATTTTTATCAAAGAAATCCTTCGTTTATGAACCCGTTTGGTTTTTTTTAATGATTATTACCGATTTTTTACAATGGATATACTTCCCAAGTCAACCTAACATATCGTACTAAAAATAATGTAGAACATAATGTTAGATGTACAGAAAGGACAAAAAAACAACCGGGAAAAAATATATAGAAAGAAGATATTTTGGTGAATCAAGCTTAGGTTTGACGACCTAAAGTGGGAGGTCCTCAGTTTGATGCCCGTCGGCTCTGGTCTTGTAAAGAAAAAATCTATTGCGAACTCTGGGCTAGAACAGAGCATTTCATGACAGATGTTATTCCGTTGTAGGTATTGTGCTATCTCTATCTTTAACTTGAAAGCTGACCCTGAAATCAAACCCAGGACAACGCGATGCGTACTCAAGCGCATTAGCCATTGCACCAACATTGATCTCACCGAAATAAATGTTAATTTTTTAATAATAAATCGGAAGACATACTTAAGAATAAGCTTAAAGATATGTTGAGTGACATATACTATAGAGCTACTGAAAATTGATTCGCTTCATATCTTAAATCTCTTTACATACATATAAATACACCTACAATCTGTAATTTAATTAACCCCCCACACACCCACCCACACTCAAACATACACACAAACATACTAAACCAGTCACTCACATACCTATCTACTCACCCTCTCACAGAAATGTATGAATGTGATTAATTTTAAGACACAATACTGTAGTTTATTTTTTACAGCACTATTGGAAGAGACTGACCCCCAACATACGGGCTATCCAAGTTTGGGGCCAGGGTAGTTACAGAAAAATTTGCAAGTGAAATATATATATATTTAGGCGCAGAAGTGAAAATCAATTAAAAAAATAACAATTTATTTAACCTAAAAATAATTCAGTTTACAATCAAATTTTAATAAAAACAATTGGAACAAAATCAAACCAAAAAATAAAGTTCGAACCCAGATCACGTCGATATAGCTACCAACCGAATCCGCGCTCAAAGTACGCTCCGCTTTATATAGGCAGTTATTAAAATAGAAGAGGGTAGTCTAAGTATATGATTAAATTATTAGATAATAATGATTATTATTAGTACTAAATTTCAAAATCATACCAAAAGTTTCCGACCCCTGCCCTCGTAGATCAGATGGAAGGCATTCGTTAGCCGTAGATTTGACCCAAGCACCCAATACTGGCCTGTCATCGTGCAAGCAAATACCACCTTTATACCCTTGCAATAAAGTTAAAATTTATATGCACACACGCATTAATTCTTTGACCTTTTTTAGTTTAAAGGATTTAAGACCTTATGCGTTTAGTAATAGAGGCCAGATTAAGGTGAAGGGTTTAAATGCATTCCTTACGTAATAGTCAAGTGTAAGAAAGTATTCCGAGTACGCGATATCCGATACAGGCATTACGCCCCGGTTTTTTCTGACATAATATATATATACTAAATCTGTATACAAGCTGTGGTAGCCTAGTGGTTAGGACGTCCTAATCAGAGGTCGGGGGTTCGATCCCGGGCACGCAACTCTAAATTATCGAATTATGTACGTTTTTAAGCAATTGAAATATCATTGCTTCAAAGGTGAAGGAAAACGTCGTGAGGAAACCTGCACGCCTGAGAGTTCTCCGTAATGCTCTCGAAGGCGTGTGAAGTCTGCCAATCCGCACACGGCCAGCGTGGTGGACTATGGCCGAACCCTTCTCATATTAAGAGGAGACCCGTGTTCTGTAGTGAGTCGGTAATGGGTTGATCATGATGATGAAGCTTGTATAAAAATCTGGTTACGATATTAAGGATTATATAAACTATGAAAAAGATCTACGCCTTTTTCTGTACATTATTGCAGTCGATGAAGATTGCGTGGCGCGCCGGGTGGCAAGGTGATGTCGTGGCACGTCATAATATGTGTGTGTGCAAATATTTGACAACGAATTGGGTTACCACCGTTGAAGGTACACTCGGCCGCAGAATTCTTACCACCTTTAAAGTGCAAACTTTCCTTTACTTTCGGCGATAATATATTTTTTTTCCACTAAAAGTTAACCCTTGAAGGCAATCTCACCTGATAGTAAGTGATGATGCGGTCTAAGATGGTAGCGGGTTAACCTGTTAGGGTAAACTGATCTGATGGTTGATCTTCATGCGAATTTTTGTCTCCAACTCCAATAACGAAAAATTTTCATAAAACTTCCAACCCCTATTTTACCCCCTTAGGGGTGGAATTTCCAAATATCCTTAGCTGACATCTCTTAACTATCAACTACCGACTTGCTAAATTATAGCTTTATTAATATACGTAGAATAGTTTTTGAGATCTCGGGTTTAATCAGTAAGTATGTAAATAAGTACGTCAGTGACCTTTCGCTTTTATATATTTACTAGCTGTTGCCCGCGACTTCGTCTGCGTAGAATCGCTAATTTCCCTTGAGATTGAGGTTACCCGTGCGGCCAATGCCCTGCTTCAGAAAGTAAGCTACAGGCAAATGTAAAATAGGGGTTGGAAGTTTGTATGAAATTTCTTTTTTTTTACAGTTAGAGACACAAAAATTTGCATTAAGATTAATAATACCCACTGACTGTAAAAAACTTGTACATCAATTTTTTTTAAATATTACCTGTTAAGGGTGGTAAAATAGGGGATGATAGTTTTTGCTTATTTTTTTATTATGAAGTCTACAAGCTTGAAATTTTGAAAATAGGTTTCTTTTAGGGCGTTAGTATAAGGTTAGATTTTTTTTCATCCAAATCTAACCCGAAAGGGGTAAAATAGGGGTTTGAAGTTTGTATGAAAGTCCTATGTTTTTTAATTTAGAAACACGAAAATCGGCAATTTGACATTTGCCTGTAGCTTACTTTCTGAAGCAGGGCATTGGCCGCACGGGTAACCTCAATCTCAAGGTAAATCAGCAATTCTACGCAGACGAAGTCGCGGGCAACAGCTAGTATAGATATAGAAGTGATTGTAGGTCTGAAGAGTTTACGCGGCTGAGTGTACGTTCTTTAATCTTAAACGTACAAAATCATTGCTATTGCAGCGCTTGACGGATCACACTAATCCCGGTGATGGACGTTTCCGGGATACCCCCCCGGCTGCGTCCTGTGCTCTGGATTAAGACAAAGCTAGCTTCAGAACGCCCCTTTACCTTCGACTGCGCATTGGTAATGAGAAATCGTTTATTAATCCGAACTACGAACAGCCGACGTACTAAAAATCTAAATTTTAAAACATTTTTAAACGTTGACTTAAAAAGTTTTTTATGACTAAATGCCATAATAATGAATAGTTTATGTGTATTGTGGAAACGGTGATAGCCTAGTGGTTAGGGCGTCAGCCTCCTAATCAGAGATCGGCGGTCCGAATCCGGGCACGCACCTCTAACTTAAAAAGGAAAGAAGGAGGAAACCTGCACGCCTGAGAGTTCTCCGTAATGTTCTCAAAGGCGTGTGAAGTCTGCCAATCCGCACACGGCCAGCGTGGTGGACTATGGCCGAACCCTTCTCATGTTGAGAGGTTCGGTTCTGTCCTAACTAATTAGACTACAAAAAATTAGAAATTCATTTAAAGGTAATCAATTTTATATATATTATTTGTAGGTATACAATTTTATAACAAATTGCCTAATGACATTTCTGGGATGTCTCTCAATAAGTTCAAAGTTTATATAAAACGTAAGCTTGTAGAAAAGTCCTACTGTAGTGTAAATGATAAACAAGCATGGGTGTGAAATATTGCTCTAATAAGATAGCTCTTAACATAATTTTAAGTGGCATGTGAGATGGTGATGACAAAAAAAAATTAACCCGGCTAAGTTTGTTGTGGGCTTCTTCTTAGACCGGGGCGCGTTTGGAACCCTCGTAGCTTTAGTTTTAAGTTTACGAATGTAGTTATCACCATCAAATCACTACGATGTAAATTATTGACGCGTCAAAAGTGCCTTTTAAAGGACTATTTGAATAAAGATTATTTTTATTTGAATTTTGAATTTAATAGGAGTTTATGTCTTGTCAAAAAATGCGATACAGTTTGTGGTGAGTCTGTTGGTCATAAAAAAAAACTAAAGCTCGTCGAATGAATGCGCGACTGTACGCAAGATGGGCTCAGCGGAGATTGCAGAGTAAACTTATCGGTTTGTTCTGCGTATTCACTTCCCACGTCCGCACGTCTTTGTTATAGATATGTTAATTTCTTACGAACGCGAACGTCCAGCTAATTGACGACCTTCGCTGTCGCATTATAAAGTTGGAGGTCCTGGGTTCGATTCCCGGCTCGAGTCTGCGTGGCTAGTTACCACCCTACCGACAAAGACGTGTCGCCAAGCGATTTAGCGTTCTACACGATGTCGCGTAGAAACCAATTAGGAGCGTAGGTTTATTTTACTCCTAACAGGTTAGCCCGCTACCATCCTAGACATCATCATCACTTACCACCAGGTGAGATTGCCGTCAAGGTCTTGTAGTGTATTTAAAAAAAGTTAGTTGAGGACCTCCGGGACACTGACGTGTTATAAAGTGGAAGGTGCAAAGTTTCAGCCAATTGGCAAAGACATTACGAAATATGCCAACCCACGTCCATGAGGAGGCAGAATAGGAGCAGAAGGGCCCGGTGCGTTCTTAGGAGATCCCGGAGACTCTCACATTTATGCTGATAGTGCCTACCGAGAGCGTTTTAGTGGGTAGAAAACCCACCTGAGATCTCCCCCAGAAAGTCTGGTATCTCACCGGGAGATTTCTATGATGATTCAGACAGACAGTGGGACAGATATGTCACCTGTCTTTACGTTGGGTTTCAAAATACACGTGAAATTGTAAACTTGACAACATTTAGCCTTTATTTCCAATTCAAAAGTACAAAGTCACGTGTCAAATAGTGTCAAGAAAAAATGTCAGAATTTAATTTAAATGCTGTCAAAAATATTTGGGTATATTCAATATTTAGTCGTTTTCTTTTCAATATTAAGTTTTCATTGGAATGCCCATTTTTGGGCATAGGCCTCCTCCATTCTTCTCCATGTGTTGCTGTCTCTGGCTAGTCTCGTCCACGTGGTCCCCGCAATATCGGCGATGTCGTCGCGCCAGCGCCGTCTCGGCCGACCTCTCGACCGACGTCCGTCTCGTGGGTCTACACTGACATACCTCTAAGAATTTTCCATGAACATTTAGCTTAATTTGCTATAACCTGCTTAAAGGAGCAAATCAGCGTGTATCAATTTATAATATGTTCAGTCTTTATACACCTCTTGATGACCTACATATCTGTTCGTAAAAATGGTGTTTTTTTATACACTACAAGTTAGCCCTTGCTGGCTATCTCACCTGGTGGTAAGTGATGATGCTGTCTAGGATTGTAGCGGGCTAACCTGTTATGGTATGGTATAAACCCACGCTCCTAATTGGTTTGTACGCGACATCGTGTAGAACGCTAAATCGCTTGACACTTCTTTGTAGGTAGGGTGGTAATTTGCCACGGCCGAACCAGACCAGACTCGAGCCGGAAATCGAACCCAGGACCTACTACTTTATAATGCGACAGCGCACGCGCTGCGCCCACGGAAGTCCTGGGATCTATTCCCGGCTCAAATTTGATCTGGGGGGGGGGGGACGCTTCGGCCGTGCCTAGTTAAGACGTGTCGCGACAAGCAATTACCATCAGGTGTGATTTCCGTCAAGAGCGAATGCGTGAGCGACGCAGGCAAGACTGCGCCGCTTCCGACGGGGTATGTGGGACTGCCTGGCGGCCAGGCTGGCGACCAGAATACCCACTAAAACCCAGCGATGCTCCTTCGCGTCGCCTGGTGGCTGGGTCACGGGAACACTGATGCACTCGACCGAGATTACAAGTATAACTGTAAAGTAACATAGACTGCATATAAACTCTTAGTTCGCAGTCTCCTACAGACAAGTTCAAATTCAAATTCAAATAATCTTTTTACAAATAGTCCTTTAAAAGGCACTTTTGACGCGTCAATAATTTATACAGTAGTGATTTCATGGTGATAACTATATTCGTAAACTTAAAACTAAAGCTATGAGGGTTCCAAACGCGCCCCGGTCTAAAAAGAAACCCACAACAAACTTAGCCAGGTAAATTTTCTTTTTGGTATCACCATCTCACATGCCACTTAAAATTATATTAAGAGCTATCTTATTAGAGCAATATTTCACACCCATGCTTGTTTATCATTTACATAATCCTTTACACTATAGTAGGACTTTTCTACAAGCTTACGTTTTATATAAGGTTACTTTCTATTTGATTACGGGTACCATAAAAGACAGGTGTCAAAATGGCCGTCCCCACGACGAAATATGTCGACTGTCGATAATAACGACAGTCGACAGGTTCCCACGTCGGCCATTGGCACCTATGGCGTCTTTGTTTGAATCCAACTTATTCAACCAAGGCTTCGGCCGTGGCTAGTTACCACGCTACCGACAAAGACGTGTCGCAAAGCGATTTAGCGTTCTACACGATGTCATGTAGAAACCAATTAGGAGCGTGGGTTTACCATACCCCTAACAGGTTAGTCCGCTACCATCCTAGACTGCATCATCACTTACCACCAGGTGAGACAGCGGTCAAGGGCTAACTTGTAGTGTAAAAAAAAAGGTT
Organism: Lasiommata megera; assembly: GCA_928268935.1. Lineage (NCBI taxonomy): Eukaryota > Metazoa > Arthropoda > Insecta > Lepidoptera > Nymphalidae > Lasiommata > Lasiommata megera. The sequence goes on along the minus strand of OV743333.1, from coordinate 9,517,594 downwards.
TATAGATTTTCCCCGGATTTTTTTACGTCCCTGAAACGTTTTAGTTGTAATATTAGTGAGGTTCCGGGACACTGTGTCAAGGGGGAATTGAACCCGGGTCCCTCCTCATCCGTCACCAGCTGTCACTTATCCCGCGTCGCGAGATCGGCTGATGCATCGCGGGCGTCAGCGGCGGGATGTTTCGTAATCTTGATATGAAATGGGAGTGACTCGCTCTGAGCCGTGGATTTGCATGTTTTGATTTATTGTCGAGCCTAAAGACTCTGCGTTAAAAATGTATAAATATAAAATGCATAAGTACAAAAATTTATGTTCCGACTGGATTTTAACAGACATCTGTCCGTAGCAGTTGCTTTTATAAAATTATAAAACAGAAATGAGGAAAAAAAAAACAAAATTGAAACTTAAAATAAACCTTAATTGAATCTAAAACTAAAAATCTTAAAAAAATATAACATCATAACTAAAATATATAATTAAAAGGAGTCCCTTTAGGCAAGGTTCCGAAAATACTGGCAGCGTTCCCCCTTTGAATGGCTAGACTAACTCTTTATCCGAGGTAGCTGGCAGCTCTTTGGTCTCCTGTGGTGTCGACTAACCTTTTTGCTATCTCCCTAAAAAGCCCTATAGCGCTAGGACCCCACGGATCACAGGTCTCGACACCATTTTTATTTTGATTTTTAGAAACTTAACAACGCACACACTAACACACGCACACAAAACACACACACTTACACACACTCAAACATACACGCACATACATATATGTAAACTCACAGTGCCGCTGTAAGTAAAGTCAAATACAGTTTTATACCTAAATCAGATTATAAATTGCACAAATTCATAATTATACAATACATCCATATAAAAACAAAATTATATCTTATTTAAGTTTATGTCTATATCTAATAATCTTAACTTACATACCTGCTTTATTATATAACTTGCTGATGCCCACGACTTCGTCTGCGTTGAGTTAGTGTGTCAAAGTGTGTTTGTTTGTCCTCCAATCACGAAGCAATGGATTACTAAACCGACGACCTTGAAATAATTACAGGATAAACATTAAAGTATCTCCTTTCAAATGAAAATGAAAAAAAATGAATGAATGAAATCGGAGTAGATACGCGTTAATGAAATACAACTAAATCCACATTTTGACTTTCATCCCCTCTACCAGGAACCGTGCTTAATTCCGATATAAAAACTATCCTATATATTGAACCGGAGTATCAGCTACTCCTATACCAAATTTCATTCAAATCCATCCAGCAGTTTCGGCGTGATGCGCGGCCAAGATACAGACAGACAAAAAAATAAAAAACAAATAGTTTTGGTTTCAGTATCGATAGTAAAGCATCCTCCAATTAAAATGTTCAAAATATATTTAATGTACAGAATTCGTCGTTTACAGTTTTATTATATTACAGATTTATCTATCAATAAGTTCAAAGTTTTTATAAAACGAAAGCTTGTAGAAAACTCATATTACGATATTAAGGATAAACGATAAAAAAGCTTGGGTGTGAATTGCTCTATCTCCATAGGTACTATAATTTATCATTAATTACGTGAGATGGTGTTAACGAAAAAACAAAAACCCCGGCTAAGTTTGTTCTGTTCTTCTTAGACCGGGGCGCGTTTGGAACCCTCATAGCTTTAGTTTTAAGTTTACGAATATAGTTATCACCATCAAATCACTACTATGTAAATTATTGACGCGTCAAAAGCGCCTTTTAAAGGACTATTTGAATAAAGATTATTTTGAATTTGAATTTGAATTTCAAACGCCTTATTTTACATATTTCCATTAACAATAAATGAACTGTTATATATTATTTGAGAAATGTTTTAAGCTTTACTTTAATTTAAGCAGTTTTAATGACAATGTGTTGCACGCTCAAAAATATTTTTTTTTTACAACTACCTCCCCTAATTCTTTGTAACATTGCATGTAAGTTTTAATTCAGCGGAAATTCCTTTATGCGACAACAAATATATTGAACCCACACTCATAATCGGTTCGTTGAATGTCGTACCGGAACGCTGAATTGCTACGAGTTTGCAAGTGTTTGATGGTACGCTAGAATGTGGCATTCGGTGGTCAGTTGGAACACACATGGAGGACGAATTAAGTGAATGCGGTCGGCAATCAGAGACGCATTGTGGCGTCTACAGTCGCCGACACCACTGCGTTACGCGCAAAAACCGAAAATATGTTGTGAATAAATTCAAATTCAAATTCAAAATAATCTTTATTCAAATATCTTTATTTAAAAGGCGCTTTTGACGCGTCAATAATTTACATAGTAGTGATTTGATGGTGATAACTAGATTCGTAAACTTAAAACTAAAGCTATGAGGGTTCCAAACGCGCCCCGGTCTAAGAAGAAGCCCACAACAAACTTAGCCAGGTAAATTTTATTTTTGTTATCACCATCTCACACGCCACTTAAAATTATATTAAGAGCTTTCTTATTAGAGCAATATTTAACACTCATGCTTTTTTATCATTTACATAATCCTTTACACTGTAGTAGGACTTTTCTACAAGCTTACGTTTTATATAAACTTTGAACTTAAAATAATAAATAAATTACTATATAAATAATCCTTTTTTCACCACAATAATACATTAAAAAGAAAACCTGGAAGACGGTGGGCAGACTTGTTTCTTCATGTCAGTGGCCCACTATGGACCAGGGATACAAAGAAGAGAAAGACTTGGAAAGAGCTGGGGGAGGCCTATGACCATATTAAATTCAAATTCAAAATAATCTTTATTTAAATAGTCCTTAAAAAAGCGCTTTTGACGCGTCAATAATTTACACAGTAGTTATTTCATGGTGATAACTATATTCGTAAACTTAAAACTAAAGCTTTGAGGGTTCCAAACGCGCCCCGGTCTAAGAAGAAGCCCCCAACAAACTTAGCCGGGGTTTTTTTTTTCATTATCACCATCTCGCATAATGAATAATACACTATAGTACCTATGGAGATAGAGCAATTCACACCCAAGCTTTTTATCGTTTATTATAATAACCTAGAAAATAATTGGATCGATAATTATAAAAAAAAACTATGACATAATTATCCTTTTTTTATTCAACTACCAAATAATTGAATGGCATTTAAAAACATCAAAATATGACGCTGAGGTCAAAAATGCGTTTATAAAAATAATATAACAAAGAAATAAAAAATTATTATAAATAGTATAAGAAAGACTTAAGTTTATTGCTAATTGAATTTATGAAATTTGGGATGAAAGTGGATATGAACAATCGATTTTTGTCACATATACCCAAGTGGCGTTTATCAAATGAAAGGCCATGATGTCTCTAATTCGGATTTGGGGTGTTTTTTTTAAATTTATTATATCGATTTCATCGCTATTCTCTCACTACTAGTCACATTTGATTGGCAGCTGTCATTGTAATTCTTGGCAATAGGTATAAAACCTAAAGTTTGTTTGTTGGTTTGTAATTATGTCATCTTTGAGAAGATTTATATGTAGGATGACTACGGGCGGGTGCGTGTCTTTGTCGGTAATTTAGGTAGATGTGGGTAGTTTCGGGCAAAGAGACCAGACACTCTTGGTAGAACCGAACTACAATTATAATTATGGTAATTTATAAGGAGCAGACTATACGCTCCACCAAGTTCGAATGCACCACCGCAGCTCAACCACCGGTCCGACCCGACCGAGTGCAATCAATGCAATGCGCCGTAACGAGATGTATGCCACGCGGACCCTTTCGGGTCCCGGGGTAACTGATCGGGGCGTTGGCCCCCTCCAGTGGTAGCAACGCCACCTGCAACTACAGGCGGGGCACTGGGTGGGACCATTTCTGGTCTAAGGGTGCACTGCATTCCACTGCACTACGATCGAGCCCGCGTTACGCGGGTGACCAGCGAGCTGTAGCGGAGTGTAGATGTAAGTCCTGGGTGGCTTGCAACCCGCCGCTCAGCGAGGTCGTGCCTGCCAGTGATTAACCGGTGGGCGCCCGTCAGCCAGCGGCGAGGAAGCGGTGTTGCGTCTTAAGACGTCAGGTCTCGTGGCAGGCCTCTCACATCCGGCGGTCGCCGATGGTATGGCGCGATATCCCGCAGGTGCTGGGATCGCGCTCCATCGGCGCGAGAGAACATTGAGGTGCTCAGGCGGCGATTGTGGTCGTCGAGGCTCTCCATGCGCAGGTCCCTGGAGATGACCCGGTTCCGTACGAAGCGTGGTGCTCCGGAGATGGTGCGGAGCGCGAGCGACTGCTGTGCCCGCAGTGACTTGCGGTTTGATTCGCTGACCAGTGCAAACCAGGCTGGGGCTGCGTAGGTAAGTCGCGTGCGGATGTATGCTTTGTAAAGGCAAAGCTTCGCACGAAGAGGCAGTTGAGATGCCAGCAAGGGACGCAGGAGGCTTCGCACGGCGCGCGATTGCGCGACTACGTTCTTCACGTGGGGTCGCATCGAGAGCTTCCTGTCGATGGTCACGCCAAGGTATTTTGCCGTCGGCGTCCATTCGACGGATTCTCCCATGAGCGATACCCGAGGCGGTAGGGAGATAGCCCGCCCGATGGAGATCGCCTGAGTCTTCGCCACGTTGACCTTAAGTCTCCAGTCCTTCAGCCAGGTGGGAAGTGCATCCAGTGCGCGCTGCATTTTAACAACTGCGTGAGGGGCGTTCAGTGAGGTGGTAATGAATGCAGCGTCGTCGGCGTACAGCGCCAGCATGGCTCCACCGACTACTGGGATGTCGTCCGTGTATCTGCTGTAGCAGATGGGCGACAGGCAACTTCCCTGAGGCACTCCGGCACAGATTGGTCGCTCTGTGGACAAGACATTTTCGACCGCCACTTGAAAACGTCTGTCCTGCAGGAAGGTGGCCACAGTCTTAACTACTCGGCGAGGAGTAGTAGACGTGGACAGCTTGTAGATCAGGCCAGTGTGCCAGACGCGATCGAACGCCTTTTCCATGTCCAGGAATACTGCAACTGAATGCTCCCTCTTATTATAAGCGGTAGCGAGGTGGTGCAGTACTCTCGTGACTTGGAGCGTAGTGGAGTGTTCGGATCGAAAGCCGAACTGCTCATCGCGTGGCTGAAGGTGGGGCGTTATATGCAGCAACAGCAACTTCTCGAATATTTTCGAGATCGTCGACAGTAGAGTGATGGGACGGTAGCTCCCAGGCAGCAGGACGTTCTTTCCTTGTTTGGGTATCATAATTACTCGGCCGAGCTTCCACGAACTCGGGAAATGCCCGGTTCGGAGAATGCCATTAAATAGTCGCGCTAATGACGCGATTGCTCGCGGGGGGAGGTGGCGCAGGGCCTCATTGGTGACCCGGTCGGGACCCGGCGCTTTCCGTAGTTTAGCCCGAAGAATCATTCGCTGGACCTGTCCAGGGGAGAACACGACGGGGTCTTCCGACGGTGCTATCGGCGACTCGAAGTAAGCCTCCAACTGTCGCTCGATGGTTTCCACGTGCTGCACATCTGTGGTCGGATTCGGTGTAAACTGTTTCTCCAGGAATTCGGCGAAGATCTCCGCTCGGTCTTCGGCGCGGTAACGAGGGTTACCGTCACTGGCCAGAAGAGGCCTAATCGGAGTGGGTTTCCCCGAGAGGTGGCGGCAAAGGCGGTGGAGACCAGACCAGTCATCACCAGCTCGCTCGATAGTTGAGTGCCAGGATTCGTCAGCGACTGTTTCCAGTGCCTTCGATATCTTGGCAGCTAGATCGTTGAGCCGTGTCTTCATGGTCGGGCACCGTTGGACTTGCCATTGCCGTCGCAGCTTCCTCTTCTCCTGTATCATCGCCTGTATGTAGGCCGGAAGCTGGGGTGAGCTGCGAGTGGAGGCGGTGTCGAGCCTGGATTCTCGAAGCGCGTTTGACGCGGTTGTGCTGAAGTCCGTTGCAAGTCTGTCGACTTCTGCGGGGCTCTCCACTCGGAAGGACGGCGAGTGCTTCGCCATATAGTCGGCGAAAACTCGCCAGTCCTGACGATGTTTTGGAGAAAGCAGCATTGTTTTCGTTGGCATGTTCTTCAACGTCAAGAGGACAGGCTGGTGGTCGGAGGTGAGATGGTCGTCCAGGACGTCAATCGATGGCGTCACGGCGAGGCCGCGGGTAACTGCTATGTCGATGACGTCTGGTGAGTGAGCCGCACAGTACGGGTAGTGTGTCGGGACCTCTGGTCCTAGCACTTCGTATCCGTGACGGTCTGCATCGTCCAGGAGGCGTCTGCCATCCGGGGACACGATGTTCGAATTCCACGCCGTGTGCTTCGCATTAAAGTCCCCGGCGATGATCGTGGGCAATAGCGAGTCCAGCAGGATGTGGACATCAGCCACTGCGAGTCGATTCGTCGGGGGCCTATAGTAGGCGAACACACGGGTGGGCTGGTGGTCGACGCAGACTTCCACCCCGAGGGCGTACGATGTCTGCAGCTGTGGTACTGGCAGCGCTTGGTGTACGACATTCCGACGAACCAAAACTGCTAATCCCCGATAAGCAGTTCCGATCGGCGAGGTGTGATCCTCCCGGTAGACATAGTATCCGGAAATTTTCAACTTGTCCGCCGGTTTTAGGTGAGTCTCGTTGATCAGGCCGATGTCCACTCGACGCTGAGAGAGCAGGTTCTTAAGAAGACGGACTTTTTGTGAAGAAAGCCCGTCGGCGTTCCAAAATGCGATCCGAAGTTCTTCACCCATTCAAGAGCTCCATGATGCACGTTAGGATCAACGGGACTGGGTCGCGTTGCTCCTGGATAGCCACCAGAACCTCGTGTAAGATTCCGATGATGCGGGTCATCTTGGGGTCCAAGGGGCCGCGCGCCAGCTGGGATGCTTGCTGCGGCTGTACCACGCGCTTCGCCTTCGTCCCCCGAGGCTCGGGGGCAGCGACCACGATGGTTTTGGACTGTACGGGCGGCGCGGGAGGAGCCGCTGTAGGGCGTCCGATTATGGGTTTGCGCGCAGTAGCCTGTGTCAGGGGTTGCGGTGTTGGGCACGGCGCAGTTGTGGAAGTTCCGCCTTGGCGCGAGCCCGCACGTTTGCCGCGCCGGCGTCGGCGCTTTCGGCCCGGCTGCTTGTGTGGCTGGTTGGCAGCAGCCATGAGTGAGCCGGGCGCGTCAGCCTCTGTGTTGAGGACTGCAGTGGGTGCCGCTGTGGCGGTGCGCACGACGGTACCCGCCCGGCGGTTCCGTGAGTGCAATGCAATGCGCCGTCCCGCGCCGGTGAGTCTTATAAGAACCTGCATACGTCACTTAGTGTTGCGTAAAGAGAGGGGGCGATGCCACTCTCTTGTCTGTCGTACATGACTCCAAAACTAGATGGCACTGCTCTCTGATTGCCGTCATATATATTAAGACAGCTTATGCGCTCAAGGTTGTGCGTTTTTAAGCAATTAAAATATCACTTGCTTCTACGGTGAAGAAAAACATCGCGAGGAAACCTGCACGCCTGAGAGTTCTCCGTAATGCTCTCAAAGGCGTGTGAAGTCTGCCAATCCGCACACGGCCAGCGTGGTGGACTATGGCCGAACTTCTCGTATTGAGAGGAGACCCGTGCTCTGTAGTGAGCCGGCAATGGGTTGATCATGATTTGTTTGTTGTTGTGTTTTGTTTTGTGTTTGTTTGTTGTGTTGAGTGTTTGGGTAGATAAGATAGATTTTTTTTTTATCCACTACAAGTTAGCCCTTGACTGCATCACACCTGATGTTAAGTGATGATGCGGTCTAAGATGGTAGCGGGCTAACCTGTTAGGGGTATGGAAAACCCATACTCCTAATCGGTTTGTACACGACATCGTGCCGGAACGCTAAATCGCTTGGCGACACGTCTTTGTCGGTAGGGTGGTAACTAGCCACGGCCGAAGCCCCACCAGACCAGACTCGAGCCGGGAATCGAACCCAGGACCTCCAACTTTATAATGCAACAGCGCGCGCGCTGCGCCACGGAGGTCGTCAAGATATTAGGCGCCAATGCGTGTTGGTCGCGAGTGTACTAGCAACGGTAGCGCGTGTCCAGTGTCCGTCTTAGTCAGGACCCCTCGTACCATCGGCCGAGGAAGACTGATTGCGAAAACCGATTTTGTATTCCATTAAAGTTTTTTCACCCCACTTCCTCAGTTAAGTATGCGAGTAGGAAGTGGGTGAAATCACAAGTGGGTGAAAATGTAAGCTTATAGAAACATGCTATTAAGATATTGAGGATTATTATAAACGATAAAAAAGCTTGGTAGTGAATTGCTCTAACTTCATAACTAATTATAATTGACTATTGACTATGTGAGATGGTGATAACAAACAAATAAAGTCTGCCCTGACCTAAGCGCTCCTCTCCGAAAGAGGAGACCTAAACATATCCTTTACGACCCTGACGATCAGATGACTACTGACAACATACTCGTACCACCTACCCCACAATCTTACGCTACACCCCTTTTAAGATAGCGAAGACGAGCTCCCCGCTATCTTACGTCATCCGTGGGCTCCATCCACGGCCTCGGAGGCGTACGGACCACTCACCGTCCGACCCCCCCGTTATCCCAAACGTCGCCTAAGCCGAGGTTCGGCCTCGCAGGAGGCGCCCTGAAGCAGACGTTCCCTTAGTTTCTCCGAGCCCGAGGGCTAAAAATTTCTGCTGGCAGAGCTTCTTTCCGAAGCTCGCCAAACAGCCCGGTTACTTTGTGGCAACCAATAGGGTTAGCACAGCTAATAGACAGTCCGAAAAAAAACATATAAATAAACCCGGTAGCATTAGTTGTGGGTTGACTATATAGCATTATGCTTAGACCCGCATAGCTAACACGGTGGTAACCGCGGGGCACGGTTACTGTGACGTATGTAGGTTCCATATATTTTATATATCTTTTGTTTTGTAATGTCAGTTATGTCAGTCCGGTGGTTAATATAGTTTTACAATGTAGCCAACGTCTCTCATTAAGAAATCCCTAACCCTGGTATTCCCGTGGGACTAAACATCACAGTTAGTGACGGAATAAAACGTGTTAGAGATCATATTATAATACAATTAAATTAATATTTGTATTACGATTATAAACTGTCAATTTAAAATGTCAAATGACGTACGAGTGCTCATTTTAAAGAAGAGACAACTTCGGTTTTCGAACGTAAGGGAAGGAGAAAAAGAGCGGGAACTAGCGGCGGCGTTTTTGGAAGGACGCGGTACAAGCGCGATTGATTTTTGACAAATTGATTAGTATTTAAGTTAATTTCAAAAATACATAGTTGTTTATTGTCAAGATAATAAAGTTGTAAAAAAAAAGAAGACTAATTTGTTATAATTTCACACAATCGTTAACAAACGAAAAAATTAAATCTTCAAATAATCTTTACAAGGGTTGTAAGTTCCGTCGATACTTGGTAAGGGTGCAATTTCTAAAAGTGCACTCACTCTGAAGAGCACTTACAGTTGAGTGAGAAATGCGTTAATTGATCTGTTAAATACAATACCCTCTTTATACTACTTCTCACGGGACCTCTATATATAGGCTCCAATTCACTCTAGAATAGAAGGATTCTGTAGGAGATATAGCAGACTATTGACGACCTCCGTGGCGCAGTGCGCGCGCTGTTGCATTATAAAATTGGAGGTCCTGGGTTCGATTCCCGGCTCGAGTCTGGTCTAGTGGGAGGCTTTACCGTGTCTAGTTACCACCCTACCGACAAAGACGTGTCGCCAAGCGATTAGGCGTTCCGGCACGATGTCGCGTAGTAACCAATTAGGAGTGTGGGCTTACCATACCCCACAGGTTAGCCCGTTTCCATCCTAGACTGCATCATCACTTACCACCAGGTGAGATAGCCGTCAAGGGCTAACTTGTAGTGTGTAAAAAAAAAAGATCCGAAGCGGTGATAGCCTAGTGGTTAGGGCGTCAGCCTCCTAATCAGAGGTCGGCGGTTCGAATCCGGGTACGCAGCTCTAACTTTTCGGAGTTATGTGCGTTTAAAAAAAACTTACTAAAATATCACTTGCTTCAACGGTGAAGGAAAACATCGTGAGGAAACCTGCACGCCTGAGAGTTCTCCGTAGTGTTCTCGAAGGCGTGTGAAGTCTGCCAATCCGCACACGGCCGGCGTGGTGGGCTATGGCCGAACCCTTCCCATATTGAGAGGAGACTCGTGCTCTGTAGTGAGCCGGTAATGAGTTGATCATGATGATAAGCAACACGATTGTCGATCCTCTTCAACGCTGGCGAAGTCGCCGGCAATAACTCGTAATGCTATAAAGGAAGTAATTACTAATTACTCGTAAAATGGTTTCTTATGGTTGCCTTTAATTACCGCCGCTAAATTGAGCCCGCCTCTTCGCGGTTTGTTTTAATGGAAAACAAAATGGTGGACGCGGGATAGCTAGCCTATAATATTAGCATATAGTTTATTTTGGACCTCCCAATGCTTCAAAGCTCGGTTCATAGATTAAATTAAAAACAAATTAACCTACCGTGTGGCCATTCATAAAACCGCAATATACAACTTGATTTCTGTTATAATGTAAAATATTATCCGAAATGTGATGACAAAACAAAAATTTTTATCTATAAAAGGCACTTTGACACGTAGAGATTTATTTAACGAAGTTTTAAGCAAGAATTGATGACAACAGATTTATAACTATGAATTATAATATGAGAAGGGTTCGGCCATAGTCCACCACGCTGGCCGTGTGCGGATTGGCAGACTTCACACGCCTTTGAGAACATTACGGAGAACTCTCAGGCGTGCAGGTTTCCTCGCGATGTTTTCCTTCGCCGTTGAAGCGAGTGATATTTTAATTGGATAAAAACGCACATAACTCCGTAAAGTTACAGGTCGAAACTCCGACCTCTGATTAGGATTCGGACGTCCTAACCATTAGGCTATCATAGCATCTCTTGAATTTTATGTCGCGTAATATTTTGCAAATACGTATTGTAAATCTCTATCTTGTTTGACAAAACAAAAATAACTCATTGTGTAAAAACAAACAAAACCGGGGCTTTTGTTTGTTTTACAAAATTAACAAAAAAGCACGGTAGCTTTCCCTTACAGCGCACGTTGAGTGACTGATTGGGACAGACAGACCAACAGAAAGGTTCCGCGAAAACACTATACACTTGTATAATTGAAACGTCGGATTTGAGAAACAAATCCTTTTATTTACTTTTTTATATTAAGCACGTTAGCTTCTATTAAAAGAATCATGGTTTAAAGAGTGAGAGAATATTGAATGGGGAGAGTTCCGTACAATAATGTTTTAGATTTAATGAACTGAGGAATTTTGAAGAAAAAAAAAAGAAATTCTATCTATACAAATAAACAAAATTGGAGTGTCTGTTTGTAATATTGAAATAACCGTTTTTTACTACATGCATATGAATGTATACGGTACATACACCAAAATGACATTTTTTACAATTTTTGTCTGTCTGTCTGTCTGTTTGTTCCGGCTAATCTCTGAAATAGCTGGACCGATTTTAACGGGACTTTTATTGGCAGGTAGCTGATGTAATAAGCAGTAACTTAGGCTACTTTTATTTTAGAAAAAATCCTTTATTTTAGAAAAATAAAGTACTGTTGCAATGTTCAAGTACTGTAATAATTTCAAGGTCGTCTGTCGTAGCTTAGTAATCCATTGATTCGTGATTGGAAGACAAACAAACACACTTTCACACACTAACTCAACACAGACGAAGCCGCGGGCATCAGCTAGTTGTATATAAATATTTTATTGCCTAGATTTTTTCTTGCCCTTATGTGGGGTCGGCACAACACGTCTTCTTCTCCCACTCACTTCTACCAGCCGTCACTTCACTACCCACACCTTTCGCATATCCCCTTTCACACAATCCATCCATCTCTTCTTTGGTCTTCCTCTACTCTTTTGCCCTTCCACGTTCATATATAACATTCTTTTGGTGACATCACTTTTTTTCCTCCGCATTATATGACCATACCATGCCAGCCTGTTACTCCTCATCTTTTCTGTCACTGGCGCTACTTTTAGATTTCCCCTTATATATTCATTTCATTCATCTATGTTTCTAAATATTGTTTATGCTTAAGTAAGTAAGGTTAGAAAATATAAAAGAAGAATCTATATATATAAAAGCGAAAGGTCACTTACATACTTACATACTGACTTACTGACATACTGATTAAACACGAGATCTCAAAAACTATTGTACGTATAAAGCTATAATTTAGCAAGTAGGTAGTTGGTAGTTAAGAGATGTCAGCTAAGAAAGGATATCTGGAAATTCCACCCCTAAGTGGGTAAAATAGGGGTTGGAAGTTTGTATGAAAATTCTTTGTTTTTAGAGTTAGAGACACAAAAATTTGTATTAAGATTAATAATAATGAATTAAAAACATGTACATCATTATTTTTTTAAATATTACCTGTTAAGGGTGGTAAAAAAGGGGATGATAGTTTTTGCTTATTTTTTTATTATGAAGCCAACAAGCATGAAATTTTGAAAATAGGTTTCTTTTTGGGCGTAAGTATTAGGTTAGAATTTGGTTTCATCCAAATCTACCCCGAAGGGAGTAAAATAGGGGTTTGAAGTTTGTATGAAAATCCTATGTTTTTTAATTTAGAAACACGAAATTCGGCAATTTGACATTTGCCTGTAGCTTATTTTCTGAAGCAGGGCAATCACGGAAAATCAGCAATTCTACGCAGACGAAGTTCGGGGAACAGCTAGTATTGAAATAAATGTAAGCGAAAAAGTAATTCAAATTCAAATAAACTTTATTCAAATAGTCCTTTAAAAGGCACTTTTGACGCGTCAATAATTTACATAGTAGTGATTTGATGGTGATAACTATATTCTTAAACTTAAAACTAAAGCTATAACGGTTCCAATCGCGCCCCGGTCTAAGAAGAAGCCCACAACAAACTTAGCCAGGTAAATTTTCTTTTTGTTATCACCATCTCACATGCCACTTTATTACAATTATATTAAGAGCTATCTTATTAGAGCAATATTTCACACCCATGCTTGTTTATCATTTACATAATCCTTTACACTATACTAGGACTTTTCTACCAGCTTACGTATGATTTCTTCAATAAAGTAATTAAATCAATCAAAGGTCCTTGCAAAGTTTATTTGTATAAAATAGGCCTAATGAAAAGCCACTATTAAATTGTCAAGTCCGTCTGTATGTATTGAATCTACCTTTTACAGAGTTAATCGTTACTAGCCTATTAATATACCACTTGAGAGCGATTAAGAGCTCAAACCCAAAATGTTGCTGCAACGCGGGTTGGCGGGCTTTAAGGATTACTCTCACGTCATGTTACTGAGAATGACCAGGACCTACGGTTATCTAGCACGCTCTTCGACATATAGGGCTACTAGTTGGTGCCCGCGACTTCGTCTGTGCAGGATTAGTATTTCGAGTAGCTTATATTAGCTCCAAATGATGTAGCGTGAAAGAAATATTTTATCAAATTTTAATACCAGAAGCGATAGAAGTATCTATTTTCATTTAAGAATCGATTTATTACTAAAAAAAAGCGGTGATAGCCTAGTGGTTAGGGCGTCAGCCTCCTAATCAGAGGTCGGCGGTTCGAATCCGCACCTTTACCTTTTCGGAGTTATATGCGTTTTTAAACAATTAAAATATCACTTGCTTCAATGGTGAAGGAAAACATCGTGAGGAAACCTGCACGCCTGAGAGTTCTCCATAACGTGCTCAAAGGCGTGTGAAGTCTGCCAATTCGCACACGGCCAGCGTGGTGGACTATGGCCAAACCCTTCTCATATTGTAACCCCGGCTAAGTTTGTTATGGGCTTCTTCTTAGACCGGGGCGTTTGGAACCCTCATAGCTTTAGTTTTAAGTTTACGAATATAGTTATCACCATGAAATAACTACTATGTAAATTATTGACGCGTCAAAAGTGCCTTTTTAAGGACTATTTGAATAAAGGTTATTTTGAATTTGAATTTATTGAGAGGAGACCCGTGCTATGTAGTGAGCCGGTAATGGGTTGATCATCATGATGATGATATATGCATTTGAAAGAAATTATCAATTCTTATTGAAGTTATGGTTATGGTTCACTATTTTGTCTATAATGGCTTACACATAAGATATAGATATATACTGTGGCGGGCTGTTTTGTAGGACTATTTAAGATAAACATTTCCATCATACATTACATTTGTGTAACTCTCTCGGTTTTGGCAGCGCACGCCAGAATAGCTCGCAGATGGTAGATTTTTTCCTACTTACTTGACACTTAACGTCATATTTTGGACAATTTACACAATATCGTTATAAATTGGGGCCTATCTGTTATTCTGATGTATAAGCTATATTATTATAAAGTTTTATTAAAATCTATTCAGTAGTTTTAACGTGAAAGAGTAACAAACATCCATCCATACTAACAAACTTTCTTGTAAACCTTGTTCTACCGATAATCTTCATGAATAAATACCTAAATTGAGATGAAAAACGGTAGTTGGATTAGGTTAGGGGTAAAAACGTTTAAATTTTTAAGTTTAAGTTTAAATTTTAGGAGTGTATGTATTTTTAATGGGAGGTCATTAATATATTTCCCCCTCTCCTCTCTGACCTGCCGAATATACACAAAATTTCATGAAAATCGGTCAAGCCGTTTCGAAGGAGTTTTGTTATGTTACAAATATTGTGACACGATAATTTTATATATTAGAATACGGATCCCTATAATTTTAAGTAATCTTGAGACAGTTAGAAATGAATTCTATTTATATAAATTTAAGACATATTTTAGCGTGACACGATTCCAACAGTTGCGATATTATATTATCTGTGACACTGACACAAAAGCATTCAGGTGTGAATTCAAATTTCGAACAATGGCGTTTGACAGCTGAATGCTTTTTTTTTCTTTTCTTTTCGGTCTTGGAAGCCGGTCCTTTGTTCCTTGTGGGTATTATTTTTTTTTTAATTTGAACGCGCTGAAACGGATTCGTGCGTTTTCATGGACGTTAATTAATTGAGTTGATGGGCAATTAACGTGGGAAAGTCCTTGTTTTAATGAGAACACGAGTAAAGCGAGTATAATTAAGCCGTTGACGCGAGCTTGTTGTATAGATTTAGTTTATAAATGCAAATATGTATACACTTATTGTATAAGTACTTACTTATTGTATAGTGGCCTTATCCTCAGAATAAACTCTGGGCACCACCAAGAAGGTCGGCTGTCAGTTCCAAAAATTATTTTTGTATGGCTGTTACTATATTCAATAAACTACCAGATGGTAAAAAAAAACTCCCAGTTTCAAAATTTAACAGAGCAATTTTTGAATTTCTGAACAAAAAGAATTATTATACAGTAAAGGAATACCTCACTGATGACATGGTAACAACAACATAATTAATTCCATAAAAATATATATATATATATATATACAGTCAGACATAGTCAGACAATACTGTCTACCACTTAATTATTTTTTTCTGTAATTATGTTCTTCTTTAATAACATTAGATTTAAATCAGTTTCAATTCAATTATTATGTTTTTTATTCATTATTTTTTCCTTAAGTATTATCTATCTCACTGTGACATATTTGCAGGCCAATGGAATACAATCGTAAGCCAATGCTTGCAGTTTTCCGAAAAGTGTAATACCACTATGACGCTGTAAATATTTGTTTTTGTCTCTTGTCTGTTTTTTTGTTTTTAGTGTACATTTGTTTTGTTTAGACTTATAATGTTACTATGTGTAATCATTTAATTAGTGTTATTGGATATTGTCCGTTCTAATTAAATTAAAATTAAATAAATAAATCTATGTAACAGTTATAATTGACTTAAAATATTTTGCACGCCTGTACAGGCAAAACATGTTCGGTTCCATATATGTACCTTATAACTACATCTGTTATCCTATACCCATGTTTTATAGCAAATAAATGAATTTATTAACGAAATTTTTTTAATATAATGGAAGTCATTAGCTAAATAAATCAAATATTTTTTTTTATCCACTACAGGTTAGCCCTTGACGACAATCTCACCTGATAGTAAGTGATGATGCAGTCTACGATGGTAGCGGGCTAACCTGTTAGGGATATGGTAAACCCATACTCCTAATCGGTTTCTACGCGACATCGTGCAGAACGCTAAATCGCTTTGCGACACGTCTTTGTCGGTAGGGTGGTAACTAGCCACGGCCGAGGCCTCCCACCAGACCAGACTCGAGCCGGGAATCGAACCCAGAAAAACTAAAGTTGGACAGAGTGAAGGAAAACGTCGCGAGGAAACCTGCACGCCTGAGAGTACTCTGTAACGTTCTCAAAGGCGAGTGAAATCTGCCAATCCGCACACGGCCAGCGTGGTGGACTATGGCCGAACCCTTCTCGTATTGAGAGGAGACCCGCGCTCTGTAGTGAGCCGGCAATGGGTTGATCTCACTACAGAGCGCGGGTCTCCTCTCAATACGAGAAGGGTTTGGCCATAGTCCACCACGCTGGCCGTGTGCGGATTGGCAGACTTTACTCGCCTTTGAGAACATTACGGAGAACTCTCAGGCGTGAAGGTTTCCTCGCGATGTTTTCCTTCACCGTTGAATTACATAACGTTATAATCATAATAAAACTATGACTATTAAGAATGTAAGCTACCTTCTTAGACCGCACCACCACTTACCACCATATGGTACTGCTGTCAAAGGCTAACATGTACTAGAATGAAAAATAAAAGCATTTATTATAGCAGGCTATTTCTGTAACCGTTCCGAGTCCATTCGGTGCGATAAATCATAAAAATAGCCCGAGAGCGATAACCCGTAAGTGCGGGTTCGATTCCCGGTTATCTTCAGATGCACTGCGCTTTATCATAACGACGTGCACTGCTCGCCCACTTATATAATAACCATTTGGAAAGGTATATTCTATTTGAGATACCTGAGTGAATGTATAGTACAAAAATCTAATTCCAAATAACTTTATTCATTACCTTTTACAGGCATCTAAGAATCGTTCATATATAACATATTTTTCATTATTTCTATTCGTGAAGTGATGGTGATAACTACATTCGCCCACTTAAAACGTGACCCTCCGTAGCGCAGCGCGTGCGTGAATAATAAAGTTGGAGGTCATGGGTTCCATTCCTCGCTCGAGTCATGTCTGGTGGGAGGCTTCGGCCGTGGCTACCCTACCGACAAAGACGTGTCACAAAAGCGATTTAGTCCCCACGACGCAATATGTCGAGTTTACTATCGACAATCGACAGGTTCCCACTTCGGCCATTGGCACCTATGGCGTCTTTGTTTGAATCCAATTTATTCAGCCGAGACTTCGGCCGTGGCTAGTTACCACGCTACCAACAAAAAAGTGTTTTGCCATGCGATGTAGCGTTCCGGCACGATGTCGCGTAGAAACCAGTTAGGAGTGTGGGTTTACCATACCACTAACAGGTTAGCCCGCTACCATCCTAGACTGCATCATCACTTACCACCAGAAATAGCCGTCATGGCCTAACTTGTAATATATCTAAAAAAATATTAACTTCTGATTTTTTTAACTCAAACATACATCGTTTATTTCAATCTAGTACAATATTTCTGTAACTACCCTGACCCCCAAAATAGGATAGCCCGTATGTTGGGGGTCAGTCTCTTCCAATGGTGCAGTTAAAAATAGACTATTATGTCTTAAAGTTAGGACTTAACCATATTTATACATGAGAGTGAGAGGGTGAGTAGGTAGGTGTGTGGGTGTGTGTGAGTTTGAGTATGGGTGGGTGTGTGAGTGTTAATTCAAATACATTTTGTATGTATATAAAGAGATTTAGGGTATTTTCCCGGCTAAGTTTGCTGTGGGCTTCTTCTTAGACCGGGGCGCGTTTGGAACCCTCATAACTTTGGTTTTAAGTTTACGAATGTAGTTATCACCATTAAATAACTACTGTGTAAATTATTGACGCGTCAAAAGCGCCTTTTAAAGGACTATTTGAATAAAGATTATTTGAATTTGAATTTGAAGCGAATCAATTTTTCAGTAGTAATATAGTTTAGGTCACTCGATATATCTTTAAGCTTATTCTTGAGGGCATGCCTTGGAAAGCGTTAATTTTAATTCGTCATTTAATTTCTTGGTAAAAACTGACTTTTAAGGTGAAGTTTCCCAAAATAGGCAGCGGCTGGGGTGGGGTTTGTGGTTCCATATATAAGAGGCATATCTGTTGGTTGCAGATGACCTGAGCTCGGCCGAAGCTGTGATGCGACGCGCCTCGCTGCTGGTGCTGGCGGCGCTGCTGGCCGCCGCCGCCGCCTGCCCCTGGGCGTGCTCGTGCCGGCCCGGCGCCGCCGACTGCGCGCACCGGGCGCTGCTGCACGCGCCACGCCGCCTGCCCGCCGACGCGCACCGCCTGTGAGTACCCTGCCCCCAGCCCCACCATCAGGCTCACAAACTCCCAGAAGCACCCCAGAGCTCACATGGATTACTTCTTGCTACAAGAGGTTTTTCAGGATCAGCGTCAGAGGACTAATCGGAGGTCGAGGTTGCGATCCCGGACACGCACCTCTAACTTGTCGCGTTATTAAGCATGTAGAATGTTTAAAATTTAATAAAAAAATAAAATATTAAATGGGGGCCCAGCGCCATCGGGCAACCAGACTGTGCCCCTGTGAGCCCAGAGTTCACATGGACGACTACAAGAGGAGGTTTTTTCAGGATCAGCGTCAGAGGACTAATCGGAGGTCGAAATTGTGATCCCGGACACGCACCTCTAACTTGTCGCGTTATTAAGCAATTAAAATGTCACTCGCTTCAACGGTGAAGGAAAACATCGCGAGGAAACCTGCACGCCTGAGCGTTCTCCATAATGTACTCAAAGGCGTGTGAAGTCTGCCAATCCGCACACGGCCAGCGTGGGGGACTATGGCCGAACCCTTCTCGTATTGAGAGGAGACCTGTGCTCTGTAGTGAGCGAATGATGATTATGAGGACCAAGCTGTGATAGCCTATAGATAGATGTGATTAGAACGTCAGCCTCCTAATCAGAGTTCGGGGGCTCGATCCCGGACACGCACCTCTAACTTGTCACGTTTTTAAGCATTTAAAATGTATAAAAAAAAATTCAAATTTAAAATGGCGGCCCCCAGCGCCACCGGGCAACCAGACTGTGCCCCTGTAACCCCAGAGCTCACATCGACGACTTCTTGCTACAATAGGAGGAGGACATTGTTCCTCCTTCTATTGGCAGATCATAGTCTAATGGTTGAGACTCCGGACTTTGTTTCCGGGGGACCCAGTTCGATGCATACCGAACCATATCTAACTGTTATTCGATGTTGCTGGCAAAAACTAAGAGGAAATCGCTATTCTGCGAACTCCAGGCTCCGAGCTTTGAAGCATTTGACCACACCCTCGATTAGTTGTTAAGTTAGTGATACTGATTTTAATTGAAACCTTTTTAGAAATAATTATTGTAAGTCTTAAATTAATTTAATTGTTTATTAATGTTTTTAAAAATTTAAATGTACTGATTTAATTTATAATAAAGAAAAACAAGGTCTCTTTTTATGAAATAGGACACCCTGCCGACAACGCCCAGTGATGACGGGTGCGTGTAAAAAAAAATAAAAAAATAAAAACGGTTATTCGATATAAAACGGGTTCATTAGCGATATACAGGACCTCCGTGGCGCAGCGTATGTTGCATAATACAGCTGGAGGTCCTGGGTTCGATTCCCGGCTCGAGTCTGGTCTGGTGGGAGGCTTCGAGCGTGGCTAGTTACTATCCTACAGATAAAGACGTGTCGCCAAGCGATTTAGCGTTCGCTTATGTGCGGATTGACAAACTTAGTAAAATGTATTAGCCAAATTTACATCGAAATCATCATCATGATCAACCCATTGCCGGTTCACTAGCAGGCTGACAGAGCACGGGTCTCCTCAAAACATTTCGGCCATAGTCCACCAAGTCCGGAGTCTCAAGCCAGAAAGCCGGGAATCGAACTCAGGATTTCTTATAATGTGACAACGCACGCGCTGCGCCACGTAATTTCCCCAAATCTATTGGTAGATTAGATAGCCTAATGGTTAAGATTCCGGGCTCGCTTTCCGGGGGACGAAGTTCGATGCCCGGCGCGCACGTTCGTTAGATAAGGTTATTTGATATAAATACGAGTTAATTAGCGATTTAATATTTTGGTACGATGACTCGTAGAAACCTCTATGGATTTAAAATAACTTAAACCCTCAACAGTTAATAAGTTTGTTTGACAAAAAAGTTGGAGTTGGAGTTTAAAGTTGGAGGTCCTGGGTTCGATTCCCGGCTCGAGTCTGGTCTGGTGGGAGGCTTTACCGTGGCTAGTTACCACTCTACCAACAAAGTCGTGTCGCCAAGTGATTTAGCGTTCCGGCACGATGTCGCGTAGAAACCAATTAGGAGTATGCGTTTATCATACCCTAACAGGTTAGCCCGCTACCATCTTAGACTACATCAACACTTACCATCAGGTG
Source organism: Lasiommata megera (assembly GCA_928268935.1). NCBI lineage: Eukaryota > Metazoa > Arthropoda > Insecta > Lepidoptera > Nymphalidae > Lasiommata > Lasiommata megera. The sequence continues at coordinate 9,497,122 of OV743333.1, read as the reverse complement.
AGATTGCGATCAAGGGCTAACGTGTGGTGTATAAAAAAAAAATTAGCGATTTAATATTTTGGTACGATGACTGGTATAAACCGTTATGGGGTTTAAAATAACTTAAACCCTTAACTTAAACCGTTACTAAGTTGAACTCGCTACCGTGTTAAGATTACCACCATGCAGGTTCAAACAGCTTCTAAAAAAACAGGTTTCTATTCGTGTCTGCTCTGTACACTCAAGTAAACCCATAAATATATATTACACCATGATATCGACCAAAGGAAAATGGGAAACCGAACCCCCATAACGACGTTACGGCGTACTCGCACCACGGAATTGGGAAACGCTTTGTAATTCACATCAAAATTTATAGTCTTGATATTGTTTTCATGGTGTCATGGAGAATTCTTTAATACAGGCTTTTTGCGCTGGGTGACGTTCCTGAGATAATAATGAAAGCCTGTCTTACAATATTCATGGAAACCTAGTACAGGTATAGATACCTGTTTAAAGCGTTCATCTATATATATAAAAGCGAAAGGTCACTACACGTATACTAAGAAGAAACCCACATCAAACTTAACCCTGGTTTTTTTTTTTGTTATCACCGTCTCACATAATTTGTTATGTTTGCTTGCATACTGGACGTGGAGACAAGATTTTTATCCCTGAAAAGCGCTACTCAGGAAAAGTCAATAAATTCTATAATCATATTACCCAACAATATAATAACCATGTTACAACAGGTTTTCCTGATTTTGTGGCCAGATATGTAACCAATAGTCGTTTTGTAACACGTCCTTTTCTCTATCGAGGTTGGCAGTTATATCGAAATAAGTTCAGTATAAACAAATTTATATATTCACTAGCTGTTGCCCGCGACTTCGTCTGCGTAGAATTGCCGATTTCCCTTGAGATTGAGGTTACCCGTGCGGCCAATGCCCTGCTTCAGAAAGTAAGCTACAGGCAAATGTCAAATTGCCGATTTTCGTGTTTCTAAATTAAAAGACAGGTTTCATACAAACTTCAAACCCCTATTTTACCTCCTTCGGGGTAGATTTGATGAAAAAAAATTCTAACCTTATACTTACGCCCTAAAAGAAACCTATTTTCAAAATTTCAAGCTTGTAGACTTCATAATAAAAAAATAAGCAAAATCTATCATCCCCTTTTTTACCACCCTTAACAGATAATATTTAAAAAAAATGATGGATATGTTTTTTATTTATTATTATTTATCTTAAAGCAAATTTTTGTATCTCTAACTCTAAAAACAAAGAACTTTCATACAAACTTCCAACCCCTATTTTACCTTCTTAGGGGTGGAATTTCCAAATATCCTTTCTTAGCTGACATCTCTTAACTATCAACTACCTACTTGCTAAATTATAGCTTTATACGTACAATAGTTTTTGAGATCTCGTGTTTAATCAGTATGTAAGTGACCTTTCACTTTTATATATATATAGATTCTTTGAAGATTTATTTAACTCAGGGTGACATTTCTCAAAATAGCTAGGGGCTGTCTCGCAAAAATGTCCGTTCGAATATGATTCTCTTTTTTGCCCAGCTGGGAACTAGTTTCTCAACGAGTCAGTGCGTTCAAGCATCGCCGGAGGGCTAAATTGAGTCTGGATAGATCTCGGGCGGAGCACGAGCTTCGAAACACCACTTGAAACTTGAAGAGGCGGGGTGACCACGAAACATGGCGGGCATAGCCCATTCCCGGTTGTTTCACGTAACCCAGCACGGAATAGCGTGGTACAAAAGGTGTAATAAGTTCATAAGATGTTTCTTATCTTGAAACTATTTGTGAACCCGGCTAAGTTTGTTGTGGGCTTCTTGTTAGACCGGGGCGCTTTTTAAACTCTCATAGCTTTAGTTTTTTTTTTTTTTTTTCGGACTGTCTATTAGCTGTACAAACCCTATTGGTTGCTGCAGCGTAACCGGGCTGTTTGGCGAGCTTTGGAAAGAAGCTCTGCCAGAAGAAATTTTGAGCCCTAGGGCTCGAAGAAACTATGGGAACGACTGCCTAAGGCGCCTCCTTTGAGGCCGAACCTCGGCTTAGGCGACGTTTGGGATAACGAGGGGGTCGGACGGTGAGTGGTCCGTACGTCTCCGAGGCCTTGGATGGAGCCCACGTCCGGATGACGTAAGATAGCGGGGAGCTCGTCTTCGCCGGCGAAGACGGTGTGTAGCGTATGATTGTGTGGTAGGTGGTACGAGTGTGTTGTCAGTAGTCATCTGATCGTTAGGGTCATGAAGGATATGTTTAGGTCTCCTCTTTCGGAGAGGAGCGCTTAGGTCGGGGGAGTAAAAAGAAGCCGCAACTACGAGAGGGTTGGGGTGTCGGATTGAGATATTTTAAGTTTACGAATGTAGTTATCACCATCAAATCACTACTGTGTAAATTATTGACGCGTCAAAAGCGCCTTTTAAAGGACTATTTGAATATAGTTTTCCATTATTACTGTATATATGTCGTGTTTTAGTATCGATACACTTACACGAAATCAATCTATTGATTTAAACGTTATAAACTAAACTAGTATTTGAGTGTAAATTTAGATCGAATCTAGGACATCGTTGTTATCAAACACTATCTGGGGCCCGCGACTTCGTCTGCGCAGCATTAGTATTTCAAGTAGCTTATATTAGGGTGGCGTAGAAAAGAACTAACATTATGACATTAAAATTATCACGCACAGTAGATTTTTTCCTTCTTACTTGACACTTAACGTCATATTTTGGACAGTTCACACAATATCTTTATAAATTGTAGCCTATGTGTTATTCCGATGTGTAAGTTATATTATTGTAAAGTTTCATTAAAATCCGTTCAGTGGTTTTTACGTGAAAGAGCAAAAAACATCCATCCATCCATACAAACTTTCGCGTTTATAATATAAGTAGGATAACACCCAGACCACCCACCCAGAGAGGCGGTTAGCGCGTGTCAGTATGCGGAGATATTAGCGAGTGAAATATGAACAATAAAAATACACACGGGTTTAACTAGATAGTTATATATATATATATATATATTTTTTTATCCACTACAAGTTAGCCCTTGACGGCAATCTCACCTGATGGTAAGTGATGATGCAGTCTACGATGGTAGCGGGCTAACCTGTTAGGGGTATAGTAAACCCATACTCCTAATTGGTTTCTACACGACATCGTGCCGGAACGCTAAATCGCTTGGCGACACGGCTTTGTCGGTAAGGTGGTAACTCGCCACCACCACGGCCGCAGCCTCCCACCAGACCAGACTCGAGCCGGGAATCGAACCCAGGACCTCCAACTTTATAATGCGACAGCGCGCGCGCTGCGCCATTGAGGTCGTCAAAAAGTGTTGTAACGTTAACTGTTACATACTCCGTTAGTTATTTTGACAACTGTCCTAGCAGGTTAAGGCCCTTGGTCACCCTTGTTCCACGTAATATAGCTCGCGGCATTTCCTTCGAAGAGAAGTTATCATATTGATATAGGCACTGGCAATACACTCGCTATATACTTACATCCTGCACATAAAATAACTGTGAAACTCTGAGAGCCAAGTGAAGCTGTGATAGCCTAGTGAAGCTGTGATAGCCTGGTCAAGCTGTGATAGCGTAGTGAAGCTGTGATAGCCTAGTAAAGCTGTGATAGACTAGTGAAGCTTTGATAGCCTAGTGAAGCTATGATAGCCTAGTGAAGCTGTGATAGCGTAGTGAAGCTGTGATAGTGTAGTGAAGTTGTGATAGCCGAGTGAAGCTGTGATAGCCTAGTGAAGCTTTGATAGTGTAGTGAAGCTGTGATAGTGTAGTGAAGCTCTGATAGCCAAGTGAAGCTGTGATAGCCTAGTGAAGCTTTGATAGTGTAGTGAAGCTCTGATAGCCAAGTGAAGCTGTGATAGACTAGTGAAGCTTTGATAGCCTAGTGAAGCTATGATAGCCTAGTGAAGCTGTGATAGCGTAGTGAAGCTGTGATAGTGTAGTGAAGTTGTGATAGCCGAGTGAAGCTGTGATAGCCTAGTGAAGCTTTGATAGTGTAGTGAAGCTGTGATAGTGTAGTGAAGCTCTGATAGCCAAGTGAAGCTGTGATAGCCTAGTGAAGCTTTGATAGTGTAGTGAAGCTCTGATAGCCAAGTGAAGCTGTGATAGACTAGTGAAGCTTTGATAGCCTAGTGAAGCTATGATAGCCTAGTGAAGCTGTGATAGCGTAGTGAAGCTGTGATAGTGTAGTGAAGTTGTGATAGCCGAGTAAAGCTGTGATAGCCTAGTGAAGCTGTGATAGCCTAGTGAAGCTGTGATAGCCTAGTGAAGCTGTGATAGCCAAGTGAAGCTATGATAGCCTAGTAAAGCTGTGATAGCCTAGTGAAGCTGTGATAGCCTAGTGAAGCTGTGATAGCCTAGTGAAGCTGTGATAGTGTAGTGAAGCTGTGATAGTGTAGTGAAGCTGTGATAGCCTAGTGAAGTTGTGATAGCCTAGTGAAGCTGTGATAGCCTAGTGAAGCTGTGATAGCCTAGTGAAGCTATGATAGCGTAGTGAAGCTGTGATAGCCTAGTGAAGCTGTGATAGCCTAGTGAAGCTGTGATAGCCTAGTGAAGCTGTGATAGCCTAGTGAAGCTGTGATAGCCTAGTGAAGCTGTGATAGCCTAGTGAAGCTGTGATAGCCTAGTGAAGCTGTGCTAGCCTAGTGAAGCTGTGATAGCCTAGTGAAGCTGTGATAGCCTAGTGAAGCTGTGATAGCCTAGTGAAGGTGTGATAGCCTAGTGGACCAGCCAGGAGACCTTATCACAACCATATCAGTGGAGCCAATGATTTAACATTTAGACGAGCAGTTGCAATAGTTAGATATATACAAACACTACTAACTATATGATACTAAATACATATATAAAATATATATATACGTGATATACATATAAAAACAAATATATGTCCTTACATTAATATTTTAAAGCTATTATAGCCTAGTGAATAGGACGTCCGCCTCCTAATCAGAGGTCGGGGGTTCGAATCCGGGCACGCACCTCTAACTTTTCGGAGTTATGTGCGTTTTTAAGCAATTAAAATATCACTTGCTTCAATTACTCGCGATGTGAAGGAAAACATCGCGAGGAAACCTGCACGTCTGAGAGTTCTCCGTAATGTTCTCAAAGGCGTGTGAAGTCTGCCAATCCGCACACGGCCAGCGTGGTGGACTATGGCCGAACCCTTCTCATATTGAAAGGAGACCCGTGCTCTGTAGTGAGCCGGCAATGGGTTGATCGTGGTGATGTTAATTCTGTGACGGTACGAGTTTATCAAATGTAAAAATTTTACATTGCGCAAAGTAACTCTTCTATTGAATAATATATTTTTGCAAAGCATGCAAATGTTGTTGCAAAATCAAATCAAATCAAAATAGCTTTATTCATGTAAACCTGTTACAGTTTTCATTATTTATATTCGTAAAGTGATGGTGATACCTACACTCGTTAACTTAAAACTAAAGCTATATAGGTTCTAAACGCGCCTAGTACTAAGAAGATGCGCACAACACACTTAGCCGGGTTTTTTCCGTTATAACCATCTCGCATAGCCAATAATTAATTACGTATAAGCCAGCTGATCTCCTGACAAACTGTACTGACAAAAGTGACAAATATATCCTGACAAATAGACGCAAAGTCGTCCGTAATTCGTATTAATGGAGGGGAACGTGGGGGTGTCTACGTTTGCAAGAAATAAGCAAACGTTTGATTTTATATATCACTCGCTGGCATCGAATAATTATGATAACTATATGTTTATCTACACTAATATTATAAAGAGGAAAACTTTGTTTGTTTGGTTGTAACGAATAGGCTCAAAAACTTCATGATCAACCCATTGCCGGCTCACTACAGAGCACGGGTCTCCTCTCAATACGAGAAGGGTTCGGCCATAGTCCACCACGCTGGCCGTGTGCGGATTGGCAGACTTCACACGCCTTTGAGAACATCATGGAGAACTCTCAGGCGTGCAGGTTTCCTCACGATGTTTTCCTTCACCGTTGAAGCGAGTGACATTTTAATTAATTAAAAACGCACATAACTCCGAAAAGTTATAGGTGCGTGCCCGGATTCGAACCGCCGACCTCTGATTAGGAGGCTGACGCCCTAACCACTAGGCTATCACCTAAAACTCAAAAACTACTGGACCGTTTTTATAAATTCTTTCACCATTCGAAAGCTACATTATCCACGAGTAACATAGGCTCAATTTTATTTTGGAAAAACTAGGGTTCCGTAAGATATTTGGGTTTTTTCGGACACAAGGAAAATTGAAAATTGTTTACGAGCTAAGCCGCGGGTTTACATGTTACCTATACTATAGAAAATGACATATATTTTCTATACCGACCTCTCAAATAGTTCCCGTGAGAAGATTCAAAATTGTTAACGAGCGAAGCTTTAGACCCAATTTTGAAGACCGCACAGACGAAGTCGCGGGCAGCAGCTAGTATTAAATAAAAAGTATCCTATGTCACTCGTAATACCTTTTGTTTGATACACTACAAGTTAGCCCTTGTCGGAAATCTCACCTGATGGTAAGTGATGATGGCCGTCTAGGATGGTAGCGGGCTAACCTGTTAGGGGTATGGTAAACCCACACTCCTAAGTGGTTTCTATGCGGAACACTAAATTGCGACACGTCTTTGTCGGTAGGGTGGTAACTAGCCACTGCCGAAGCCTCCCACCAGACCAGACTCGAGCCGGGAATCGAGCCCTGGACCTCTGACTTTATAATGCGACTGCGTCACGGAGGAAAACATCGTGAGCCTGTTAGTGGTATGGTAAACCCATACTCCTAATTCGTTTGTACGCGAAATCGTGTAGAACGCTAAATCGCTTGGCGACACGTCTTTGTTGGTAGGGTGGTAACTAGCCACGGTAAAGCCTCCCACCAGAGCAGACTCGAGCCGGGAATCGAACCAACTTATAATGCGACAGCGCACGCACTGCGCTACGGAGGTCATCAAACCTCCAAGAATATGTTTACAAAGTTTCATGACGATCGGTTTACTAGATTTTGCGTAACAAACAAACTTACATTACATTTGTAATATAAGTTTGATTATATAGAATTTTTTTATAAATGTCCCTTAGGTCTAGGTTTTAGCATGTTCGACAAAGGTTTTGTTTAATTTTATTTTACGTATTTATAAGTCATTGGATTTTTGTTTCATTTCCTTAAACTGTAGCCGGGATTAAGGAAATTGGCGGTGTACATCCGTGCCTCGGAGAGCACGTGAAGCCATCCCGGTGCTTTACCCGCGTGCTCTAAATCGCACATAAATACTTTTTTACACAAAAATATCGGTCTGTAAAAGATAACAGCGAAACCATGTGCCTTATTCTTTATCGTTATACCACATAATTAAATAAGTAATTAAATCAATAAGAAAAATTAAAAACACCGAGAAGGATACAAAAGGCGGCCTTATCGCTTATTAGCGATCTCTGCCAGGCAACCTTTGTATAGTATTAGGACATAGCAAAAGAAATATATATTTATATCGCAAATAACAAAAAACAAATTAACACGTGATTTTCATCTATCATAACTACAAATAAGCTATTTATTGTTCAAATATAAGGATTATTATTTTAACAAAATAAATCTTTGAAGAAAGATTTTGTCTTTTCTGCATGTTATTTTAATACATTATTTAAGGTGGCTCATATTTTGCTTGATAACATAACTTTACGATTCTTAGTTAACATCTGGGTTCTTGTACCATTACAAATGGATAATATTGTTTTTGGCTTGCATCTTTAGTTGCCAAATCGTCTGAGTTAGTAAGTTAGTTTCAAACGAGCAGCACTCCGTTACTTTACAATTTAATTCAATTATCAAGGGAACCCTGCCAAGCGACCCTGGCGCCCCTCCAATACCCCCCACTTAATTATTACTTATTGCTTTCAGAATTTACGGAGGTATTTCACCAGGGGGGAATTAATGAAAGGAATTTAAGTATTATTTAATAAACTTAAACCCGGAATGCCTATTAAGCGTCTACCTTAAAAATAAACGGTTTTTTTTTTGCTTCCTTTTATATACTAGCTGGCGTCCGCGACTTCGCCCGCGTGGATATGTTTTTAAAACTCAGTCAGAATAAGTTGTAAACATTCCAACGGGAACTCTCCTATGTATAATTTCAATAATCACGTCGATCCATTGCTCTGTTGCGACGTGATTGAAGGACAAACCAACATACAAACTCACATTCGCATTTAAAATCATCATCATCATGATCAACCCATTACCGGCTCACTACAGAGCACGGGTCTCCTCTCAATATGAGAAGCGTTCGGCCATAGTCCACCACGCTGGCCGTGTGCGGATTGGCAGACTTCACACGCCTTTGAGAACATTATGGAGAACTCTCAGGCGTGCAGGTTTCCTCACGATGTTTTCCTTCACCGTTGAAGCGAGTGATATTTTAATTACACGTAACTCCGAAAGTTAGAGGTGCGTGCTCGGATTCGAACCGCCGACCTCTGATTAGGAGGCTGACGACCTAACCACTAGGCTATCACCGCTTCCAATTTTTTTTATTCCCCTATAACTTATTACTTGATTGACTTCAGAATTGGGTCTAAAGCTTCGCTCGCTAATAATTTTCAACTTTCCTCTTCGAGAGATCGGTATATAAAATACATGTCCTTTTCCATAGCATAGGTGACATGCATACCAAATTTCAAAGCGGTTTCACCACGTCTTACCTCTTAAACCATTTTCAATTTTCCCTCGGGAACTACTTAAGGAATCGGGATAAAAGGTAGCCTATGTTCTTTTCCATGTCAAAGGTTACATGCATGCCAAATTTCATCCAAATCCGTTCAGCCGTTTTTGCGTGATTGAGAAATAATCATCCACACTCGCATTTATATATATATATTACTAGCTGAGACCCGCGGTTTCACCCCCGTAGTTCCCGTTTCCGTGGAAATGGCGGAATAAAATATTGCCTAAATGTAAATTGCAAATTGACTTTTTGAAGTTAGGAACACGCCTACATTTCTTAGACAACAGTAAGTGATTATAATTTAATAAGAACTTTATTGAATAGCAATAAAGTTCAAATTGACTCTACATTATATTTAGAAAACGTTTATATGGGAAAAAGAAAAAGGCTGTTTTTAGGGTTTTCCCGGCAATTATTCGTTTTTTTTCACTTTTTAAACCTTCCGTAGACCTCCACGAACATTTCAAGACCAAGATAAGATAAATTCGTTCAGCCGTTCTCGAGTTTTAGCGAGACTAACGAACAGCAATTGATTTTTATATATATATATATATAGAAGATATAGGTATATAGGATGAACTCTTATATTATATAGACATAGATGCCTATAATAGGTTTACATGAATAAAGCTATTTTCGATGAGACTTCATTGATTCACCGTGAGCTAAAAGATAGTTTGTACGCACAAGTTCTCAACGATTATTACTTAGCGTTTAAAGCGTTCAGGGTAACGGGTTCATATCCCGCCGGTTTACTGCACGGGTCTAGACGAAACCAATAAACTCGGCGAAAATATCAAACGATCGCTTCTCACGAGTTGCCATCGTTTTCATTCGCCCGGCGAATGATGGATTTGTCAAAGAATTTGACGTGTCCATTTTTTAATACAATTCGTTCGGGAATTGACGTGTAAAGGTAAAATATGAATTCAAAGAGTATACATCATTTATTATACATCAAACATTTTACATAAAACTTAGATTAACCTACAACTAAAGAGTAGACATATGTAAACGAATACGAATAACACGGAATTAAAAAATAATATATTAGTTAATTTGATGTAAATATTTGGAGATAATTTACATCAAATTAATATATAGGATGTTGTAGTGGTAGGTTCGAGCGAAGAGACCAGACACTCTTGGTAGAACAGAATTACAATTATAAGTATGGTAATTTATAAGGAGCAGGCTATGCACTCCACCAAGTACGACTATGCACTACTAGAAACCAATCAGGTGTGTGGATTTTCCATACTTCTAACAGGTTAGCCCGCTACCATCCTAAACTGCATCATCACTTACCACCAGGTGAGATAGCCGTCAGCGGCTAACTTGGAGTGTGTAAAAAAAAATAGATTTAGCACAGATAGTAGACAGTCCAAAAAAAAGTGACACTAATTAGTGTTTGTATGTGCTTTGTCAAGAAAATGTCTTTGTGCGATCATCACACGCAATTTCCTGTCGTTGCCTCAAACGGGTGGGCGCTGCAGGTTCAATTAGCCGTGATCCGTTCAATAAAAGACGTGCGCGGCCGAAAACGTAAATTAAATTCGGCGTTGGACCGCATTGCGCGTTGGCGCCGCGCCAACGCCGCGGCTGCAGGCGTAGAGCACGGACGGAGCGAATCGGGGATATTCCAACCACCTACTTTTTTTCTTTATACACCTTTGGTTATCGAGATATGTACTACCTTTGATTTGATCTATTGAAGTTTCGAAATAATTGTTTAATTGTTTCGAATAAACGAAGCATTTCTGTCGTATAAACCTGTCTGTGATAGGTTTATATGAATAAAGTTATTTTTGATTTGATTTGATAAATTTATTTATAACATTTATAGTAGTTAAATTTATTTATAATAATTGAACCTAAAACTAAAAATCTTAAAAAATATAATAAGTATATTCAAATTCAAAATAATCTTTATTCAAATAGTCCTTAAAAAGGCACTTTTGACGCGTCAATAATTTACATAGTAGTGAGTTGATGGTGATAACTTAAAACTAAAGCTATGAGTTTTCAAACGCGACCCGGTCTAAGAAGAAGCCCACAACAAACTTAGCCGGGGTTTTTTATATACTATAGTACCTATGGAGATAGAGCAATTCACACCCAAGCTTTTTTATCGTTTATATAATCCTTAATATCGTAATATGATTTTTCACAAGCTTTCGTTTTATAAATACTTTGAACTTATTGATAGACATCTCCAAGTTATCAATAGGTAATTTATTATAAAATAAAATACAATTTCCTTTGAATGAGTTACTAATTTTGGGCAGCCTACTAAACGGTACTACAAGTTTACTTTTACTTCTGATGTTCAGTGCGTTACAGCGTTATAATAACTAAAATATATTATTAAAAGGAGTCCCTTCAGGCAAGGTTCCGAAGATACTGGCAGCGTTCCCCCTTTGAATAGCTACACTAACTCTTTGTCCGAGGTAGCTGGCAGCTCTTCGGTCTCCTGTGATGTCGACTAACCTTTTTACTATTTCCCTAAAAAGCCTTATAGCGCTAGGACCCCACGGACCATGGGTCTCGACACTGAATGGAAAAAAAAATATTGATGTTAAGAAAACACTACTGATAACTCTATATTCCAATTTTTAACATTAAACAAGTCACTTAAATTACAACTAATAATTTATGGTACATTGAAATCTTAAAAATAACCCGATTTGTAAATTACACAACAATCTTCCCAAGAAAAAACTATTCCCCGCCATCATTTTATTTCCCGCCAAGTGTCCTTTCTTTTTTTCTTTGTTTTCAGCCAGTCACAAAAATACTCACTGGAATGAAAACACCAACAGACAAAGAAATAAAACCTTTTTTTTTTAAATCAATGCTAGATTAAATTATGTACATATAGTTTTTTTTTTTAATTACAATCAAATATTATTGATAACATAATTAATTTTAATTGATAATATTAATAATCATGACATATATGGATTTCAAATGGAATATTTATTTGAGTTTCGGCAAATTTTCCACACTTTCTGTCAACTATTCTTGTATTTTGTACCCACGTCATGTAACATACCTTTCTCGCCATTTTGAAACCGGATGCAGTAGGCTTCGAAGCAATAATGCATGCAAAATATTGGCAAACTCTCATCCGAGTTTACCGTAAAGGCCGTATTGATGATAAAACTTACGTTTTATAGCCACGTAAAACTGTACAATGTATTCATATAAGTTAATTTAAGAAGCTTGGTTGTAAACAGCTTGGTTGTAAACTGTTTCAATATAAACATAAACTAGTAAATAGGTTTTTGTTTTTATCTGCTGGATATTACTAAAGCAGAACTATTTCGCGATCTTTAAACACACAAGTTCTTTTTAAAACTAAATCTCCTACATTTTTTGTACGAAACATACACTTAAATTAACTGGCTAGTATGCCCAAAGGTAAAGGAAGCTGTGATAGCCTAGTGGTTAGGGCGTCAGCCTCCTAATCAGAGGTCGGCGGTTCGAACCCGGGCACGCACCTATAACTTTTCGGAGTTATGTGCGTTTTTAGCAAATAAAATATCACTCGCTTCAACGGTGAAGGAAAACATCGTGAGGAAACCTGCACGCCTGAGAGTTCTCCGTAATGTTCTATTGTACTTTTCCGTCCGCCTATGGTACTTTTAATTATTTCTTGTATCATCATGATCAACCCATTCTCGGCTCACTACAGAGCGCGGGTCTCCTCTCAATATGAGAAGGGTTCGGTCATAGTCCGCCACGCTGGCCGTGTGCGGATTGGCAGACTTCACACGCCTTTGAGAACATTATGGAGAACTCTCAGGCGTGCAGGTTTCATCGCGATGTTTTCCTTCACCGTTAAAGCAAGTGATATTTTAATTGCTTAAACCGCACATAACTCCGAAAAGTTAGGTTCAAAACCACCAACCTCTGATAAGGAGGCTGACATCCTAACCCTATCGCAGCTTCAAACCCGGCTAAGTTTGTTGTGGGCTTCTTAGACCGGGGCGCGTTTGGAACCCTCGTAGCTTTAGTTTTAAGTTTACGAATGTAGTTATCACCATGAAATAACTACTATGTAAATTAAAGATACGTCAAAAGTGCCTTTTAAACTGTTTATTCTATATAGTTCAATAAATTTCGCGAGATCCTTAACGACTCCCCAGTCGTGAGAAACTTTGCATTATGCTCAAAATATGAGAGCCACGTACAGGCGTTATGACTTTGAGACTGGGATCGCGCGTGTTTTGTTTTCAAGATGCTCAAACACTCGGATTAAGCAGATAAAGCCATGAAACACTGGGGAATGTGGAAGCGAATGTATAATGCGTTTTTTTTTTTTATCCACTACAAGTTAGCCCTTGACGGCAATCTCACCTTATGGTCGTTGTTTATATGGATTAACACGAGCTCCGTGGCGCAGTGGGTGCGCTGTCGCATTATAAAGTTGGAGGTCCTGGGTTCGATTCCCGGCTCAACTTTACTATGGTGAAAGACGTGTCCAAGCGATTTAGCTTTTCGGCACGATGTCGCGTAGAAACCGATTAAGATTAGCCCGAACAGGTCAATTTTTTTTTTTATCCACTACAAGTTAACCCTTCACGCAATATCACCAGATGGTAAGTGATGATGCAGTCTAAGATGGTAGCGAGCTAACCTGTTAGGGGTATGGTAAACCCACACTTCTAATTGGTTTTTTTACGCGACATCGTGTAGAACGCTAAATCGCTTGGCGACACGTCTCAGTCGGTAGGGTGGTAACTAGCCACGGTAAAGTCTCCCACCAGACCAGACTCGAGCCGGGAATCGAACACAGGACCTCTAACTAACTTCTGTTCTTCTTAGACTGCATCATAGAACTAGAAAACTCTCAGGCGTGCAGGTTTCCTCACGATGTTTTCCTTCACCGTTGAAGCGAGTGATATTTTAATTGCTTAAAACGCACTTAACTCCGAAAAGTTGGAGGTGCGTGGTGCCTCTGATTAGGAGGCTGGCGTCCTAACCACTAGGCTATCACAGCTTTATACACACACATCACATATCAGGCCACATCTACGCAGTTTTATACACACACATAGGTCGCACATATCAGGCCACATCTACGACTGAAATCTTTGACCGCTAATAAAATTGTAATCGAGTGGCCCATTTCACCATCGGC